>OX411543.1:18613362-18925862 GCA_948146395.1 Fragum whitleyi | reverse complement strand
AAAGTAATGTCGTGCGGTAAAGAGAGTAAACAGTGAAGATTTTCAATATTACGATCTTTCTAAAGATGTCTCTATTTAACTTCAAGTCATTGGATTTCAATAAACTAGTTACCTCTTTCCGCCCATCCGACATTCGTCAGAAAGGGTCCGGGAGATTAACAGTTCGGGTGGCCGCGGGTTTCCATAGGAGGGGGGGGGGGGGGGGGGGTCATTGAAGGGGCGCTCATGTTTTGCGAGTCTTAGACTCTCACTGAAAAGTAGCCAGGACCCTCAGATTCAAACGGAAAAACCCGGCAAACACAGCAATCCCGGCATCTTAATTCAACCATGTATTATTAATAGACTTTTTTCAACTTTGCTTTTTGATATTAAGCCATGGAAGTTGCTTAATTGTATGAATTCTTGCCCAGGCTTCGAGTTTTTTGTGATTTGTTTTCATGCTGTAAGCCGAAAATAGAATATATATGATTTTTATTGGTAAATTAATATCCGATTTGAGCCCAAAGACCCTCTCGGGATCAACCGTTAGAAAAAAAGGGAAGACTGTAGTCCCCAATTCTTTCAGAAGCGGCTGAAATTGTGGAGCCCAAATCCATAGCGGAGCCGGCGAATGGTGATTTAGCCATAAGCTATTAATGAAAAAAAACACACAAAAAAACGTGCAATAGTAGGCCTATAGTCTATATGTATACATAGCTTTTTCTTAAACAAATTTTCGTCTCAATGTGTCAGAATCAATTCAAAATTCAATGTAACATAGTCTATATAATTGATTATCAAAGCAATACAGGTGAAGTAAATATTTTGATATGCCTACGTCATTTTATTCAATTTCGTCTAAATATTGATCCAATTTGTTGACATTTGCTCAATTTAACAAAGTCGCAATATGTCCATTTCTCCGGCAAAGATATTTTCTGATCATACTTACAGTTAAGAACATCGTGAAAGCGAGTTTGAGTGAAATTAAAGGGAGGCAATCCAATATTGCTATTTTTGTTCAAGATGAACAAAATTAGCGAAATTTATAACCTCCCTTTAACCAAATATATATACTCACCTGTTTGTTTGTCTTCGTGGACCAACCAGACGCTTGAGAGTCTACACCAGCTAATAAAGCAGTAGAAAAAAAAGATCGATTTGAATTTATTTCTGAAAGTCTTGAACGATTTTCAAATGTTTCGTAACAATTTCGGAGCGTTTTTGATCGATATGAGTGACTATGATGTTTGGAATGAATGAATGGAGCGATAAAGTGAACGATTAAGAATTATTTTTATCGGAATGAGTGTCAATTTCGCGATGTTTTTAACTGTAGCTAATGTAAGCGAACAAACAGAATCCGTCGTTACAACAGCTTGAATAAACAAGAGTAACGAGGTTATTGGCGCCCTCTGACGCTATGCTTTTCTTGAATGCTCTTTGGTGAGTAACACATTTATTTAACTATAACATGAAATGTAATGATTTAGCTGTGAGATTCTCATGACCTAACGGAGCTGTCTCCGTTTAGAGTTGAAAGTTGATGTGAATTAATGATAAAATTGTAATTATACAAAATATAGAAAACACGCATGTCTCCGGGCTTCCCCTTGTCAAACACCCTTGACACATAGTTTCCTTGGTCCGAAATCAAAGGTTTAAGGGTAAATGACGACTTTGATGGGCACCTGGGCTGGTGGCTCGGATGAAATCGGTAATAACATTAAGCCATGGACAGGTAAACCAATAGCACGCTATATCTGAATCGTGTTGAAAAGGCGTTAAACCCGATACAAACAAGCGCGTAGGTGTTTGGCCTATGATAGTTGAGAACCATGTTGACGAATTTCTGAATGGAAATTGTTTATTTCAAGTAAATTTTGACTCATATTTCACCGACCGAGCAACATTTTCATACGATTCGTGAACGATGGAGCCAAGAAAGAAAATCTTCAACACTTGAATGAAACCAAGGCCGAGCCCGAGGATAACATTCTTTTCATTGTGATGATTTCTCTATTTCACCCTATTTTGTTTCGGTTCCCTCGGCGGAGAGCCGCTGAGCATTAACAATTTTCTTCCATTTTTACTAAACATCTTACGATAACGTTTTGGCATAGTCAAAAATTAAAGTTGCTTCTACGGTGGTAGCTAAATATGGAATTCTGCCATGCATCACCTCAATGGAATCGTCTTCGTAAGACGATTCCAATGAGATATTGCGGCAAGGCAGAATCTAACGATGAATGATAAGACCAGGTACGATTTGTGATTTTGACATACGATTAATTTGTTCGTAAGGAATTTACTTAAACGGGCCTCAGGGACTGTCCCCTCTCTGAATCCGATCATACTTTTTGTGTTATTTTAAGTTTCACGGTTGTTTTTCACAGAGGACAACACAAGAAACAGACGAACTCATTTCCGCTCGGCTAACATTCCATACAAAAATAATTGTAACCTGTCACGCAGAAAGGGACCATTCGGGGACTTTGCAATCTAGATATTAGGTAAACGATTGGATTCGGCAAAGGTCAACCAGATTTTGAGCATCGGAAGCAAGGTAGAATAACCATATATTACCCTCTATCAAAACTTACCTAAATATACATACCGGGTATATGTATGTATATATAAATATATTTTTCATTTAAAATTTCAATTTTACCTTCTGATATTCACGACCTATTCCTTCTGTAAACAAAGTTTTAATAGACAGTAAAGGCTAAGATCCGTCTGCATAGTTGTGCCGCGGTCTGATCTTAGCATAAACTGCCTGATTTCCAGTTGGTTTTTGTGTTAAATGTTAAGAAATTTGTTTGAAACATAAGTGACCCGTCACGCGAAAAAGGACCATCTGGGAACTTCGTAAATAAATTTTTGATAAAGAGATTTGCTTCTAGAACTGGTCAACCAGAGGTCGCAATTCAAATATTCTTTCTCGGGAAGGTAGATTGATTACTCGCCTAGATTTAGCAAATTAGTATAGTGCGAAAAAATTCGATTCTAGCCAGTCTGCGCAATCCGCGCAGTCTGACAAGGGTCGACGTTTTACGCTCTTTCCAGATGGTCCCTTTTCGCGTGAATGGTCACATATTTAAATTCAGCAGGATCGAATTGTGCAAGTCCAGGGAAAAAAAACTCTACGTATGTTCGAGCTCCATTTCCCCCCACAAATCCTGCATCCGTCACCTTGGACGTTCAGTGTTTGGTACTTGTGTGAAAAATACCAGGAACAAGGGCGTAACTCCCATTACGCCATTTACGCAAGTGCGTAAAAGAAATAATTCTCTGCTGAAAAATATCGCTAAAGGATCATAACATCGAAACTGCAGCTTATTTAAGCTGTAGTTACGATGTTTTGTTTATTCACCAACGCTCAAATCATTAAAGAGAAGGAGACGGAGGGCTTTGATCTTTTGTCACAGTTCACCTACCGCCATTATCCTATGATCTTTTAATTGTCGCTTTATGAGTGCGTATGAGCTTGGAAGTCCAAGATACGCCCATGAGGAATCTATGGTTAGGTGTTCCAACCTCAGCGATGTAACTGAAATACTACTGTAGGGGGGAATTTACCCAAATCCTAGCAAACAAATAAAAAGCCGATGAATACACTTAGCCGAGTAGAAATGATCACGTGCTTGATTGTAGGAAACGCAAGGGAAGTAAATTTTACTATTCAAAAACAACGTTTCGACTGACTTCTTTCCCTTTTTTAAGTTCCAAACAACCAAATATGTTTTTCAGATAATTTGCAGTTTTCGATCGATAAATAGTAGTCTAAAATGCTTTTAGAAAGAAATTATGATAGAAAACAATAAGATAGAAGTAAAATACCTTGAAAAAATTCTAGCAATTCATCTTCTCGTTTTGATTTTATTTTTGGTCTGGAAGAATCCCCAACGGACTCTGGCACGGGGCATCAAAAGATCCCGCCCCACAAAAGGATTTTGCCTGTGGGAGTTTTTGAAACCCATCTTCTTATTCTTTGAAAATTCTCTATTATCAACCGGTACATGTATATGGAAACAGAATCTTTGTTTTTCAACCAACAAATATTCTTGAACAATTATGATCAGGGACTCTAAATATACATATACCCGGTATGTACATGTATATTTAGGTAAGTTTTGATAGAGGGTAATCCTAGGATTTTTCTATGGCATTCGGATAAATTTCATCCAGCGGTTTCTGAGAAGAAAATGCACGGTTAGGGGCGCTTTCAGAGATGGACGGATAAACACCGAGACAATAGCCACATAGGACTTTATTAGACGGTGGAGCTAAAAGGTAGGAAAAGAAGATACTACTTTTAATTAGCAATCTCTCCTTTTTCCACAATATTGTACCACGTTGGATTTTTTTTTCAAATTGCAACTCATCCCTTGTTATCTACAAACTACCGGTTTCAATATTGAAGTGTCTAAATTTTTTAACCAGAGCTGCTTGAGCTCTATTTGCAGATTTGCTCCATAGGACTGAATCTACTGATATGATAAGACGAGAATTTAACCCTTTCCTGTTTTACAAAATTTTGGACCTGTCTAAATTCAAAGGTTTTGCAGACGAAAATTTAAAGTGGATTTAATTTGAAAAAAAAAATTTGTAGGGTATAAAATGGTATGGAAAAAGATGAAATTGCTTGTCAGAAGCAATTTCTTCTTTTTTCACAATGTTTTCTCAATCATAAAATCACAGGCACGTAAAAAGCAGGGATTAAACAGCAAAGGGTTACGTGAATGAATGAATTATTATTTTTTTTTATTTTTTTCACGTAAATAAGTGTTTTCAAATTTCACTTGATGGAGTATTTCTACAAGAAAATTTCAAGGTCAAATTAATGAATAACATTAAGAAAATTGACCTCCGCCTGTGCAATACTCTTTTTCCACCAATCACAATAATTTTGAGCATCTGAAAATGGGAATTTCCAGTGAAATTTGGTTGATTTGCATCAGTTGGATTCTGAGAAAATGATTTTCAAAGTTTCCACTATATAACATATAGAGAAATGGCCTCTGCCCATAAGATACATATTTTTTATACAGACAAAAAGTTTACGATCGGACAAACGGACGGACACAAAGCAATGACAATAGCCCAAATTGAGGGGTCAGCCCAACACTATTGTAAGATCAGCGCAACACTATTGTAAGTGCCTATAAATATTTAGGCACTTACAATAGTATTGAACTGACCCCTTGATATATACTTATAGGCCCTAACAAAAGTGTTGAGCTGACCCCTTGAAATGGCCTTCGGCCAGTGGAGCTAAAAATGGAATAAGAGAGCCGTCGTTACAATGAAATGTTGCAGCGTAGAATGTGACACAATAGAATACATTGTACATATTTCACCAAAATTCAGACAATTTGTGCATGTTCAGTTTACTAGGAAAATTATGTGAAATTTTATCCACATACTTCCATAAATAAAGAAGATGCGTTCAAAGAAAATACAGCGACGGATCCAGGTTTACTATTTAGGGGGTTCGATATTGGCCTGGAAATAGAGGATATTGAATGAGTGGTCATGGAATACTGAATTTTTTAAACGAGTTATCTATAAACAGATAAAAACGAGGCTGTGTCGAGTTTTTATCTGTTTTTAGATAACGAGTTAAATAAATTTTGTATTTTATGAGCACAAATTTTATATTCTATTTATAATATGACGCGATTTTTTGCGAAAAATCGTCAAAATTCTTGAAATTCAACACTTCAATTTTCCGCGAAACTTAAAACGCCGCTTGAAACTGAAGTCACAATATATACATTATGACGTCATTTTCGTGGTTACAAAACAGCGTTGCTATTCGCTCTGAGCTCATTTGCATAGTTATTCCACTAGTGTAATAACACCCGTGTAATATCAAAAATATTCAACGGGGTTATTTCACTCCCGCGACGTAGGTCATATTATAATTCGAGTAATTAAATCCATGGCATCCCTATCTATATAGATGGGGATACTATGGGACTAATTGCTCAAACACTGTCCTTAAGATATATTTTATTGGTGGAATTTCAAGTTCCAGTGATTCGAACACAACAAAAGGAGAATTGTTTTCCTCGTGATGCAAAGTTTTTATTAAATTTGTCCTCTGTTCAATGAAGTAACTTGGATACAGAGGGGGTTTGCTCGACCCCACCCCCCTCCCATGAATTCACCACTGCAATAGATTTATTATTTGCTGGGACCTATCTGTCTCGAATACGTAGGGGCATGTGCAATGTGCACACGGATAATACCAATACTGTAAACGGCTTTATATCGGGGGTGTCCACATTTGGCGGTTTTTCGATTACGATTCATTGGCGGTGATTTATTTCGGCGCATCTTTCTTAAACACCAAAATTAAACGCTTTATCTATATTTTACATTTTTTTTTCGTCGTTTAAAACAACGTAAGTAAAAGAAAGGCAATTTCTAGAGTTATGTCAGCTTCCTACAAACTTGACAATATTTTGTTTTCAAACCTTTTGTTATAGTTATAACGCGTGTGATTTTCATAACAATGTATCAACCAACTTGGATCTGGAATCTTGAAAGAGAGAAATCAGTGCATACTATTGTAAGTGCCTATGATTTATAGGCACTTACTATAGTATTGCGCTGACCCGTCGAAATGTCAACGTTGTCAGCATAAAAATAAGTATGGTCTGCATATCTTTGATATAAATTTAATAACATTGATTAAAATGTATAGATTTCATATCTATCATAATAAAGAAATTTCTTTTTTAATAATGACAAATATTGGCGGTGGATTAATTTTGGCGCATTTTAGCTTGACCGCCAATATAGTCGAAATAAAACCACCGCCAAAATTACCCCGTTTACAATATGCGCCAACAGCACCAGATCCAGGGTTTTCATACAGGGGGTTCGATGTGGCCTGGATTATGAGGAATTAGTTCCATAGCATCGCTATCTACACAGATAGGTATGGGACTACCGGTAATTGCTCAAATTCAGTAAATCAGATATCTCTTATACATAGAGTTTCAAGTAACTGTACCATATTTGTGGCTTCTTGAGTGTAAACAAAAAAATTGTAATTTAAGCCCCTTTTCCTGTGATATGGCACTGATCCTTCCCATTTTCAATAGACTTCATCCTCATGACGTAACAATCATTCTGCCACAGTTTCATGAAGATAGGACCATATTTGTGGCTTCTAGAGTGTAAACAAAAAAAATGTTATTAAGGCCCCTGTTCCTGAGATATAGCACAGATCCTTAGTAGTTTAGTTTAGGAGGAGATGTCGTTAAAAGAAATTGTTGACAAAATTGTCAAAAAGGCCTCTTTTCCCGTGATATGGCACAGATCCTTCCCTTTTTCAATAGAGTACATCCTCATGACCTAACAAACATCCTGACCAAGTTTCATGAAGATTGGACCATATTTGTGGCTTCTAGAGTGTAAACAAGAAATTTGTGATTAAGACCCCTTTTCCAGTGATATAGCACAGATCCTTTCCATTTCAGCAATTTTACAAAGGACCACCCAAGGAATATTTCTACCAAGTTTGGTTGATTTTGACTCAAAAGTGTAGGAGGAGATGTTGTTTAAAGAAATTGTTGACAAAATTGTCATTAAGGCCTCTTTTCCCGTGATATGGCACAGATCCTTCCCATTTTCAATAGAGTTAATCCTCATGACCTAACATTCTGACAAAGTTTCATGAAGATTGGACCATATATGTGGCTTCTAGAGTGTAAACAAAAATTTTGTCATTAAGGCCCCTTTTCGAGTGATATGGCACGGATCCTTTCCATTTTAGCAATTTTTACAAGGGACCACCCAAGGAATATTTCTGCCAAGTTTGGTTGGCTCAGTAGTTTAGGAAATGTCGTTTAAAGAAAATGTTGACGCTGTGAATGACAGACGGACACCGGACATTGATAGATCACACTAGCTCCCTTGAGCACTTCGTGCTCAGGTGAGCTAAAAATTGGAAGGATCCATGCCATATCACAGGAAAAGGGACCTTAATGATTTTCTTGTCAACACTCTAGAGGCCACAAATATGACCCAATTTTCATGAAACTTTGTAAGAATGTTGACAAGGTCACAAGAATTAACTGTTTGGAAAGTAGGAAGGTTCCATGCCATATCACGGGAAAAGTAGCCTTTATAAAAAATCTTTTGTTTACACTCTAGATGCCACAAATTTGGTGCCATCTTCATGAAACGTGGTTAGAATGTTCGTACATACACAAGGATAATCCTTTTTGAAAATGGGAAGGATCTATGCCATATCAAGGGAAAAAGGGCCTAAATGATTATTTTTCTTATTTACTCCAGAGAGGCATGAAGTGTGGCCAAAACTATGTGAAATTTGGTTAGAATATGTATAAGGTCACAAAGATGAAGCCTATACAAAATTGGAAAGATCCCTGCCATTTCTCAGTACAAGGGGCCTTGATGAAGATTTTCTTTTTTTCACTTTAGTTTTATTAC
Source organism: Fragum whitleyi (assembly GCA_948146395.1). NCBI lineage: Eukaryota > Metazoa > Mollusca > Bivalvia > Cardiida > Cardiidae > Fragum > Fragum whitleyi. The sequence continues at coordinate 18,917,411 of OX411543.1, read as the reverse complement.
ATTAACGCCTTTGTCCAAATAAAGTCTGTGTCAAGGCATATCCTTTTTACAAAAAAAACCCCAAAAAATCAAAAACAGGAAACAATTTCACTATAATCTTTGTTGAAAGCATCCTTGTTGACATCAGATCTGCCAATTTAATTGATGTGATATCCAAGGGGTCAAATAGACTCAGGTGAGCGATCTAGGACCATCATGTCCTCTTGTTTTCTAATTTAAACCATTGTTAAATCTTGTTATCAGGTAAAGGTTTATAGAATAAACATAGACTAGAGAATTCAAGATGAAATTTCATTTTAATCTTCAGTTTTTTGATATGTTGACAAACAATGATCAATAAAAGAAAAGCTTGTTCACAATGAATGAAGTGAAAGCATGAAATGAACATTTTCACAATAACTTTGAAGGATATGAAGCACTGATTCTATGTTTGAACAAGATGTGATTGTGAAAAAAAATAAATAAACAGCTTGTAAAAATCTTTGACTTTGAACTAGTGTTTGGCAATAGGTTTCAATTTACAATTGACAATCAGTTTTTAGTTGGAAGAATAAATCAACAAATGTTTGATTGTAAAATCGTTTTCTTAGAAATTATTATAGCACTCCCAGTATCATCCTTTAAAGAAAAGAATGCGAAAGTTTAGCTGAAACTCATGACCTAAAGACTCTTTCTGTAGATTTTTCTATCAACTTTATGGATCAGCGTGAAACAGTTGTAACTGTCAATTAACATATAGGCAGTTACAACTGTTTCATGCTGAACCACTAAACTTATGTCAGTTTTGAAAACAATATGTAATGGCTTTCATTTATGTGGAGGGAACTGATTAATCAATCATAAAATTTCTTAGTCAATTATCACAATCAAGAGCCAAAACCAACTAATTATCGATTACAATCAATTGTCCAGGATCAAAATGAACTTGCCCACTACAAATGAATTGATAAATATGGAGACAACATTGTTTTTATTGAAGAAAATGATGTAACTGACAATGTTTTTCCCCTTTGATACAAGCAATAGGATGGCTTTTCTCCCAGATCTTTTTAGTATTGTGACCAGATTTCCTCTAATATTTACTTCTATGGACAAGTGGCCTAGAAAAATGTACTTGCCCCCAAGTGGAAAAGCCTGTGTAAGACAAGTCAGGCATGGGAATTCCGCACCCCTGATATAGTTGTGTAACAATGGTATCTATTAATATCATTTGGTCAAAACAAAACTATTGTAGGTGCGTATAAATTCTGTGCACTTACAATAGTTATGAAATGGTTCCTCAATATACAGACATGTAATAATGGAATTTGTCAGTATCTAGGGATCAGCATAAAAAAAATATTGCAAATGTCAATAGATATATAGACACATACAATGGTATTGTGCAGACACATCGGTTAGCTAATATGAGCACTTTATCTTGGATATGAATAAGGAAGTTGATTTTTTTTTTTCTCTATTTTTTTGTTTGTTAGTTTGTTTTTTAAGTTTTGGAGAAGTTTGACCTCGATATATGGCCTTGACCTTGCCACGTTAACTTGTTTTTGGTATCTGCAGATGCATGTGACCAGTCACTTGAAGAAGGGACAATCTGGGAACTTGGTAAAATAAACATTTGAAAAAGACTTATGATTTAATAAATAAAAATCCACAGGGAATCCATGTTACTAAATTTTATTTCCATAAACATTCTTTTTCAAAGATTGAAAAAGACTGTTTATGGAAACAAAATTTGAAAAAGAGTTTGGGTTCTGGACAAGTCAATTACAAGTTACATTTCAAAAATTCTTTCACAAAAATGGTAGATTGATAATTATGAAATCAGACAATTACTTAAGTACAAAAAGTTTCGACCATAGTCAGTCTGCGCAGTCTGACTAGGGTGGACACTTTACGCACTAACCAGATGGTTCATTTTGGTGTAACAGGTCACATCAAAATTAGATGAACTGTCATTCCAAACATTAAATGATCTTGTATTGGCTGAAAATTTTAGCAATGTTTAACTTTTTGGTTAAGATGTGTGTAATTCTTTCATTGATATATGACCTTCACCTTGGTATCTATAGATGCATATTGTTTCATTCTTTTAGATAAGGGATTTTTTTGTTTCAACAATGAATAACAACTAAAAATCAATTCACAATGTATAGATATGCATAGCGATTACGTTTACAGATTCTTTGACCAATGAACATGAATTGAATTTTCTTAGCTAACAATCACCAAGCTAACAAGAGGGCCGTTGGCCCTGGGTCGCTCACCTGAGAAAAAAGCTTCATTACCTAGGTATGTCCATGCAACCACAGAAAAAGAGATTTTCACTTATTCAATAAGATAACATTTGAAATAATCCCCCCCTCTGCTCCTACCCTGGTCATTATTTATTTAAGCTTTTTCCATAAAAGGTCTGTGATCAGCTAATCTATGCCAGATATACAGGCTGAGTCTGAGACTTTTAAAGTTTTCTTTAATGAGTTGATCAATCCATGTCAAATATAAAGGCTGTAGGGATTCAAAATTCTCAACAAAGCACTCCCCCTCCCCAAAGATGCTCTGCACCTGGTGAATCTACAGTCATGATCAGATTTTAGCTCATTCAATTAATGTCCATATGCTTATCATCCATGCCAATATTGAAGTCTGTAGGGCTCCTGGTTCATTAAAGGATGAAGGTTAAAGTTACAAAATTTCCACAAAAGTACTACCCCCTCTCCCCTGGTGCTCTGCACTTGGTGGCATTACAGTCATGATTTTAGCTATATTTATTAAGGTCTATGAGCTGATCCTCCATGCCAATTTTCAAGTCTGTAGGGCTCTTGGTTCCGAAGAAGAAGAAGCTTGAAGATTACAAAATTTACCCAAAGTACTACCCCCCCCCCCTGGTGCTCCGCACCTGGTTGCCCAAAAGATATGAGTTTAGCTATTTTTAATTAGGGTCTATGAGCGGATCCTCTGTGCCAATTTTCAAGTCTGTAGGGCTTGTAGTTCAGAAGAAGAAGAAGGTTAAAGATTACAAAATTTTCACAAAAGTACTACCCTCTCCCTCTGGTGTTCCCCACCTGGTGAATCTACAGTCATGATTTAAGCTATTTATATTGAGGTCCATATGCTGATCATCCATGCCAATATTTAAATCTGTCAGGCTCCTGGTTCAGAAGAAGAAGAAGGTTAAAGATTACAAAATTTTCACAAAAGTACTACCCTCTCCCCCCTGGTGCTCCGCACCTGGCAGCCCAACAGATATGATTTTAGCTATTTTTTATTAAGGTCTATGAGCTGATCATCCATGCCAATTTTCAAGTCTGTAGGGTTCTTGGTTCCGAAGAAGAAGAAGGTTAAAGATTACAAAATTTTCACAAAAGTACTACCCTCTCCCCCCTGGTGCTCCGCACCTGATGAATCTACAGTTATGATTTTAGCTATTTATATTAAGGTCCATATGCTTATCATCCATGCCAATATTCAACTCTGTCAGGCTCCTGGTTCAGAAGAAGAAGAAGGTTAAAGATTACAAAATTTTCACAAAAGTACTACCCCCTCCCCCCTGGTGCTCCGCACCTGGCAGCCAAACAGATATGATTTCAGCTATTTATATTAAGGTCTATGAGCTGATCATCCATGCCAATATTCAAATCTGTAGGGCTTGTGGTTCAGAAGAAGAAGAAGGTTAAAGATTACAAAATTTTCACAAAAGTACTACCCTCTCCCCCCTAGTGCTCCGCACCTGGTGTATCTACAGTCATGATTTTAGCTATTTATATTAAAGTCCATATGCTGATCATCCATGCCAATATTCAAATATGACAGGCTCCTGGTTCAGAAGAAGAAGAAGGTTAAAGATTACAAAATTTTCACAAAAGTACTACCCCCTCCCCCCTGGTGCTCCGCACCTGGCAGCCTAACAGATATGATTTTAGCTATTTTTATTAAGGTCTATGAGCTGATCATCAATGCCAATTTTCAAGTCTGTAGGGCTCCTGGTTCCAAAGAAGAAGAAGCTTAAAGATTACAAAATTTACCCAAAGTACTACCCCCTCCCCCCTGGTGCTCCGCACCTGGTTGCCCAAAAGATATGATTTTAGCTATTTTAATTTAGGTCTATGAACTGATCATCCATGCCAAGTTTTAAGTCTGTAGGACTACTGGTTGAGAAGAAGAAGAATTTTAAAGATTTTCTTAAAATTTCACCTTTTGTTGCCATAGCAACCAGAGTTTTTCATAGATTTCAATTCTTTTAGCTATTTTTGAAGAGGACCACCTAAGCAACATTTCTGTAAAATTTGGTGTTAATTGGCCTAGTTGTTTAGGAGGAGATGTCGTTTAAAGAAATTGTTGACGGACGCCGGACGACGGACGACGACCGACGGACGGACGCCGGATGAAAGGTGATCACAATAGCTCACATGAGCACTTCGTGCTCAGGTGAGCTAAAAAGTACAGTTTGTATCAGTTTGAGCAAGACTACTTTGTGAACAAGCATATCAAATAGGTATTGTCTTATTTTATTCAAGAGGGTATGAAACTAAATTTTTCAGCCAATTAGAACTCAACCATTGTATACAAAACTGAGACTAAATTATCAACAGAATAATAATGTCCAATGAACAGAATGATATTAAGATGAACAATTCCAGCACCAATATTAAACCAACATTTTCCCCTATACATCCAAGAACAATGATTACAATTACTTCAAATGCTTTGTTAATTTCAAAAACTTACCCTTCAGAATGTTTCATTCAAATATTGTTTAAAAATACCTAACTTGGGGACATATTCCGCTTGTTTTGATATTCTGTTGTTGTTTTTTTATTTTTCAAAATAATTAAATGGAAAGTGTAGACTTAGATCAGACTGCATGTCAGTGCAGGCTGATCTTAGGCTATACTGTTTGCCAAATCTTCATGGGCAGCAGAAAAATGCAGTGAACAGCATGAAATGAGTTAAACAAGAGATGTTTTTAACACATTTATGCCCCCTTACAAAGGGGTCAATGGCATATTCTTTGTCATTCAACAAAGGGCAATAACTGAAAATATGTTATGGTTCTTGTGCATTGCACTTCTCCTCTTAGATTTTAGTCACCTAAAGCATAGATAATTATTTTCTAAAATTCCAAGAGAGAAAAATTGAAAGATGTTGATGTTTCCAATTGAGACTTACTGAAAGACAGACATTGCAGTCCATGATTAAGCTGCTCCAGCCATGCGTTCAGGATGTCAAAACAGTGCAAACTGTTTGCCAATTTTACCCTGCTTTGCTAATTGCTAGCTGATCTGGATTTACTGTTTGCTGGAACCTGTCTGTTCAAATACATGTACTTCAGGACTTTTTGGTATTCTCTAAGAATTGTTTACTAAATAAAAGTATAACAAGAGGACCATGATGGTCCTATATCGCTCACCTTCGTTTCTTTGTCTTAATTAATAATTATCAAACTTTCCATCAAAAGTCTTAATTGCATGTCTATGATTTGTGGCCTTTAGAGTATAAAACAAGAAAGTTTGGACAAAGGCCCCTTTTTCCATGATATGGCATTGATCCTTCCCATTTCACTGGGATTTAGTCCGTGTGACCTGACAAACATTCTAACCATGTTTTATGAAGATTGGATCATTTCTGTGGCCTCTTGAGTGAAAACAAGGAAATTGTAATTAAGACCCCTTTTCCTATGATATGACATGGATCCTTCCCAATTTCAAAAGGGTTTTCCTTGTGACCTGACAAACATTCATGTTGATTAGAACATATTTGTGGCCACTAGAATGTAAACAAGAAAATAGTCATTAAGGCCCCTTTTCCCGTGATAAGGCACAGATCCTTCTCATTTTCAATAGGGTTCATCCTTATGACCTGACGAACATTCTGACCAAATTTTATGAAGATTGGGTCATATTTGTTGCCTCCAGAGTGTAAACAAGAAAATTGTCATTAAGGCCCCTTTTCTTGTGATATGGCACCGATCCTTCCCAATCTCAATAGGGCTCATATTTGTCACCTGGCCAACATTTTGACCAAGTTCCATGAAGATTAGGCCATATTTGTGGCCTCTAGAATGTAGACACTTAGATTGTTGACGCTGGACGACACACAACGGACGATGGACATTAAATGATCACAAAAGCTCACCTTGAGCATGATGTTCTCAGGTGAGCTAATAAAAACTTATATGCAAACAAATGATAATCTTGTCAATGGATATATAGTTCAAATGTATAAAATCATGAAAAAAATATGCATTAATGTTATTCTATTAACAAAATCCCATGATAATGACTAAAGAATGCATAACTTATGTATTTATAAAATTTCAATATTTTCTAAGATTCTTATTATCCAAAAGTTATGCTTTTTCATTTATGATTTCAACCATTGCAATTCCAACTCAGTTTACAATCTTTAATATAGGATTATGAAAGTTTAACTATGCAACCCTCCCCCTTACTTTGGAACAAATCAATGACTCAGTGCAAAACAGTTGTAACTGCCTATATGTTTATAGGTAGTTACAACTGTTTCTCACTGAGCCATCGAAATAAGAATTAGTTTTCCCATAATTTTTTTGTGTGTAAACAAATAATGAATCCTATTTCCCTTATACTTTTTTTAACAACACAAAATGTATGAATCCAAAACATTTTAAAATGCGAGCAAAAATGGAATTCTTTGGTTTTAATAGAATGCATTTCTATATACAATTACAACATAATAGAATACAATTTATACAGACAATTTGAAGATCACACAAAAAGTAATTTGTTTACACTAAAACTCAAATTAAAGAAAAATAAATCATAATAATAGATCAACTACAACACAAAGTCAACACAATGGATTTTAATGCTTTCCAATATCGTAAAGACAGACTTGTCAGTGAAGCTTATTCCTTGATAATTTCACCAACAAAGCAGTGAATTATCAACTGATAAACTTATTGTTTTGACAAATTATTCCAAAACATACTATTATTCTGCCAATAGTTGGATAAAACAGGGGTGTGGAATTCTAACTTGCCCAACATGAGCTTTTCTACGAGCAGAAAAGTCCTTTTTGCTAGGATACATGTCCATGGACAAGTAAATACCATGGCAAGTCTTGGAAAGGTTCCTCTCAGCTCTGAATGATTGATTGATTGATTGAATGGAGTTTAACAGCGCTTTCAACATTATTTCAGTTATATCGCGGCGGCTGGAGCACCTAACAATGGATCCCTGGTATTTCTCTCACCAGTACAACCACCACACTCTTTCCTAGCCTCCAGCTGCTATCTCACATAGGCGGCCTATTTTTGTCTCTCACCAATGGGTTGATAATCGTAGACCTAATAGGTGAGAGACAAAAAGTCGGAAAGAATGAGTGCTGCCGTCTAGCTCTGAATGATAAATCATCCAAATATACATATCAAAGGGTAGAAAATATTTTTTTTTAATGAAGAAACTTTCAGCATTTTCTTCATTAAAAGCAATGTTTCTTAAAATTTATTCATTCACTTTTTTGTGGACATGTTAATTTTGATACCAAATAAGTAGAAAAACATATTTTACTTGACTAAGAACAAGTCAAGATAATTCATACTTTACACACCCCTGTATAAAAGCTACTTTAACCATGTAATTTACATTTAAAAAAATTAAAGATTTCATTTACAATGTCACATTCAGTTGCATCATTCTATCTTAAATTAGCCTCGTCACACAAAAAGGGACCATCTGGAAATTTATCCAAGAAGTATTGATATATCTGCAGTTTACTCCCCATTGAAGATGCATCGTTCTTTCATTTCATGAACATTTCATTTCATGAACAACAAAGACTATATTTCACTCGCAGCTACAAGTAATTAGGGAAAATAAAGCTTTTTTTATTTGCTAAATGAAAGATAAATCAACGTTGCACTAGAATCGTCGCATAGCAGACTAATATCTCACTACCCCTTTCAGCACTCTGTACTTGTAAAACTTTTATCACTGGAGGAGGACCAATTGCCTAGAGAGTTTGGGTCTGGAAACTGTTTATTGGACAAAATTCAATTGTGACCTTGACCTTTGAGGCCTAAAACTAGAACATTGCGCCATGGGTAACAATTGTGAAAAGTTTCATGAATTTAGGTCAATTCTAATTCAATTTAAAATGAAAACACGTCATAAGTTATGAACAAGAGATGGTTGTATAGCAGTTATGCCTCCCCATTACAGCAGGTGGATGGTGTATTACATGTATTTGTAAATTAACAAAGGGCAATAACTCAAACAAGAGGGCCATAGTGGCCCTAAAGCGCTCACCTGTGTGAACTGTCAAAAAATGTTCAAAGTAGACGTAGAAAGGATGAAGAATTCTGACCAAATTTCAGGTTGATTGGGCAAAAAATGATGCCTCTACACTGCTTACAAGGTTTTTCTAAGATTTGATCCCATGACCTAGTTTTTGACCCAACTTGACCCAATTTCAAACTTGACCTAGATTTCATCAAGACAATCATTCTGACCAAATTTCAGGTTAATTGAGCAAAAAATATGGCTTTCAGTGTGTCTAGAAGGGTTTTCTATGATTTGACCTAGTGACCTTGTTTTTGACCCCACTGGACCCAATTTCCAACTTGACCTAGATTAAATTAAAAATATCATTCTGACCAATTTCAGGTTGATTGAGCAAAAAATACGTGTTTGAGAGTGTCTACAAGGTTTTTCCAATATTTGACCCGTTGACCTCATTTTTGACCCCACTCAACCCAATTTCAGACATGTCCAAAATTTCATCAAGACAATCATTCTGACAAAATTTTATGTTGATCAGGCAAAAAATATGGCTTCTAGAGTGTCTACAAGATTTTTCTAATATTTAACCCCAGGACCTCATTTTAAACCCCACTTGACCCAATTTTGAACTTGTCTGAGATTTTATCAAGACAATCATTCAGACCAAATTTCAGGTTGATCGGGCAAAAATATGGCCTCTAGAGTGTCTACAAGGTTTTTTCTATGATTTGACCCTGTGACCTCATTTTTGATCCTACTTGACCCAATTTAATTCTTGTCTGAGATTTCATCAAGACAATCATTCTGACCAAATTTCAGGTTTATCAGGCAAAAAATATGGCTTCTAGAGTGTCTACAAGGTTTTTCAAATATTTGACCCTGTGACCTTACTTTTGACCCCACTTGACCCAATTTTGAACTTGTCCGCGACTTAATCAAGACAATCATTCTGACCAAATTACAGGTTGATCGGGCAGAAAATGTGGCCTCTAGAGTGTCTACAAGGTTTTTCTAAGATTTGACCCCGCGACCTCATTTTTGACCCCAGTTGACCAAATTTAATTCTTGTCTGAGATTTCATCAAGACTATGATTCTGACCAAATTTCCGGTTGATTGGACAAAAAATGTGGCCTCTAGAGTGCATACAAGGTTTTTCTAGGATTTGACCCTGTGACCTAGTTTTTGACCCCACTTGACCCAATTTCAAACTCATTCGTGATTTTATCAAGACAATCATACTGACCAAATTTCAGGTTGATCGGGCAAAAAATGAGGCCGCTAGAGTGCATACAAGGTTTTTCTAAGATTTGACCCTGTGACCTAGTTTTTGACCCTACTTGACCCAACTTCAAACTTGTTCGAGATTTTATCAAGACAATCATTCTGACCAAATTTCAGGTTGATCGGGCAAAAAATGTGGCCTCTAGAGTGCATACAAGGTTTTTCTAAGATTTGACCCTGTGACCTACTTTTTGACCCCACTTGACCCAATTTCGAACTCGTCCGAGATTTTATCAAGACAATCATTCTGACCAAATTTCAGGTTGATCGGGCAAAAAATTTCGGCCTCTAGAGTGCATACAAGGTTTTTCTAAGATTTGACCCTGTGACCTAGTTTTTGACCCCACCAGACCCAATTTCGAACTCGTCCAAGATTTTATCAAGACAATCATTCTGACCAAATTTGGAGTTGATCGGGCAAAAAATGTGGCCTCTAGAGTGCATACAAGGTAAATGTTGACGACGGACGACAGACGACGAACATCCACCTAACCCCAAAAGCTCACCATGAGCACTTCGTGCTCAGGTGAGCTAAAAATATGCCAAGTAGAGTAACAGTTTTTTAGCACAGTACTTCTCCTCAATGCAATCTATCCATCCATGAAATTTCATAATTCTAGCTTATATACTTTTTAAGATATGCTCCAGACAAAAATCATCAAAATCAACAAATAAATCTTACAAAGGGCAACAACTAAACAAGAGGGCCAAAATGGCCCTAATACACTCACCTGAATCTTATAGGCCCAGTGGATCTAACCTTTGTAAGTTTCTGGCAATATTGAATTCACATTTGCCTAGTTGTTAAGAAGATGCTATTCTACACTATAGTGTAGCCTGGATGCAACACTGAAAACTGTCCACTCTTCTCCTAAGCCCTATTATTTTTCTGGGGGGTGGGGTGGGGGGTGCAATCAAAATTGACAAACAAGTTTTGAGAAGGGTTAACAAGGGATCATTTCGGCCAAGTTTGGTTGAAATCCACCCATTGAATACTGAGCAGAAGGTGTTTAAAGATTTTGGGCTCAAAAAAAGCCATGCCCTGCCACACCCACATATTTGGGGGTCAATCAAAAATCCATCAACAAGTTTTGAGATGGGTCAACAAAGGTACATTTCTGCCAAGTTTGGTTGAAATCCACCAACTGGTTACTGAGAAGATGTACATGTATAAAGATTTCGGGCTCAAAACAAACCCTGCCCTGCCAGGCCAATAGTTGAGGGTCAATCAAAAGTCCACAGACAAGTTTTCAGAAGGGAACACAAGATTCATTTCTGCAAAATTTGGTTGAAATCCACCTACTGGTTACTGAGGAGAAGATATTTAAAGAATTGTTGACGACTTCCGACGGATGACACACTATGGAAGATGGACAAAAGGTGATCAAAATAGCTCACCTTTAGCACATTGTGGTCAGGTGAGCCAAAAAATAAGTAGAGTTATGGTTCTTGTACACTGTACTTCTCCTCAATGAGATCTATCCACCTGAAAAATTTCATGATTCTAGCATGCATACTTTTTGAGATATGCTGTAGACAAAAATCAATATATAAATCAAACAAAGGGCAGCAACTCAAAATATTTGACAAGAAGAGTTATGGATTTTGTGCACTGCACTTCTCCCTAATCAGATCTATCGACACAAAAAGTTTCACGATTGTAGCTATCATACTTTCTGAGATATGCTCTGGACAAACTTTAAGTATGAAAATTAACAAAGAGCAATAGAGAGTTTCCCCTTGCTATTATCTATCCATTCTTAAGGTTCATGACCATAGCTATTATACCTTCTGAGATATGCTCCAGACAAAGCATGAAAATCAACAAAGGGCAATAACTCAAAAAGTAAGCAAGGTAGAATTACAGTTCTTTAGCACTTTCCCTTAATGTGATCTATCCGACCATGAAGTTTCATGACCAAAGCTCCAACTGACCAGCCGACCGACAAGGGCAAAGCAATATACCCCCTCTTCTTTGAAAGGGGGGGGGCATAATTAGGCATGCATATACCAGCAAACTGCACAATACTTGTTAGGAAAACATTTTACAATTTTAAGGAATGGCTACGGAAAAATGATTTGACAAAATGCACAAATTTATACCGTGATATACATATAACATTCAATCAACAAAACAACAAGTTTTGAATTGTCAAGATTGCATAAATACCTTAGTATCTAAAAATTCATACATTTGATACAAGCAATCTATACACAAAACACACTTCTATACATTTTCAGGTGTCAGTGAATAACTTTTGCAAGTGCCTATAAATGTATAGGCACTTGCAAAAGTATAGCACTGACCCCTTGATTAAGATACTTCCATGGACTAATATCTGATTTTATCTTATAACTATACAAATATCCGTATGATAACATCCCGTATGATATTTTTTATGATATCACATAGTTATTTTTAGAACATGATATAATTTGGTTATTTTTAGAAACTTGCATTTCATTTAGAAACGCCGACGAAAACAAGACAAATATAGATTATAAGATAAATATAATACGTACTAAGTGTATTATATGAAAAAATATCAAACTCGGTTGTGAGAATTGATAATTGTCTCGGCAGAGCCTCGACAATTTTCAATTCTCCCAACCTCGTTAGATATTTTTTTTCATATAATACACTAAGTACGTATTATATATTTACCATTACTCTGCTAGTTTGCCATTAATACTTACATGTGAAAATAGAATCATTGTGAAATGACTCAACACTGGCAAGAGTTAAACAATTCTTTCCAAAACTAGTAAAAGACTGAACACAATTTCATCTTTGGCATTATTCTAACACATTTAATAGACAAAACTTTTTAACCTTTATATTTTGTTATGATAATCAAGGGCGTAGCTCCCATTACGCACTTTACGCTAGTGCTTAATAGAAATAAATCTTCTTTCAAAAAATGTCGTCGATTAATGATCATAACATCGAAAAGACAGCTTATTCAAGCTGTAGTTACGATATTTATGATCATTCACCAACGCTCAAATTGTAACTGAAAGGAAAGCAGACGGGAAACATTTGCCTATTGTCACATTACATATGTATCGCCATTATCTTATATATATTCTTTAGTTGTCGCCTTCTGAGTGCGTATAAACTTCAAAATCCTGGCTACGCCTATGATAATCATATTTTTGATAAAAGAGAATGGTAAAGAATCAGAAGAAGGAACAACTTTCTAAGTGGCTTGGAGATTAAAAATCTGTGATTATCTCCCTTGTACCAAGTTGTGATAGAATATCCTCCCTTGATATACAAAGATGATCTCCCTTGATAAGACTAGATTGATCTCCCTTGTTTAATTTATCCTAGTAGCCATCATTACTCCATGTTATGTTATCATAGTCCCGGAATTTCTTTCCTATAAGATGGGCTGTTATACAGTGATTAGCTTGTCCATAACCCTGAAAATATACAGAAGGATAATAAATGAGTAGTCATAATATATTTCATTTAATAATCATTGTCATGCTGATCCCGGAATATTCCTGCCTTGACAGGAGCTATAGACAAACATCAGTCTGCACATATGTGCAGTCTGATCTTTGTCTATACCACCTGTTTTGAAACAGACAAACAGAAAAGTTTAAAAATTTAGTTTTCAAAAATAACACCTACTCGCATTTAGTGCATCCAGTGCTTTGAGTACTTTCATTTTGTGGCAATTTTGCGAACAAAATTTATTTAGCATGACAAGGGGTAAACAAGTTGACTCCATGACTTAAGAGATAAAGAGAGTGCTTGCTGATTTCATGGAGTTATGAAACTTAAAACCTCACCACACATGAATATGAAAAGCGGAACTTTTTTTAGTTTCAAAACTACATGAAATCATCAAAATCTCTTTTTATATCTTTCAGCTTACAAAATGTTATTTCGTTAAGCAAACAATAGCACTGCCTTGAGGTGACTATGCTCATTTGTTTGGTGCTGAATAGTCGATAAAACTAGAAAGCCATGAATGGCTTGAGTCGCTCCACAGGCTTGAAATTCTTGTAAAAGCAAAAAAATGTTTTGACTAGATTTTTAGATATTTGGGATTCTACTGATATTGAAAACGATTCCATCAGTTACATTCTGAGAAAATAATTTTCATAGTTTCCACTATTTAACATATCGAGGAATGACCGCCGCCAATAAAATGCATATTTTTCATCCAATCAAAATAACTTTTGGTACACTGATAAAGGGTCACTCAAGGATCATACCAAAGAAATTTGGTTGATATCCAAATATTAGATTCTGAGAAAATGATTTGCAAATTTTCCACTATATAATATATAGAGAAATGACCTCTGCTCAGAAAATGCATATCTTTCATCCAACCACAATGATTTTTTGTAGACTGATAAAGGGTCACTCAAGGATCATTCCAGTGAAATTTGGTTGATATCCATCAGTAACATTCTGAGAAAATTATTTTCAAAGTTTCCACTATACAACATATAGAGAAATGACCTCCGCCCATAAAAAGCATATTTTCCATCTGATCACAGTGATTTTTTGTAGACTGATAAAGGGTCACTCAAGGATCATTCCAGTAAAATTTGGTTGATATCCATCCGTTATATTCTGAGAAAACAATTTTCATAGTTTCCACTATATAACATTTAGAGAAATGACCTCCGCCCATAAAATGCATATTTTCCATCCGATCACAATGATTTTTTGTAGACTGATAAAGGGTCACCCAAGGATCATTCATGTAAAATTTAATTGGTATCCATCAATTAGATTCTGAGAAAACTCACTTTTTACCATATTTGGAAATTAGCCACGCCCATTTAATCCATGTTTTTCATTGGATCAAAATTTCTTGAACAACTTTGAAAGAGGGTCACCCAAGGATCATTCCTGTGAAGTTTGGTTGAAATCCATCCAGTAGTTTCTGAGGAGAAGATTTTTAAAGAAAAGTTTACGACCGCACGCACGGACGGACGCACGACGGACACAATGCCATGACAATAGCCCCAGTGGCTTTCAGCCAGTGGAGCTAAAAATAAAAATTCGAAAAAGGGGCATCAATTGTCTAAAATGCATCTAAAGTTATCCCATTTGATCATAGTATAGGTTGCTCTTTTAATGGTGAACATGTGCGCCAAGTTTCAATTGATTGCTTTAAGTAGAACAAGAGATATCACAAAATATCAAAGTTTTTGTATAAAGGCAACAAAGACAATGACATCATCACTATGTTAATACCTCTATTGGGTTTTCTGAAAATAGTTGAGCTAAAATTGTAACCATATTTCAACAATACCAGATTTCTGATGGGACTAACTTTTAGCAGAAGCAAAAGCTGCATACTTAAAATCATTTTCATTGAGTAATGAAACTAATTTTTCAGTAAATCAGAATGCATGAATCTTGATGGATGCATGCATCCAAAATCAAATGAGCCTGTGTGTGACATTTCCAACAATTTCTTGTGTGCGCGATGCACCGATATAATTAAGCCTAGACAACCAAATAATGCTAAAGAGTTATTTATTGAATTCTTTAAGAAGAGCTTGTCTATCTACAGAGTGGAAAGGGAAGACTCTGGTCAGACTGTGCAGATGCACAGGCTGGTCAGAGTCTTTGCATGGCGCATTTTTGAAATCGTTGGAATCTTACACCCAGGCTCAAATTATTTGTTAAGCATAAAGGCAGATCCAACCCTTTCAGACTGATCCATAGAGTTATTATACTGCCAGTGTGAATTGTTGAAGTTGCATTTAGCTAATAACTGAGCAGCAATATGATCTAAAATATGCAGAATTGATACACCTTGTATTAGCATTATCTCCCAATCTCGAATTCTATCTTAATGGCATTTCTACTTTGATCCTTTAGAATTTCTGCAAGGTGAATAACACAGTTTGAACTTTTAGCCAAATATTTTTTAACATGATGTAGTAAAATCCTTGATTTTTTTCAAATTGGCATCTTTCTTAGTTCAAGGGTTCAGTGCAAGACTGTACTTAGTGTATGTATATACACTTAGTACGGTCTTGAACTGAACCCTCAAGTTATTTGGAAGAAATACACCTATTGACATGGCATCGGGAACGGTCTTTTACATACACTTTTTCAAATATAGAAAAGAACAAGATGTTTATTTAAACACTTATGCCTCCATTACAGCATTTTTTTTTTCAAGTTTGACCTTGATAATAACTTTGTCATATGACCTAAACTGTCAAAGAAATAAAATTGATGACAGGAACCTTTATGCTAAATTTGAGCATTGTAATAGAAATATTTTTGAAGTTATGGGAAAATATTTTGGTTTGCATTCGGTACAGACAGGTGGGTGGACCTATGTCAACAATATGCAACACCCCTCCCCTTCTCCAACACCCCCAACACAACTCGATATATCTTACAGTAAACAAAATCTTGAAATAAAAAGTTGAATTATTTTGGAAGGGTTTTGGAATAAAATTGAATGAGTGGTTGGAGTGTGTTTTGAGTGAAATTAAAGGGAGGTAATCCAATGTCACTTATTTTGTTCAGGATGAACAAAATAAGCAATATTTGGTACCTCCCTTTAATAAGATAATCATACAAGTTCTCTAATTAGCTTCATATTTCTTAAAGAACCTATCAGACAAGCATAATTTAATTATTTACCTCAAACTGCATTGTTGATCTTATCATTTTTAGTGATTTTGGAGCGTTTTTGAATGAGCGTTTAGAATGAATGATTGGAGCGCTAGGCGAGTGATTTTTAATGGTTTAGATTGAGATGAATGTCAATTCCTTGATGTTATGAACTGTAATAACGATGCCGAGCAAAAGGCTGTCAGTCAATCTAGCCTTCACCTTGTCAGGTAATTTCTTCAGGATGACTGGCAGTTGATTAACCCCAGGTTTTTTCACTCATCAAGTTTTTCCTCAGGTATTTCATTCATTAATGATATTTACAATACATACTTGTGGAATTTGTTTACAACTGAGTTGTTGATGGGTACAAAAGAATGCTATGTAGCTGGCATGAATATTTCAAAGTACTGTAAGCCCTGATATTCTGGAAATCATGGATTCAGAAATGATATTTTGAGAAGTCAATGCAAAACTGTTGTAAGTGCTTGTATATTTAATAGGCACTTACAATAGTTTAATTTGTGCTGAACCCTCTATTAACTATACATATTTGTGGAATACGTTTACGCTAGAATTCTTGATGGGTAAAAAAATATGCTATATCAAACATTTTTTCAAACAGCAGAAAGACACAGATGATTGCTTCTTCAATTCCCTTCATTCCCCCTCAGCCTCTTTTATTTTAAAAGCAAGAGCGCCTGATAATGGGTTAAGGTAAAGCCTCATTCGAAAATACATTAATTCCCAAATGTCTCTTCCATAGGTGTCCCAATTTAACCCCCACCCCATTACAGACCAACATTATAGACGTCTAACACCCCCCCCCCCCCTTAGCACTCTACAGACCGATATTAAATTTGGTCCCTATGATCTCAAAAACATTCCAAATTCTTAGTTAAAATGTGATCATGTTAACCAAAGATTATGCTCAGTTAAGATCTCAAGGCCCTCAAGGCTTTTATAGTGGTCTGATAATTAGTAAGTGCAAAAAAACCTGTTTGATTGTATGGAGTTTTATGCCGCTTTCAACATTTTTTCAGTTATATCATGGCACCTTACAATGGATTCCTGGTATTTCTCCAACCAGTACAACAGCCACATCCTTTTCTAGCCTCCAGTTGCTATCTAACATAGATCTAGGATTATCAACTCATTGGTGAGAGAGAAAGTATTCGGAAAGAATGAGTGCCGCTGTCTTCTCGAATCTGGGACCTCTAGATTGACAGTCCGACGTGATACAAGCTGCGCTATGAAGGCGGCTAGGTTTGGGGGTTCAAAAAAAAAACCCTCTGAAGCTCAACAATTTCATTTTCATGCATAGTTATGTTAGAAAACGAACCCCCATTTTGTATATATGAACCCCCTGTATAGAAATCCTAGATCTGCCACTGTACTCCCTGCCATTCTCTTGGTGTCTAATGCCACATTCCAGGAACTCAAACAAACTATGGTTTTGGTGAACCTATAAGCTCCAGAAAGAGAACAATATTCCCGTTTCAAGGCTGCAAAAGTTATTGTTTTACCTAGAATAAAATCTTGAAAGTGAAGGAATAATTTCTCAAAAATGTATCTACAGCATTAGACACTGAAGACTTAATTTACAGTTTGAATTCCAATAGTACTCTATTTCCCCTAATAAAAGCACCCTCCCTAATAATAGCACCCCCACATTTTTTACTAAGAAAAACCAAATTCAAATGCCTAAATTTTAAGAATTTTTTGAGACTTCATCTTTAACTTGGTGTGAATTTCCTCTGAACAATTGTTTATATGATTGTTTAGAGGAATTTACCTCAAATTAAAGGGAAAAGGGCATAAAGGACATTTTTTTTTATCAGTAAATGCATACTACTAGCATTTTCAGAAAATGTTTTGTAGTTCTATTACAAGCCTCTTTAATCCAAGTTCATATAGGCAAGTGCCAAACAAAGACTTAATAGCTCTCGGGAGTGTTTATTAGAAGAAATACGGTACTGTTGAATCTCACACTATAATCTCTAAGTTCAAGAGAACTATGAGATAGACAGAAAATTGGTTTACCAGACACCACAAACATCCACCCACCACAACAAATGTCTCTCAACACTTTTCTCTCTAATTTTTTAGCAATTTTGCAAGTCTGATTTTGGGGAATGATTTAACTTGTTTCAAGTTCTCACAAAATTCCCATGACTACTGACGAACAACTTGTTGTGACAATTATAAGTCAAGTACTAGATAATTCTATTTTTATGATACTTCCAGTTTTAAACAGAGGTTTGAAGGTTAAACAGGTCATCAATAGGGTATTATGCTGCGTTTCCACTATGTTCCCTGTGACAACGGCAGCCCTGTTTCAGACAACCGTGGCTAAAACGTGACAAACGTGGGACAACGCAGGGCAACGGAATAAGCAACATAACAAAATGGGACTACCGTGCCCACCAGGACTACTTTTTAAACTATCAAAAAATCTGTTATGGCAATCGCGGTGGAAATGAGAAACAGGAAGAAGGCAATAAAGTGTCACAGCATGTCACATACTATAGCGAAACTTGGATAAGATCCGTAGAGCAACAGAAAACTTGTTTGCAGCCCGGCAAGCCACAATTGCTTTACATTTTGTTGGGTTTCACCATGGACGTCTCATCTCGTTTTTCACGGCAAGCTAAGGTTAACTTGACACATATTGTTGCGTTGAGTTACAAGGTACAATGGTGTGTGATGGTGTTTGGTACTTCCTGTCAAGGTGCGTTAAGTAATGATATGATCGTTAGGCACTTGTGGGCTGAGAAAAAAATAGATGAAATTTGGAGATCGGCTTCATTCTAGTTTGAGTTGGAAGGGTACAAGGCGATGGCAGCCCTATCCGTCCGCCCTCAAGGAGTTCACTTAGCCCAGAGTCATTAAATATCTGGGCATCCCACATGTGGCCAACCCAACCAACTTCAATCCATGCAAATCTATACTGGGCCTCCACCAAGGCAAGGAGAGGGATACTAAACTTTGTAGTTGTGATACAATGAGCCGGTGTTTGCTAGTTTTGTGATGGCAATATGTTTGCCGTCCAGAGCTGCAACTGCATCTGGAACATTTCATCTGTCTTTGAATTCCTGGGAAAGAGATTTCTAATTGTCTGGCGTTACAGGCACTGTAAAGACTTCACCCCTGTAAGATTGCACAAAAGCTTTGCACACCTCTGGAACCATAAAGGAGATTGATGTTTTAGTGCGACTTAACCCAAGAAAGCGATAAATAATTATGCCCAGTGGCCAAATGTCTCAAAATAACTGACAGCTTCAGGGCTAGCGGTATCTTTCTCACCAGTACAACCACCACATCCTTTCCTAGCCTTCAGCTGCTATCTCACATAGGTCTACAATTATCAACCCATTCACAGGTGAAAGACAAATACGCAGAAAGCATGAGTGCTGCTGTCGGGGATCGAACCCGGGGACCGTAATAGAACATACTGGCACCCGTAGTAGACCATGAGCCTACCCATAGCATGCCTTGGACCATCTGTGACACACCATCTAAAACCCTGTACCATGGTGCGTCAAGAATACCGTAGCATGGTGTGAGAGACCTTAGCAAAACTAAGTAGAACTTGTTAACAGAAAATAAATGACCAAATTTGCATGTTAAAGAACCATGGCGGATCTCAGCAGTATTTTTGTCATTTATCCTTGCACTATTTCCCGTAACACTTAACCATCTTCTTCGGGCATTGCTCATAATGGACATGTGCGACGGTAGCGATTGATTGATTGAATGGACTTTAACGCCGCTTTTAACATTATTTCAGTTATATCGCGGCGGCTGGAGCACCTAACAATGGATTCCTGGTATTTCTCTTACCAGTACAACCATCACATTCTTTCCTAGTCTCCAGCTACTATCTCACATAGGTCTGCGATTATCAACCCATTGGTGAGAGACAAATAGTCGGAAAGAATGAGTGCCGCCGTTGGGGATCGAACCGCGACGGTAGCGAAGATAAATAGATAAATAAACAGAAATACACACACACAAAAAAAAAAAGTACCAAGAATTCATTATCATTTGACCTAACAACTGTCATATGACAGAAAGCCTGAGAAAAAAGAAGGGCAGTTGCACTTCTTGCTTGAAGAGGAGAGAACAACAATCAAAAGAAAGGTCAAAGAACTTTGATTTCTCCTTTCAGATAGATGATTCTTTAACTCATTTCATGATAGCAGAATACATCCATTCTGACCTAGTTCTGTCAGCATTTTGTCAGTTATCAAACAATATATTTGATCTAGTTTTAGTTTTCTTTCCATAGGTACAATATTATTGATGACATTAACTGCTTTATCAGCTCTTTCTATTCATACCTGTTGAAAGATAACTTATCATCAGTGAAATTCTAAAATCTTGTAACTACAGCTTATTTAAAGCTGTAGTTACGAGATGTTAGAACTTCCCCGACATAACGTTACATGAATCTTGCTGTATTACTAATGTAATCTAAGACCACCCATTGGTTACTTGATAAAATAAAGGTAGTTTTTCAAAACCATTTAATGAAGAGTCCATTTCAAATACCAGGCCCAGGCTTTCACAGCTGCCTCAATTCATAGCGCAGTGGAAGAGTGCCTGGTAGGACTATCATTCAAAAGGTCCCAGGTTCGATTCCCGACGGCAACACTAAATTCTTTCCCACTATTTGTCTTTCTTCCATGGGTTGATAATCGTAGATTTATGTTGTATAGCAGCTGAAGGCTAGGAAAGGACGTTATGGTAGAACTGGTGTGAGAAATATCTGGAATCCATTGTTCGGTGCTAAAGCCCCTGTAATATCACTGAAAGATTGTTGAAAGCGGTGAAAAACCCAACTCAAATAAAATGAAATTCAGATGGTATAAACTAAGATCAGACTGCACATATGTGTAGGCTGATCTTTGTCTATACCTCCTGTCAAAGCAGGAATATTCCGTGTTTAGCATGACGGGTTTTAAGAACTTTTAAACTATTTCAAACAAGATTTAGATCAGTTTATCTTAAAGAAAATTATGAGAAAGCAGATTGTTTGCGACATTTTTAACATTTTTTTCTTTTAAACTCATGTTTTTAATGAAATAAATAAATAATATGTTTACAGTGAAACTTGTTTTAAGCGACCACTACTGGGACCACCGAAAAAGCGGACATTAAAGAAAATGGCTGCTAAATACATTTTTTTTGAAATAGGAAACATACTTTTTGATCGAATATGCATACTGTTGCAAAATTCCCAATAATCCTATTGTGTTCAAACTCAAAAGAGTCGTCTCATTGAGTCCATTCTGGTGAGTTTCAACAAAATAGGATTCATTTTCATCATTTATAGACCATCTATTACTACTTTTTCAGATACAATGTATTTTTATTTCAAGAAGGGGATTTTGAAAACTGTCGCTTATAAATGGTCGCTCAATAGACATGGTTGCTCGAGCAAAATAAACTGCAAATTCATTTAGATAGCATCTTTGTGTTGTAAATTTAGGAATGATCTTACACATGTATAGGACAAGACGAGGATATACTTAATTGCTGTTTGTTATATAAGACAATTGATTTTGCATATATATATATCTATATATCAAAAGAGGTCTCTAGGGGTGGAGTATACCTTGGTCTCTTTCTGATCAACACAATTTGTATTTTCTGTTTGGTTAAATAATCTTTACAATATCATTCCAATGCTTTTATAGCCATACCCTATATACCCTTTCAGGGATTGAAAGGGTTTTTTTTTTGGTATTGATTACTTTTTATGTAACATGAGGATTTTTATCTGACTCTTCATTAAATAACAAACTTAAATATATCGATAACATAAAAAGTGGAGAAAGTGCATTTAAAAAAAGTTTAAGTATAACTGTGCAAGAAAACAAGAGCACTGTCTAAGGGTGCCTACAGTCGGCTGTTGAGAGCTGGATGGTGGATAAAAAATAGAAAAAGGGGCATAATTTGCATAAAATGCATCTAGAGTTATTCTCCTTGATAGTATATGTTACTCTTTTGGTGGTGAACATTGTGTGCCATGTTTGAAGTGAATGCCTTCACTAGAACCAGTGATATCACAAAATGTCAAAGTTTTCGCATTATGACGAAGATAATAACATCACCAAGGCTATAGAAATACCTCAAGTTTTCTCTGAAAATGGCCTTGCCAGTGGACAAGGCAAACAAATTGTTAGTTTCTGAATCATATGATAACCAATCTTGATACACAATTGGCTTAAAATAAGAAACCAAACAAAATACACTGGTTTAATTGTCAGGATCGTAACAATAAAAGATTAAAGAGAACATAACATACAAATGTCCTCAAGCCTCAGAACATTAATTATAAAACAAATACAATAATAATAAACTACAAAGTATTAACATTGCTGAAAGACAGGGAAGTATGATTGCTTGATCATATACAAACATGTTTTAATGTCCATATCATTAATATTAATTGTACCCCAAATCTCTGAGCCATACAATAAGACTCTGCAAAAAGTGACTTTTTCTTCTCTCTCTTTGAGTTAAAAGGGATTCAATCGACCATTTTTTTCATAATTTTTAACAGCTTTCGAGTAATGTAAATGTTATTCATTATTTTCAATGTTTGATCATTATTTCCATCTTTACCCTCTTATTGTGTTCAATTTATAATCCTGAATACAATATCTGTTCTGTTCTGTTCAGGAATTAAACCTTGCCCTGCTGAATTAAAAACCCGAGAAAAACTGAATTGAAATCAAGGTGCTGAAAACACTGAATACAGTTATAGTGTGTCATTTTTTTGTTTGAAAATATATTTTCACTTTTTTTCCTTCTTTGAAAGCAGAAGTCAGATGGTACAGACCAAGATCAGTTTTGACTAGATTTTTAGATATTTTGGGTTCTACGTATGTTGAAATGATTTTCAAAGTTTCCACAATTTAACATATAGAGAAATGACCTATGCCAATAAAAAACATTTTTTTCATCCAATTACAATAATTTTTGGCTGCATGATAATGGGTCAGCCAAGGATCATACTATTGAAGTTTGATTGATATCCATCCATTTTCAAAGTTTCCACTATATAACATACAGTGAAATGACCTCTGCCCATAAAATACAAATTTTTCATCCGATCACAATAATTTTTGGTAGACTGATAAAGGGTCAATCAAGGATCATTCCAGTGAAATTTGATTGATATCCATCAATTCCATCCGGAGAAAATGATTTTCAAAGTTTCCACTATATAACATATAGCGAAATGACCTCTGCCCATAAAATACAAATTTTTCATCCGATCACAATAATTTTTGGTAGTTTGGTAGACTGATAAAGGGTCAATCAAGGATCATTCCAGTGAAATTTGATTGATATCCATCAATTCCATCCTGAGAAAATGATTTTCAAAGTTTCCACTATATAACACATAGCGAAATGACCTCCGCCCATAATATACATATTTTTCATCCAATCACAATAATTTTTGGTAGACTAATTAAGGGTTACCCAAGGATCATTCATGTAAAATTTGGTTGATATCTATCAGGTTGTTTCTGAGAAAATGATTTGCAAAGTTTCCATTATATAACATTTAGAGAAATGACCTCCGCCAATAATATATATATTTTTCATCAAATCACAATAATTTTTTGTAGACTGATTAAGGGTCCCCAAAGAATCATTCATGTAAAATTTGGTTGATATCTATCAATTAGATTCTGAGAAAATGATTTTCAAAGTTTCCACTATATAACAATTATAGAGAAATGACCTCCGCCCATAAAATATATATTTTTCATCCGATCACAATAATTTTTGGTAGACTGATTAAGAGTCACCCAAGAAACATTCATGTAACATTTAATTGGTATCCATCAATTAGAACCTGAGAAAAGTCACTTTTTACCATATTTGGAAATTAGCCACGCCCATTAAATCCATGTTTTTCATGGGATCAAAATTTCTTGAACAACTTTGAAAGAGGGTCACCCAAGGATCATTCCAGTGAAGTTTGGTTAAAATTCATCCAGGAGTTTCTGAGGAGAAGATTTTTAACGAAAAAGTTTACGACCAGACGCACTGACGGACAGACGGATGCACGACGGACACAACGCCATGACAATAGCCCCAGTGGCTTTCAGCCAGTGGAGCTAAAAACACCCCGAACAAATCGATGTCATGATTTCAAATGAGAGAAAAGGTAGCTTTTTCCAACCAAATGTTAAGCTTTTGTGTTAATTTAATGCTTAAATTAATTATTTGCTTTAAGTTTTTCTTTGATATATCGTGGCTTACACTTACAGTTCAGAAGACACGAAAAAATGGCTAAAAATACAGAGGCATTTTTGGTCATTTTTCCAAGTCTTTACAACTATAACCTCATGAAACATGATGGTTCTAATTAATCCCAGAGATTGTATAAGATCTTTTATGGTATTGAATTTTTCAAAATACTTGAACAATGATCAGAGTTTGATAAGCATTTAAAATCATGCAATCTTTTTTAACCCTTGTAAAGCTGAACCCGGAATACTCCTGCTTTGGCAGGAGCTATGGACAAACATCAGCCTGCACATGTGTGCAGTCTGAAGTTAGCCTTCACCACCTGTTTCTCACTTTCAAACCAGAATTGTCAATAGATTTAGTCTTTCAAATAAAAATTGACCTACTGTTGGGACTTTCAGTACTTTATGCCCTTTGATTTTGATAAAAATTTATAGCCAAAATCTATTCTGCATGACAAGGGTTAAATGTGTTGAGACAGTAGTTTTCAGGTGATAAAAAGACATTTTTGACAAATTTTGGCTGATTTCCATATCTTGATCTTAAAATATTTCATTCATGACGAAAGTGATTTAATTTCATACTATATCTCTATTTAGAGTTTTGTTATAATCCACTTTGAACCAAAAATGGGCAATTAAGAATTAGTTGGAAAAACAGGCTTAATAAGTCTTTTCCTCTTCCTAGAAAGTCCCCATTATGCATTTATGATCTTTTCAAACTGGACCAAAGATTTGCTTACTGTCTCAGAAGAAACATTTTATGACCTTCAATATATCTACAGAGCCCATTGTAACACTCTGAAACATTGCTTAAGGTGGCAATGGACAGCGGTCTCTCGACTCTATAACTGGGAATCGGTTTTTATTTATTTTTTGGCACTTTTTGCGCGTTGTTTAAAAAAACCCTTTTGATAAGATTCTTCTTATGAAAATAACATAGAATAATGATGGTAATATTTCATAACTTAGCTTCTTTTCAACATTTGATATCAATTGAATGACTGGATCATTTAATTTTACAACAAATTTACGTTAAAAGTGTCATTTAATTAGGAGGGGTCACTATAAAATAATGAAAAATTTCTTATTTGCATGGAAAGGTTTGCTGAATTCTTTACCAAATAAAGGAAAAATATGGTTTTTAAACAATATCGGAAAACAAGAAAAAATCATTGGGTAATTTTTTTAAAAAAGAGGTTTCAGTGGCATTTTCAACCCCTTTAAATTACAAAAATTAGTGCATTTTCAACTTGTTAGGGCCCTTCGTGCAAATGCAATTGGTCAAAGAGAAATTTCCTTGGCAACAGCCAGGAGTATATGTATAAGGTCTATCAACATGTAAATATTTTATAGCTATCAGCTGGTACTGAGTTTATACTTGACCTAAAATGAATATAAACCTTTCACTAAAAAACGGCCAGTACCACTCAAGGGCAGATAACTCTAGCAAAAAAATGAGCATGGAAAGGTACATCCAAGTTTTGATATAATAACTATACAATGTCAATCTACAACATCATATGAACAAGAAAATATTTCATTGGGGGGAAAAAATGGTACTGTGCATCCATTGCTACCTTAATAGTGCACACATGAAAAATCAATTTTCTTATAATAATCCAGCGTGAGCGAGCAGAATGGTAGAACTACAGCCTTTAACATTTTGCTCACCTTTCAAACAAATGATTTTTGAATTTCAGATTTTCAAATTTGAAATATTATTGTTGGCCAAAATTAAGAGGTGTGAGGGTTGCAATCCCAACTGCACCCCCCCTCCTCCAAATACCCAGTCCCGAACCTAGGATAAATGAATGAATGATGAATTCGTAAAACATGTATTTGCTAAGTCATGAATTTATTTTCTCACCCTCAAAAAGTTAATGTGTTTATTGCTTAGCTTAAAAGATTTTAAAATCTTTATTCGATCTTAAAGCATCTTAACACGCTGTAAAAAAGGATTGAAATAAATTTTTAATAGTCATCTGGAAACCTTAAAATTCATACAGGTTTATTATCAAAACTTTGCACTTGTAAATTTATGGATATTTGCAATTCATCAAGGATGTTGCACATTAAATTGAGCATTTCCAGCTCACACTATTTATAGTACCAGACACACCTTCAACTTCAACCATTTTTTTTTTCTCTTTTTCCTTTCCTTGAAATCACTATCACTAGTGATGGGCAGAATAATCGATTATAATCGATAATCAGTTGGTTTTGGCTTCCGATTTGGATAATCGACTAAGAAATTTCATAAGCAAGTTATCAGGCCCAAATACATAAATGAAAGCCATTACATGTTTTTGGGGGTTTTTTTGGAACTGACATCAGTTTGATGGCTCGGCATGAAACAGTTGTAACTGCCTATATGTATATAGGCAGTTACAACTGTTTCATGCCAAGCCATAGAGTTGGTAGAAAAAATCTGAAGGATGAGTGTTCAGGTCCTGAGTTTAACTATCTATCATATTCTATTTAGTGGGAGTGCTGTATTAATTCCTAAGAAAACGATTGCACAATCCATCATTAGTTGATTTAATCTTCCAACTAAATAAACAATAATTGATTGTGATTTGAAACTGATTGCCCAACACTAATTATAACAATAACCAAGGTGGGAAATTGTCACACGATATGCTTTTTACACTGCTGAATATCCAAGTATGAAAAACAACAAAGGGAAATAATTAAAAAATTAAGGTAGGTAGAATTACTGTTGTTGTGCACTGCACTTGTGCACTTCTTTTCACACTCATGAGAGGAACATAACTGGAAAGATTCAAGTCAATCGGACATAAGGTAACACAGTTATGCTCCAGAAAAAGAAGTGGAAGCAAGTTTCCCACTCCCCAGGACCCCATAATATATCCTGTTTTTCGAAGAGCGTCTAAAAATTCATAAAGTTTACATATGCCTTCCAGGCCACCAAACACCTAAAAAAAATGCAATAAAAAGATATCAAAAAATTTATTCCTGGTCATATTGAATTGTAGGGCTTAAAGATATCTGCATTTTGATAATAAACTAGAAAGCCATGAATGGCTTGTGTCGCTCCACAGGCTTGAATTTCTTGTAATAGCAAATCTAAGTTTTGACTATATTTTAGATATTTTGTGTTCTACTTATGTTGAAATGATTTTCAAAGTTTCCACTTTTATAACATAAAGAGAAATGACCTCCACCCGTAAAATACATATTTTTAATCTGATTGCAAAAATATTTGGTAGACTGATAAAGAATCACTCAAGGAACATTCCAGTGAATTTTGATTGATATCCATCACTTACATTTTTAGAAAATGATTTTCAAAATTTCCACTATATAACATAATATAGAGAAATGACCTCTGCCCATAAAATACATATTTTTCATCTCATTGCAAAAATATTTGGTAGACTGATAAAGGGTCACTCAAAGATCATTCCAGTGAAATTTGGTTGATATCCATCACTTACATTCTGAGAAAATGATTTTCAAAGTTTCCACTATATAACATATAGAGAAATGACCTCCGCCCATAAAATACATATTTTTTATCTGATCACAATAATTTTTGGTAGACTGATAATGGGTCACCCAAGGATCATTCATGTAAAATCTGGTTGATATCTATCAGTTAGATACTGAGAAAATGATTTTCAAAGTTTCCACTATATAACATATAGAGAAATGACCTCCGCCCATAAAATACATATTTTTCATCCGATCACAATAATTTTTGGTAGACTGATAAAGGGTCACCAAAGGATCATTCATGTAAAAATTGGTTGATATCTATCTCTGTTAGATTCTGAGAAAAGCCACCTATTACCATATTTGGAAATTAGCCACGCCCATTAAATCCATGTTTTTCATTGGATCAAAATTTCTTGAACAACTTTGAAAGAGGGTCACCCAAGGATCATTCCTGTGAAGTTTGGTTGAAATCCATCCAGTAGTTTCTGAGGAGAAGATTTTTAAAGAAAAAGTTTACGACCTGACGCACGGACGGACGCACGCACGACGGACACAACGCCATGACAATAGCCCCATTGGCTTTCAGCCAGTGGAGCTAAAAAGTACTTTAACATGTGTATAAAGACAAAAGGCTTTCTGTCTCCTTGTATAACTACCTGTGAATAGCCGAATATTTCTATTTTCTTTTTACCCGCATCATGAATGATTCTACCGCCACCCAAACACTCACAATCTAAACCACTGTCTTCTATTTCTGGTGCCACATCTTCAAATATGTCCGCTGAAAATATAGAACAGGAAAATGAACATGGTAAATCATCTTAACCTTCAGAGTCACACCGATTAAAAGCCTTGGCAAATTGCATACAAAATCAGTGCTTGATGTACTAATTGTGAGTTTTTGTTTTGAAAAAAATGCGTTCTGTGTTCAATTTTTTTCTGTTATAAAGGGATATAGGGGAAAAACAGGTAGTAAAGACTAAGATCAGACTGCAAATATGTGCAGACTGATCATTGTCTTTACCTCTAGCCAAAGGGGTAATATACCTTTTCTTGCAATGACCATGCAAATTCTTGCTTGAACTACTTATTTTCACATTTTATATACCGTACACATTTTCGTCTTTAATTTTGTATAAATCCACAATTCAAACAAAACAGTCCAACTATCTTTTTCTCCCCAGTATTTCATAATCATCCCTCATTACAATTGATTTATATTTGTTCCATGTCAAAGCTTATCAATCCAATCTGTTCTAGATATTCTATAAATTGGTTGATGTTTACTAAGTTCGAGAAATTACTCTATCTCGAATCGAAGTCTGATCCCAAATATATGGAAGGTAATACCTCAGTAAAATGATTACTTCTGATAAATTGCGACAGGAATTTCTGCAATAAGATGTTAACTAGAAAGCCATGAATGGCTTGAGTCGCTCCACAGGCTTGAAATTCTTGTAAAAGCAAATAAATGTTTTGACTAGATTTTTAGATATTTGGGGTTCTACTGATATTGAAAAAGATTTTCAAAGTTTCTTCTATATAACAGATAGAGAAATGACCTCTGCTATTAAAAGACATATTTTTCATCAAATCAAAATAATTTTTGGCTGCATGATAATGGGTAACCCAAAGATCATACCAAAAATGTTTGATTGATATCCATCAGTTACATTCTGAGAAAATGTTTTTCATAGTTTCCACTATTTAACATATTGAGAATTGACCTCCACCCATAAAATGTATATTTTTCATCCAATCACAAATAATTTTCGGAACATTGATAAAGGGTCACTCAAGGATCATTCCAGTGAAATTTAGTTGATATCCAAAAATCAGATTCTGAGAAAATGATTTTCAAATTTTCCGCTATATAACATATAGAGAAATGACCTCTGCCCATAAAATGCATATTTTTCATCCAATCACAATAATTCTTGGTACACTGATTAAGGGTCACTCAAGGATCATTCCAGTGAAATTGGGTTGATATCCATCAGTTACATTCTGAGAAAATGATTTTCAAAGATTCCACTATATAACATATAGAGAAATGACCTCCGCCCATAAAATGCATATTTTTCATCCAATCACAATAATTCTTGGTACACTGATAAAGGGTCACTCAAGGATCATTCCAGTGAAATTGGGTTGATATCCATCAGTTACATTGTGAGAAAATGATTTTCAAAGTTTCCACTATATAACATATAGAGAAATGACCTCTGCCCATAAAATGCATATTTTCCATCCGATCACAATGATTTTTTGTAGACTGGTAAAGGGTCACCCAGGAATCATTCATGTAAAATTTAATTGGTATCCATTGATAAGAATCTGAGAAAACTCACTTTTTACCATATTTGGAAATTAGCCACGCCCATTAAATCCATGTTTTTCATTGGATCAAAATTTCTTGAACAACTTTGAAAGAGGGTCACCCAAGGATCATTTCTGTGAAGTTTGGTTGAAATCCATCCAGTAGTTTCTGAGGAGAAGATTTTTAAAGAAAAGTTTACGACCGGACGGACGCACGCACGCACGCACGGACGGACGGACGCACGACGGACACAACGCCATGACAATAGCCCCAGTGGCTTTCAGCCAGTGGAGCTAAAAATTAAAGGATTCCTGAATATTAAAAGACAACCAACAACTGTATAAGAATTTTTTTCTATTTTCTCTTCTGTGAACGGGGAAAAAAGAGGGGACTGCATTCATTGTGGTACATAACAAGATTATTGGTGAATGTACGTAATAATTTCTAGAGATAAGACAGCAACATTCCTCATTAATTGTTCCGAGAAGCCATTTTTTATTAGATCCGTACCAAACTGTAAAAACATTGTCCTGATGTTACTTCCTTTCTTCTGGGATAACAAAGTACACAGATATTGCATCATGATGGATGCCTTTTTCTTTTTTCTACAAAAAAAATGTCATGAACTTCATAGGCTAACTAGGATTTTGAAATTAATACACACTCAGAAGGCGACCACCAAAGAATATATAGGATAAAGGAGATCTGTGGACTGTGACAAAGGATAATTGTCTCCCATACCCTCCCCTTTTCTATGATTTGAGTGTTGGTGAACAATCAAAACATCATAACTTCAGCTTGAATAAGCTATAGTTTTCAATGTTATGATCATTCATCAACACACTTTTCGAAATAGGTTTAATTTCTATAAAGCACTGGAGTAATGTGCATAATAGTTCACAAGGATAAAAAGATGAGATTGTTGAACACCAATGATATCCACTGCAATTTTTAAAATCCTTGAAAAATGACCTAGACATTGACAAGTACCATTCAAAGTGGTACCAAAAGAGAGTTCTTGTCCCAAGAAATACTCATTTGATATATAAAGGTCCCATCTCTTACCAATCAAATGCTCAAGCTTTTTGGAGACAAACAGAAGAACTTGTAGAATCCACAGGTCAAAAACAACTAGAACTGTCGCAGAGCGGACTAATACCCCCCACAAGCGCTTTGTCAGAATGCAAGTGCTATAAGTGCAGAATGTGTTTGTAACTAATATTGAGGTCATATGTAGCATTTGCATGAAGTTTCATGATTCTGGGTTGCTTTGTTTTTGAGATAAGAATGAATGAAACTAAACTAGATAGCCATGAATGGCTTGAGCCGCTCCACAGGCTTGAAATTCTTGTAATAGCAAATGAAAGTCTTGACTAGATTTTTAGATATTTTGGGTTCTACTGATGTTGAAAATGATTTTCAAAATTTCCACTACATAGCATATAGAGAAATGACCTCCGCCCATAAAAGACATATTTTTCATCCAATCACAAAATATTTGGCTGCATGATAATGGGTCACACAAGGATCATACCAATAATGTTTGTTTGATATCCTTCAATTACATTACTTTTTGGTGGACTGATAAAGGGTCACTCAAGGATCATTCCAGGGCAACTCGATTGATATCCATCAGTTACATTCTGAGAAAATGATTTTGAAAGTTTCGACTATCGATATAACATATAGAGAAATGACCACCGCCAATAAAATCCATATTTTTCATCAGGTCACAATACTTTTTTGTGGATTGATAAAGGGTCACTCAAGGATCATTACAGTGTAATTTGATTGATAGCCATCAGTTACATTCTGAGAAAATGATTTTTTGAAGTCTCTTCTATATAACATATAGAGAAATGACCTCCACCAATAAAATCCATATTTTTCATCAGGTCACAAAATTTTTTGGTACACTGATAAAGGGTCACTCAAGGATCATTCAAGTGAAATTTGGTTGATATCCATAGATTACATTTTGAGAAAATGATTTTTTAAAGTTTCCACTATATAACATATAGAGAAATGACCTCTACCCATAAAATAAATATTTTTCATCCGATCACAAAAATATTTGGTAGACTGATTAAGGGTCACCCAAGGATCATTCATGTAAAATTTAATTGGTATCCATCAATTAGAATCTGAGAAAACTTTTTACCATATTTGGAAATTAGCCTCGCCCATTTAATCCATGTTATTCATTGGATCAAAATTTCTTGAACAACTTTGAAAGAGGGTCACCCAAGGATCATTCCTGTGAAGTTTGGTTGAAATCCATCCAGTAGTTTCTGAGGAGAAGATTTTTAAAGAAAAAATTTAAGACCGGACGCACGCACGGACGGACTGACGCACGCACACCAAACACAACGCCATGACAATAGCCCCAGTGGCCTTCAGCCAGTGGAGCTAAAAACCTAATCACACTTGTTTATAAATCCGCTTTGTGTATTCATACAATGTGATTAGGTATTTAATTTCATAACCCAATGAAATTAAAAAACTTACTTAAAGGTAGTCACCCTGTAAATATTCTTAGGTTTTGGGAGAAATGATATTTAACAGTATTAAAGAATGTTTCCTAATGATTTTCATAAGGAAACCTTGGTCAATATTGTTAAAGTTCATAATTATGTTCCGAAATTAAAGTACTGAAAAGACAGTTTAAGCACAAACTGTGGGTCAGAACCTTAAGGAGACATAGCTTTTAAAAAAATTCTGTTTAAAAAAGGAAAATCAGGTGGTAAAGCCCAAGATCAGACAGCAAACAAGTACAGGCTGATCTTTGTCTTTAACTCAAGCCAAAGCAGGAAATGTTTCAGGTTCAGCATGCCAAAGGCTAAGACCTTTCAGAAAATCACTGATGAAATATTAACAGGCTGATCTTTGTCTATACCTGAAGACAGGAATATTCCGGGTTCAGCATGATAAGGGTTAAACAACAAATCTTTTTTACGATTTAATTAACAACATTTCATACAATGCCTGTAAAAGAGATTATTCCAGAATAATTTTCAAATGTCTGCAGAGGCTGTCATACAGGTTGCATTTTTTTAGGAAGCTGTACACAGGTGATGTAATAAAACATTTTTTTTTATATTTATTTCATGAAATTTTCCATTTTGCAAAGTATTGCTGACAAATCATTAAACTGCCATCAGGAAAAAACATTATTCTCCCCATTCCAATAAACATTCAATACAGGGCCATCAAAGAAGATAACTACAGAATATTTGTGGCCCGTTATGCGAAAATGGACCATTGAGGGAGTAAGAAACAATGTCATACCTGGTCATGCAGACTGCGCAATCTTGTCAGACTGACCAGGGTCATAACACTTTTGTAAGTCAATAGATTGTCTGAATATAGAATAATTTTTCTACCTTCGTAATAAAATATTTTCTGAATACCCTTTCTAGTTGACCAATAATTGCTGGATTCAATTTTGTTTCCAAATATTTTATTTCAACGAGTTCCCAGATGGTTCTTTTTCGTGTGACTGGTCACATTTTCAAAATGTCTGACGCGTTCTGGAAGCATGGCCACCCTGCCGAGAAGCACCCTGGGACCATAAATCAAGTATTAAGATAGAAAGTTTGGCAAACAAACACACAAAATAACAAATTATCTCCCCAGATTACTGTTTTATGCTGCAGATGGCAAGTTTCAAAAGTTACATAAAGTATGGTAGAACACTCTTCTACATTTCATGGAATATATCAAAAGTTGGGTCTAATTTCTGTTAAATTTCAATTTGTTAAATTTCATTACCTATGAAGAATAATTTTAACATCTCTCAATCAAATCCTTTCCATTATTGCAAAAAAAACAGTTTAACCCTTGCACCACTTTGCTGTAAGAACCCTTGCACCACTGTGCTGTAAGAGACATAAAATACCATAAATTGCCAAAAGGTTCAAGAGCATCGTTTAACTTCTAGAACTTCATCTTGAGGTGCAAGAACTGCTACTGATCTTCTAGAACAGGGATTTTTTTAACTAGTAGTCATGACAGAAAGAAAGTCATTTCTGCAGCATTAATTTGTTCAAAAGAGTGATATCCCTAGAATACAATAGATGGCTCAATGTGAAACAGTTGTAACTGCCTTTATGTTTATAGGCAGTTACAACTGTTTCACATTGAGCCGTAGAGATGGAAGTTGTCACAGGAGATTCACTGCAAGGATACAGAAGAAAACTCGTGACAAGATCCGCCTGTTTTGTTAGCATGCTAAATGTAATGCAAACAAAGTCTCAATTTAATTTGATTGGTTGAATGCAAATAACCCCACTTTTGACAATCTTTCGATCCTATCGCAGCAGCTGGAGCATCAAAAAATTCCTGTGGCATTCAGGATTTGAACCACAGACCTTTGGATTAGTAGCCCAGTGTCTTACCACTAGATCACCTTGCCTTCCTATAATATTGGTGGGAGGCTCTCAGTTTAATGTCTTATATACCTATATACATGACAGATTAGGTAAACCATCCAATTCGAATGTTTATAAACAGACTTTTCGACAAGTTGATATATATAAATTGGGACCAACAAAACTTTTGCTGTCACAGTCTCTGAGTACTGAACAATCAAAGAAACACAAAACTACTTATATTTTTACCATCCTATGAATTACATCGGTAAACGACACACTGTCATAGAGTAAAAGAAACATGCATTCGAAACCAACTTCATCATAAAGAAACTAAAATTGAAACAACAAAGAGCATTGAACATTGATAGAGAGAAATAAGTGTTTTTCGTGATGAGCTTCGTTAATCTATCAGTATATAGGTAATTACATCAAGTATCGTTATCTCATGCTTGTTAAAATTAAGTTCAGTCCACCCCTACTCCTGACTATACTACATTTCCCCCCCGTTTTAGAATACTACGGTTGGACTTTATTTTAGTAGTTGGTCAGCCCGTGAATCGAACCTGTGATCTTGAGGTTTGCAGGGTAACAGACACTCTTACTAATAAGCTAATGGCTTGGGGCACAAAAAAATTGAGGGGTCACAGCAAAACAATTGTAAGTTCCTATAAATTTATAGGCACTTACAATAGTTTTGTGCTGAACCCTCAATTTAGGGTAATAAGAGCAGACAACATGGGTAAAAATTTGATCTTGATGTGTCTCATTGCAAAACAGTTGTAACTGCCTATATGTATATAGGCAGTTATAACTGTTTTGAGCTGAGCCATCAAACTCTGTCTACAGAGCTGTACCTGTGCTGCGAGCAAATAATTAGAAGACTGATAACAATGAGAGAATAATTAGCTACCTGAACGAGTTTGTAATTATCTGTTTGCCAGTTTACAGGTCAGTGTTTTATTAACCTTCTGACAAATTATCAACCCATACTCATTATTGCGCTACCCATCAAACAAAAGAAGCGTCAATCCTTTTAGAATCAATCGAAAGGCTTAACCAACCAATGGCTTTAATGGTAACTGTTAACATGTTCTGCCCTGCCTTCAGGATGTCAAAACAGTGCAAACTGTTAGCAAATTATACCATGCTTTGCACACAAGTGCACATGCAAAGAGAGTATAATTTGTAAGCAGTTTGCACTGTTTCGTAATCCTAAATGCGAGGCTGGTTTGTATTCCTGGTAAATGAAACAATCAGGGGTGATTGAGAGTTGAAAATATTCATTTTCCAATGAAACCCTGAGTATTTTGCAAGGACTCAAAGAAAAAGCCATATTATTCAGGGGTTTGGAAATATGTGATTTTACTTGTTTTTCTACTTGTCCAGGATGAAAAGAATTTGTTCACAAAAAAAAAAGAATTTGATTTTTCAGGAAACATTGCTTTACAAGAAGAAAATGCTGGAACCCAGCATTTATTTCATTATAAAAACAATGTTTTCTTCCCTTTGATATAAATGTTTGGCTAATAAATCTCTTTGATAATTCATAATCATTTCACGATTTGCCTTGGTTTTTACTTGTCCACCGACATGTTGCCCAGAAGTTTTATTCTTACATGAAAACAATTTTAAGTTCACAGCTTCTTTGTAAGCTTCAGCAGAAAAGTAGTCCCAAAAATGGTATCTTAATTTCTATGTATAAATCGTTAAGTTTTTGCTTCATGATATTTAATCATAAGATATGAACAAAATAGTTCTTTGATTTCATGGAGGTTTGAAACACAAAATGTTGAGTGCTTGTTAATATAATAAATCCACTTGCAATAGTTTGAACTGACCCCTGTGATAAGTATAATTGCAACTTTGATTCATGCCTCTAGAGCGAAATTCTGATCCTCTGTCAGAAAATCTGTGTGAACAAGTATGGGCCATGTTAGGCCGGTTAGTGAGTTAATGGATTCCAAATTAGATTCTATTAGGGATAGTATGATTAACACTTACTGGAACTTGTAGCACTAATTAAATGATAAAACCATAAATATAATTAGGAATTGAACCCTTGTACTGACTTGGTCTGAACCTTTGTAGGAATATTCATACCATTCTTGCAGTATTGGTAGAGTCAACAGATTGCTACTGCTGAAAAAAAAAACCAATCTCTCATTTATAACTTGATGAATTTTGACCTAAGTATTTTTATACCGTAAATTGTTAAATCACACATAAAGGGACCATCTGGAAGTGTGTAAACTGTCGACCCTGGTCAGACTGCGCGGACAACAACGATCAATCCGTTATTTTCTGTGAAGGAATTTCGGAAATGGGACCTCTGGTTGGCCTGTGCTGAACCCAATCTCCTTTTTGGATATGTATTTTACAGAGTTTCCAGACGGTCCCCTTTTACGTGATGGTTAGCTAGATCAGCAAGATCAAATGTTTAGATGAATTTAAAAAAAAAAAAAAAAAAAAACCTTTTTGTGGGGCATTAGTGTTCTCAATTATAAATCTCTTATTTTGAAACAAGAGGTTGTGGTCATATGTATAGATCAATATTACCTTTCAGGGTCCCTTTGAAGACCCTGTAAATTTCTTAGAGATTGCTGTATTTTATGTCTAATTGTCAGAATTTTATGTCTTGCAAAACTTATATTGGTCATCTGTCAAAGTCTAGGTTACTTCTCAAGGTTTAGGAAAAAAAAGTGGAAAATTAAAACTGTCAGGGTAAACTGTTTTAAGTAAATTTTGACTGTTTATTTAAGGCAAACTTAATTATCAAGCACTTACTCGGGGAGTGTAACCCGTAATTGAGGGCTCTTGTTTAATTTTAGCAGGAAGATCATGCTTGTCTAGATTAAAAACATGCATAATCTATAATGATGGCTTGTAAAAGGGAGGCCTGTCATGCAATATTATTTTCTTACATAGTCTGTTCCTTGCATGTCACACACTCAGGAAAAGAGAATATTGCTTGGTACTATCTCAAACAGTACTTGACACCACCTATATATACCATCATTTGGAATTCTACAAAATTTGTCATTATTTAGCTTATTTACCTCTTATGAACCAAGCTATATGCAGGTCTCCCCATTTAAAGAATATATTCATACTCATTTCATGATCAATTAGAAAACAATGTCTAAAATATTATTTTGCTTGTGGATAAGGTTATTATCTATTGTATAGTCACTATATTTCTAGTCATGAGTTCAAGAAGTTCACTGCACATTGCTGCTTGGAAAATAAATGGACACACTCACAAGGGATATGCCAAGTTTCAAGACTCAAGATTTTTAAACTTGATCAATGATAAAGATATTTTTTGCTTAATAGAAACACATTGTTCCCCTGAACAATGTTTAACATTGCCTGGATATTTTTCATTACACCTTGTTCGACCTAAAAACACAAGATCAGTTAAAGTATCGGGGGGTCTCTCTGTCTATGTAAGACATGAAATTCGTCCGGGTATCAAGTTCCTAGAGCACCAAACAAATGATTATATTTGGCTCCATTTATGTAAGTCATTCTTTGGACTGGATGACGATATATACCTTTGCTTTATGTACAATCCTCCAGCTAACTCAACTTACTTAAAATCATTAGATATTGACTATCTAGATATTTTAGAAAAGGATCTGATTAAGTTCTCTCAAAGAGGCAAAATTTTAATTGCTGGAGATCTAAACTCATGTACAGGGACTGTTCCTGACTTTATAAAAGATGATGATGATGATAAATACTCCCCTTTCCCAAAAGATTATGACATAGACCCAAACATACTATCCAGAAATAACTTAGATGAAATAACATGCCCAAGGGGGAATATTTTAGCAGAAATATGCATTCAGTCTGGCATCCGAATTTTAAATGGTCGAACAACTGGGGATCATCTTGGTAAACTCACATGCCATACACCAAGAGGTAGCAGCACTGTTGATTATTGTCTAGCCTCTCAAGACCTGTTAAATGTAATCGAGTTTTTTCATGTGCATAGATTGTATGCAGATCTCTCTGATCACTGCCAGATATCATTCATGTTGAATATTAAACAAGTTGTACAGCAACAAAATCAAATCATCAACATGACCCCATTACCAACTAAATACAAATGGGACAGCTTGTCTGCCCAACCATTTACAGAAACATTAAATTCACCCCAATTTAAAGATAGGCTTATTAATCTTGAAAAATCACTGACCTGTGACAGTAACAAGCTAGTGAACGATTTTAATAGAATCATTACTGAGGTATGTGATATTGCATTAAAGAAATTGAAACGTGATAGCAAGACATTTTCAAATAATAATCGTACAAACAAAAAGAAAGTAGTGCGCTCTCGGAAAAAAATTGACTGGTTCAATGGTCCTCTTGTCAAACTCAGAAAACAGTTAGACCAAAAGGAAGCTTTATTCAGGAAGTATAACAAGGACCCAATTGTGAGGGGCTCCTTCTTCAGTGCCCTTAAATTCTTTAGAAAAGCCCGCAAGCAACGATATAGACAATACAGAAACGAAATAATTTCAAAACTTGATTCTCTACATGAAAATGATCCAAAAGCTTACTGGTCCTTATTGGAACAACTCAAGACAAAGGATCCAGATAATTTTACTGATCATGTCTCGGATGATACCTGGTTTAATTACTTCAAAAATTTAAATACTTCTGATACTTCTTTATACCATGACACAGATATTGACCAAAAATTACTTGATGTTGAAAAAATAAAACAATTCTCAGAACTAGACTATAAAATTAAAGATATTGAAATCATGAAAGCGATCAATTCGTGTAAGAATGACAAAAGCTGTGGCTTAGATTCTCTTTTAAATGAAATGTTTAAATACTCTTCACATAACCTACGTAACTGCCTTTCGAAGATATTTAACAATGTCCTTACAACTGGAAATTATCCATTAATTTGGTCTGAAAGTTACATTACGCCAATATTTAAGACAGGTAGCAGAGAAGACCCAAATAATCATCGTGGCATAGCAATAAGTAGCTGCTTAGCAAAGATCTTTACAAAAATCCTCAACAACCGCCTCTGTTTGTTTTTAGAATCTAGGAATCTTAATTGTTATGAACAAATTGGTTTCAGTAAAGGTAAACGTACAAGTGACCACATGTTTGTATTAAAAACTTTAATTGATAAATACATTCAAAACAATGACAAGCTATATGCTTGTTTTGTTGACTTCCGAAAGGCTTTTGACCTTGTTTGGCACAAGGGTCTTCTCTATAAACTGCGACTACTTGGGATAAGCGATCTGTTTTACAATGTAATCAAAAATATGTATTCACAAATTAAGCTATGTGTCAAGTGCAACAATAAACTTACTCCATTTTTTGTTTCTACAGTAGGCGTACAACAAGGTGATTGCATTAGCCCCACACTGTTTAAAACATTCTTAAACGATCTACCCTGTACACTTAGAAATGACAACACCAGTGTCACCATAGGTGATGTAAAACTAAATTGCCTTTTGTATGCCGATGACCTTGTTCTCCTATCAAACTCCAAAACTGGCCTCCAAAATTCCCTGAATTCATTGTACGATTATTGTGAAATGTGGGGTATTAAAGTTAATCAAGATAAAACTAAGTGCATTGTGTTTAGTAAGTCAAAACAGCGTGATAAGTCAAGATTCTTCTATGATAAATCGGAAGTTGAAAATGTTTTGTCTTACTTATACCTTGGTATAAAATTCCATGCGTCTGGATCATTTACAGAAGCTAAACGCAACCTTTACACGAGAGGACTAAAAGCATATTTTAAATTCAGTAAAACATTTAATGATATCAAACCAAATATTAAAACGTTTTTCCATGTTTTCGATCATACAGTGAAACCTGTTTTCCTTTATGGTAGTGAGGTTTGGGGCTTTATCCCAAATTATAAAAAACTACTACGGGACACTGGTGAGAATTTCTTCTTTAAAGTATGCAATGAGTTAATGTTTGAGAAAATCCACTTTAAAGCCTGTAAAAACTTTCTGATAGTAAATAGGAGATCTACAAATCTGGCAGTGACTGGAGAGACTGGTCGTTACCCTTTTATGATCGAGATTATTATAAATATGCTGAAATATTATAAACGGCTTAGCAGCTCAGATGACATTTTATTAAAAAATGCATACACAGAGTCTTCATTGCTCCACGAACAAGATAAAAATTCATGGGTAGGATGTACCAAAACAATTCTTAGCTTTTTGAATCTCAACATCTCCTCATTGAGCATTACTAAACTTAAAAACGCTCTGCTACATAAATTGAAATCTATATATAATATTTGTTGGCATAAACAGTTATTTGATGATAATAGAAAACAGAAAAGTACTGGTAATAAACTGCGAACGTACAGAATTTTTAAATCCAATATAAAGCAGGAAAAATACCTTGATATTTTAGACTGGAAGAAAAGACAAGTATCATGTAAATTCCGAATATCGGCTCAT
Organism: Fragum whitleyi; assembly: GCA_948146395.1. Taxonomy (NCBI): domain Eukaryota; kingdom Metazoa; phylum Mollusca; class Bivalvia; order Cardiida; family Cardiidae; genus Fragum; species Fragum whitleyi. Next base: position 18,876,378 of record OX411543.1, on the reverse strand, counting down.
AATTTAGAAATTGAAAAGGGGCGACATTACAAAACTGAAGTAGAAGAAAGAATATGTAGATTATGCCAATCTGAGGTAGAGGATGAAATTCACTTTCTCCTTAAATGCCCCATTCTTGAAGAAGAAAGGTCTTGTACACTCTCGAAAATATTTTCCAAATACAAAAACCTATCAAACCTTAATACATATGAACTTTTTATTTGGTTGATGAGCTCAGAAGACGTTTTTATACTAAGAAATATTAGTAACTTACTCATTAAACTCGTTGATAAAAGGAAAATAATTTTAGTATAGTTTTATTTATATATTTTTATCCCTCTCTCCAAACCATTGTGTGTAGCTATCTGTGAGCCAACGGCAATGTGTACCTAAATGTGTTATCCGTTGACATGTTCATTTGTTTGATGTTTTGTTAAAGTTGATTGGTTGTAAAATTTTCTGCTCATATTTGGGCGCTTTCAATAGCAAATAAAGAATTTGTATTGTATTGTATTGGTTAGATAAACATGTATTTATTAGCATCAAATTAAACATTATTAATACAACTTGATAAACTGCACAAAGGAACAGGCTGATCTCTGTCTCCACAGAAAACAGAAATATCATACAACCTAGCTGTTTTTTCCTTTTTAAAGACCATTTCGCAGATACAAGGGGGTAAGGCATGGGTGTGGAATTCCTGCAGCAAACTTATCAAACATGAGCTTTTTCATTTGTAGGCAAGTACATTTTTCTATGCCACTTATCTGTGGACAAGTAAATACCAGAAATATGGGGAGAAGATTTTTAAAGAAAAGTTTACAACCAGACTCATGGACAGACACACACATGACAGACACAGTACCATGACCATAGCCCCAGTGGCCTTCGACCAGTGGAGCAAATAACACTCAAATAAGATATTGAAACACAATAGCAGCACCAAAGTCCCAAGATAAACTCTGCCTTTAACTTTAGAAAGTTTTAGCATTAGAATTGAGGATTCATTTTTCAGCATTCTGTCTGCATCCTAGGAAGGGCTGAATGTTTTCACTATGATAACAACAACAAACAGGAATTAGCAATTAAGTTTACAACAAACATTAAACCTTATCAGTTATAGTTACTGGCATATGGCACATCTTAAACAATGCTGATTCAATAATTACTGCAGATGTTTATATTATCCATCCCAGTCAAGATTTAGTTAATTTGGGTGTATTTCTCATGAAGAATGAATTATAACAATTCACACTTTTTAAAAATAGTTGTTTAGGCATGGCCAGATTTTTTGCCTTCTTGTTTCTAATAAAACTGCAATTTTTTGTGCTTTCTATAGCCTGGTTAATTTGACCCGACTTTGACCTTTGTAGAAAAAATGCTTAAATAACATTTACCAACATATTTTATCAATAAACAAAATGTATAATACGTTCAATATCGTTTGTTATTTATTCCTATGAAAGCACATGCAAAGCCAAGTAGGAATAATCATATCTTTATTCATCTAAATAGCAGGGGTCAGATTCAAGTCAATAAAACCGCACTATACAAAAACATTCAATGTCATAATTTAGCGTAACTTTTTAATTCATTGATCTGTAAAAATTTCTTAAAAAAAATAAGGTTCAATTCCTGGGCTATTCAAGCTAGAGTAGAGGCATGTTACAACCCGTCATGAAATACAATCTAATGGGAGATTAAGATAATCTACATCTTTGACCGGAAGAAGAGATTAAGAGGTATACGTCACTAACAGACTACTACAGGGTGTGAGGAACGCAAGGCAGGGTTCCCACTGACTTTTAAATTTGGGAGTGAAAACAGTCATTTTACAGCATACTTGTACCCCCTCTACATGAAACAAAGAAGGCTACTTGCAAAAATTGGGGGTACAAGATTCAAATTGGGGGTGAATTTGAGGGTTTTTGGGAACACTGGCAAGGCAACCCTACTTGGAGATCCAATGACATCTTGGGTCGCGCCTTCAGAATTTAGTAATTTTTAATTTCATTTAAGTTAAATTGAATGATCAATCTATTTTCTTATTACTCATAATTTGTACAAGTTAAAGTTACCTCCAACAAAAAAAGGAATAGTAATCAGATAAAAACAATACTCAGATATTCAATTATGAATGGAACCAAAACGAATATCCGAATATGAATTTAATGATATTTTCAAAAGAAATGCTGACTTGCAATTAAGGCATCCAGCGATTTCAGTGCTATGATTTCAATGCAATTTTGGCAAGATTTTTATTCAGCATGACAAGGGTTAAGTACAAAATGAATAATAAATCTGTAGGATTAATAGTCAGGAAGAAGGTCTTTAAAACATACTATGAAATGTTATCAGATATTGCAGTGTAATATTTTACTGTTTACAGTTATCAGATATTGCATTGCAGTTAATAATTGTTTACAATTGTCTTATCAGACTACCAGGGGGAAAATATCCCATATCTTTGATAAAGAAATATTCAACAGACTAGCTGCAAGCTTCAAAATAAACGCGAAACCATTGAACCTAAATGTCACATGTCAAGATTCTTCCAACTTTCCAAATAAAAGCAATTTACAATTTTATCATTCTGAAGTTCACAAATTTTCTTTTTGATAAATGGCCTAATATCAAATTGACTTTTAAGAGTCAATTAAAAGCCTTTAAGATTTTTAAATCAACATTTTCATATTTGCAACAATACCTCTAAATACCAAGCTCTTCAAGAATGTAAATACATGTATAGCGGGAAAACATTGACATGACTGACCGTAACCTTCATTAGCATACATTACATGCTAGACTGATTGTCACATGGTATCTCCGTTAGGTTTCGTTTAACTTCGTGAACCAAGTTTCATAATAAATACCTATTAAATGACAATGTGATGAGTAGACACATGCCACTGCACGTGGAAAGAGTAAAGTTTCAGAAGATAAAAGACAGTGGTTCGAGTCACAATGACACCATATCTATTTTTCCTCTTGGTTTCAATCCATTTTATAGATTTTTTTTCTTTTTTTAAATAATGTTTAAGATCACTTGATTCTCAAAGATATTTGTTGTATGTTTTAAACTAATTGTATTACCCGTTAGTTTCTTTTTGTTTCATTTCTTTGAATGGGGTTTAATGCCTCTTTTAATACATTTTTCGGTCATATTGCGGGGCTGGAACGCTTAACTATGGTTGCCTGGTATTTCTCTTACGAATACTACCACGACAATTCTTCCGAGACCACAGTTGCTAATCCCATATAGGTCTTCGATTATCAACCAAATTTGCCCTTTAGGCCATTTGACAGCGTCGTGTGTTTTTTTTACATTTGAGCTCAGGAGATAGAATGCGATAAATGAAACGCAATGTGCAAAACACTTTTTTTATTCAAACACTAGATAATAAGTCAAATCGGACTAACAGAAAAAAAACAAAAAAACAGTGGGATGACAGCAGATTCGAACTCATGGTCCCAGCACCCGTAGTCATCAGACTAGACCTCTTGACCACACAGTCAAACAGTGTGAATTGCTACTATTACATTATACGAATATTTTTAAAACCAACACAAAACGGATTTATGATGTTTTTCGAAAGCTTTCGGCTACCCTCGATGATAAATGTATTCATCGGTTAATTCATTCATTGCATAAAGGTCAAGTCATGTCAATAATTTCAGACTATAGCTTATGGAATATCATGTTATTTGAGAAATACAAGCTAATCTCATTCATCCGGCCCCCTCAGTACTTTGAAATAGGAAGGAAATCTCATCATAGGGATATGTCTCAAGACTGACAGTGACAAATTGCATGGAAACTAATAGCTTACACAACATCACACAAAGTAACATCTATACTTGTCTATAAAGCAGATTCAGCATCGATTAGCCATAAAAAATGTTGTTCAGGACCTTAGTCCTTGAGACTTTTTTTTTACCTTGAAAAACTTTAACCCTTGTCATGCTGAATAAATTTTGGCTAAAAATTTTCATCCAAATCAAAGGGCAAAAAGCACTGAAAGTACCAACTGTAGGTCAATTTTTATTTGAAAACCTAAATCTATTGACAATTCTGGTTTGAAAGTGTGATACAGTTGGTGTAGACTAACATCAGACTGCACATATGTGCAGGCTGATGTTTGTCTAAAGCTCCTGCCAAAGCAGGAATATTCCGGGTTCAGCATGAAAAGGGTTAACAATGGTTCAATGCTAAACTATTGTGTAAGTTTCTATTTATTTGTTGTCACTAATTCTTACATTAGTTTTGCACTCAGACTCGCATGGACCAAGATGCCTAAATCCTTCCATTACAGTCCCTAGATGTTTCCAGACCTGTGATTTTATCCATGTGAAATATTTTTGTAAAAATGAAGAAATTGCTTGTACAGCTAACAACACTGTGAAATTGACAAGATGAATGATTTTGGAATGAAACTGAATGAGAGTGTGAAGTGTGAGTTTTGAGTGAAATGAAGGGGATGTAATCCTACACCGCTTATTTTGTCCAGGATGAACAAAATTAGCAATATTTATGAACTAAGCACAGGCTTACAATTTCAATTATTTCAGTGAAATCACGATTTTTCTATTTATAATTATTTCAATGTATCAGTTGGTTTTGTCTGTTTTAGTCATTTTGATCCTTTTTGAGAAGTTTGAGTGAGTATTTGGAAAGAGCATGGAGCGCTGAGTGAGCAATAAAGAATGGTTTTGATTGCGATGAATGCCAATTTAACGATGTAACTACATGTAACTGTAGCAAGCTATTTCTAAATTAACAACAATTTTTTCTACTACATAGGAAATTTTCTGTTCAGAATGCATGAATTTTTCATTTGGAAGTGCAAACTCAAGACTTTCTGTTCAAATTACACTAACTTTTCATTCTCAATGGCAAACTCGCTACTTTCTGTTCAAATTACACTAACTTTTCATTCTCAATGGCAAACTTACTACTTTCTGTTCAAATTACACTAACTTTTCATTCTCAATGGCTAACTCAATTCTTTCTGTTCAAATTACACTAATTTTCCATTCTCAAAGGCAAACATCAATACTTTCTATTCACATTGCACTATTTTTTCATTCTCATTGGCAAACTTTTCCATTTGGACAAGTGTCAAATTTCAGTTGCATTTCAGCAAGGATGATAAATTATGATTTTTTCCTGTAGCAAATTGCACTCAAATGCAATCAATTATGTAATCATGCTTCATGATATTTCAGAATATTATTTTTATGCCTTATCATAAATCAATATATAATATCAGTTTTATCATTCATAAAATTGAGAAGGATGAACAATTCGCCCTTTCTAATAGCACTCTAATTCAATTAATTAATAATCAATTACTTTTTATCTATCATTTAATTAATAAGTTTTAGAGCTGTTTTGTAAGATAATGAATTTAAAAGAATGCTAAGTGCAAAAAGGTAATGAGCCTGTGCCTGACATTTCCAACAATTTCACATGTGGGCAATGTTGAGACTCAGATCAGATTTTGTGGCTGCACAGTCTGATCAGAATCATAAGTTAACCTTTGTCATGCTGAACCCGGAATATTCCTGCTTTGGCAGGAGCTATAGACAAACATCAGCCTGCACTTATGTGCAGTCTGATCTTAGTCTACACCACCTGTTTCTCACTTTCAAACCAGAATTGTCAATAGATTAGTTTTTCAAATACAAATTAACCTACAGTTGGTACTTTCAGTGTTTTTTGCCCTTTGATTTTGATGAAAAAAAATTATCCAATATTTATTCAGCATGACAAGGGTCACCCCTGCCTTTCTTAAAGATTCACGGATGTTAATTTTTTTTCCAAATTAGTATCTTTCTGTATGAATAGTGTAAATATCATTATTGGTGGCGGGGGGGGGGGGGGGGGGGGGGGGCATCACAGTTGCCTTTTCTTTTAGATTAGGTGTACAGATTTTTCGTCAAATTACCTTTAGATCAACAGCATTTGCGATATTATGGGATGATGGAATTTAAGACTGTCAATAAGTCCCATTCCAAAGAAATTAAGTCAGAGATGACAAATTTTAGATCATTTCACCCTAGCCGGTCATGTTTAGTAAAATGCTGTCAAAATGGCATCAAAACTGAAGTGCTGAAAACACTGGGTGTACAATTTGTGGTCTAGTATGTGGTATGAAAGTAAGGTATTTCTGGTTTAAAATGTGAAATCAGGTAGTATAGACTAGAAAATGAGACTGCGCAAATGTGCAGGCTGATCTTGTGTGTTTACCTCCTTTTAGATCAGGAATATTCATGGTTCAGCATTTCAAGGTTTAAGATTTTTTTTTATATATTCTGAGGAAGCTAACATAGTGGAAACAAAGAGAAATTTCTAAACAAGCAATTTCTTTATTTCCCAAAATGTTATCCAAATTTAGCTATATTCAAAAGGGCATCACAAAATTGAATTTTACAGGAACATGTTGATCGATTAAATGGAGTTTTACGCCGCTGTCAACATATTTTCAGCTCGTCTGGCGAACCAAGCAATGGATTCCAGGTATTTCTCTCACCAGTACAACCATCACATCCTCTCCTAGCCTCCAGCTACTATCTCACATAGGGCTACGATTATATAGGATTATAGACCCATTTGTGAGAGATAAAAAGTCGGAAAGAATGAGTGCCTCCATTGGGGATCAAACCCAGGACCTCTAGATTGACATTCTAAAGTGCCACTAACTGTGCTATGACGGCAGCTCTTGACAGGAACATGTTGATTCTTTTGTGTCCTTTATAAAATTGATCATGGGATCATACTGAACAAGCAATCAGGTGAAATGGATTTTTTTGAAATCCTCCAAGGTGATCATTAGGGCACTACAGCATTAATTACTACGAAATAATGCCCTGTTGCCACGGAAACCATTGATGCTGACCACCCTCAGTTTGTAATTAAATGATGATTGTTATTATTTTTTTGTTGTGAACTTTGGTACTGCAGTCTCTGTCAACTCTTCACCAGATAATAGCCAGACAGAATGTATTCTGCTTTATCATTTACCCGGCAGGGTGTTGCTAATAGCTGTAATGTAATTTGGTGAGTATACTTATGATTGATTGAATGGAGTTTAACGCTGCTTCAACATTTTTTTAGTTTTATTTTGCAGCGGCTGGAGCATCTAACAATGGTTTCCTGGTATTTTTCTCACCATTACAACCACCACATTCTTTCCTAGCCTCCAGCTGCTATCTCACATAGGTCTACGATCATCAACCCATTGATAAGAGACAAATAGTCAGAAAGGATGAGTGTCGCCGTCGGAAATGGAACCGGGGACCTGTAGATTAACAGTCCGACCAACTGCGCTGACAGCGGCTCTGCGAGTTTACTTAATACATATATTTGGGTTCTTTTGAAAGTTAAAAGTAAGTCGGCAATTATTATTAACACATGCAAATAGGTGTATCTTATAACCAAAAGTTTTGATATGCCAAGAGAAAGTGAACACATTTCATTGTTGGGTTATTAAATCCTTGAAAATTCAACTTGTCCACGCTTACTTTTTTAGGGTTAGGTTACCAAACTTTTGATTTGAACTAAAAATCCTAAAAGTATCCTTTCTTTTTTTTACAAAATTCTCTTCCAGTAATTCCTCTTATAAGAGCATCCTCCCTAATAGCAACCCCCTACACTTTTTACTCATACAAAGTTGCCATTTAAACACTCAAAAGCTATGAGCTAGACTGTCAATAGCTGCATATCATGAGCCGGTTAGACACTAAACCAGCTGTACATTATGAGCTGGCAACAAATGCCAGCTGCATATATGAGCTAGTGACACACCAGCAGTAATTTATGAGCTGGTGACATACTTACCAGCTGCACTTAAGAGCTGATGACACACTTACCAGCTGCACTTTAAGAGCTGGTGACACACTTACCAGCTGCACCATAAGAGCTGGTGACACACTTACCAGCTGCACTTTTAGAGCCAGTGACACACTTACCAGCTGCACAAAGAGAGCTTTTTAGAGCAATTGACAGACTTGCCAACTGCACTTTAAGAGCTGGTGACACACTAACCAGCTGCATGTAAAGAGTTGGTGACACTCCATCTGTACTGTAAGAGCAGAGACACACTTACCAGCTGCACTATAAAAGCCAGTGATGCACTTACCAGTTGCATTTTGAGAGCTGGTGACACACTTACCAGCTGCACTTTAAGAGCCAGTGACACACTTTCCAGCAGCACTCTGAGAGCTAGTGACACACATAACAGCTGCAATTTAAGAGCTAGTAACACTCTTAACAGCTGCTCTCTAAGAACTGGTGACATACTGACCAGCTGTACTTTGAGATAGTGGCACACTTTCCAGGTGTACTTCAAGTGCCAGTGACCCACTAATAGCTGCACTCTGAGTTCTGGTGACACACTTACTACCTTAACTCGAGATATTTACAAAACAACCAGATGTTCATTAAGAGCCAGTGACACATTTTATAGTTGTCCATTTAGAGCCAGTGTCACACTTACCAGCTGCCTTTTAAGAGCCAGCATCACACTTTACAGATGCACCTTATCACCTAGTGACACTCTTACCACCTGCCACCTTTCCCAAGATCCAGGTGTTCATCTGTCAATACAGATAAACTGTGCCAACCCACTATCTCCGAATATTCCCATCCAGCTACCATTAACTAGGCTTTAGGCTTTATTTTTCTAGGCAAGCATTCTCAAAACTGATGATATAACATTAACATACAATACAGTCTGCCAGGAATCTCAGTATATTACACTTTTCTATGTACATTCACTGTTTATTGACTGAGTAGGATCAACAAGGTTTTTTGTCTCATACCTCCTTGAAAATATAAATAATCTTTTCATTTCTTTAATTATTTAATTTGTAATATAACAAGAGCCCAATCCGTGGGGTGCCAATGTTCGGCTGCAGGTGCGGGTTAATGCAACAAGAGTTGTCGGAGGACAGCGAAGCTTGACTATTCCTAGTGCTAGATCAACAGCAAATCAACAACATTTGAAAATTCAATTAAATGAATGTCAAGAGAAAAGAATCTTTGTCTAGAAGCTGAAATTATGGTCCAAAATGACTAGAATTCCACTAAATTCAATATCAGAGAATTGAATCTTTGTCTAGAGGCTGATATTATGGTCACAGAAGCAAGTGCAAAGTTTCCAAGCAAAAGCTTAGGTAGAAAAAGAGATATAACTGAAATACAACATATGCATGTTAAAACTTAACCAAGAATTTCTAAGTCAAAGGGTTGAAATTCTATTAGATTCAATATCAGTGTAATGAATCTTTGTCTAGAGGCTGATATTATGGTCAAAGAAGCATGTGAAAAGTTTCCAAGCATAAGCTTAAGAAGAAATAGAGATATAATTTACATACATCATTTGCACCTAAAAACTTGACCAGGCATTTCTAAGTCCGAAAAGGGTTAAAATTCCACTAAATTTAATATCAGACTATTAAATCTTTGTATAAAAGCTGATATTATGGTCACAGAAGCATGACTTGTGCAAAGTTTCTATGCAACAGCTTTAGTAGAACCAGAAATATTGCAGATATACATAAGTTGCATGTAAAAACTTAACCAAGATTTGAAAGTCCAAAAAGGGTTAAAATTCCTCTAAATTCAATATCAGACTAATGAATCTTTGTCTAGAGGCTGATGTTATAGTCACAGAAGTATGTGCAAAGTTTCAAAGCAATTCCTGTTGTAGAAATAGAGATTTTGAACACTTGCACGTAAAAACTTAACCAAAGCATTATGCCAATGCTGACGCCCGGATGACTGCAATATAGCCCCCCTATAATTCTACAAATAGTCAAGCTAAAAATTCTGAGTCAAGAAAGAGGCATAACTCTTACAACAAGATTTCTTTGTTCATCACTAATGCCCCTGCCACTGCCATACAGTAGTATAATATAATATGGAAATCTACAGAAAAACCTTTTCCAATTCTGTAAACCATGACAATACTTTACCCTTGTCATGCTAAATAAAAAACTTTGGCAAAATTACATATAAATCAAAGTGCTGAAAGCTCTGTATTTCCCAATTGTGAGTCAGCATTTGATTTCGAAAATATAATTTCTGAAACTTTTTTGGTTTAAACAGGAAAATCAGGTTGTGTGGACTAAGATCAGATTGCACATATGTGCAGGCTGATGCTTGTCCATACCTCCTGCAAAAGCAGGAATATTCAGGGATCAGCATGACAAGGGTTAATTCAATGTGCAGTCTAAAATTCCCACATATCAGACATTGAAAAATTTGACCTGGACCATACCTGATAACCTTGAACTGGGCAGCAACAAAACAGGTCTTGTCCAAAGCAATCATCATGTGAAATAAGATGGTTCTATCCCTTGCCAATCAAAAGTTATGGCCAATGTTGGCCAGTTTTAAGAGGGGACAAACTGACAAACAAATAAACAGACAAAAAGACAGGTAAAAAGTAATATGCCCAAGATCTATCCATTAGGGGGAATAAAAATTTTATCTTATAACTATACAAATATCCGTGTGATAACATCCCGTATGATATTTTTTATGATATCACATAGTTATTTTTAGAACAAATATATAATGTGGTAATTTTTAGAACTTGCATTTCTGTTGGAAACATCTACAAAAACAAGGCAAATAGAGGTTATAAGATAAATATAATATGTACTTAGTGTATTGTATGAAAAAATATATCACTTGGTTGTGAGAATGGATAATTTTCTCGGCAGAGCCCCGACAATGATCAATTCTCCAAACCTCGTTAGATATTTTTTTCTCATACAAAACACTAAGTATGTATTATATATCCCTCTTGATAGTCTTGATAGCTCTTGTGATGGTGAACACACATGCAAAGTTCATGAAGATATCTTTAATAACCACAGAGACATGACCATTGTTAAAGTTTATCATGCCAAGGCTACAACAAAGCAAATTATGCCAAGGTGATGCAATATACTACAGGCTTTCTCCAAAAATAGGCTATAAGCCAAGCTCATAATTTTGTTAAAGCATTATTTTTAAATCGACTGATACTGTTCAAAGAAGTATCATTTTTTGCATCAAATATGTTATAAATACAGCTTGTACTTATGAGTTTGTTTGTTTGGATGGGGTTTTACACTGCTTTCATCAATCTTGAAATCACTATGGCTGCAGCATTTAACAATGGATTCATGGTATTTCTCACAACAGTACCACCATCACATCCTTTCCTAGCCTCCAGCTACTATTCCTCATAGGTCTACGATTATTGACTCATTGGTGAAAGATAAATAGTCAGCAAGGATGACTGTGCCGCCTGTATTTATGAGATTTTGTAGCCTAATGATAATATGCTCCTAAGATAGTTGTACAAGAAAAATGCATACAATAAACTTTTACAGTCTACTATTCAAAAGGCATAAAAAGTTTCCAAGAAATATGTAGACAACCAATATGACAAAATACCAGGTGACCTTACAGAAAGGATCATTTTACGTTACCAATCATCTATGCGGAAGTTGTTGACCGAAGACTTTGAAAATTACCCAATCATTCGTGAAGCCTAACAAGGCATTAATCACACGATTTTCTGTAATAATTTTGTTCTAGTTGATAGACGAGAACTCAACATCTTGAGAGGCATCCAATCAATACTGGACTTCTCTAACTGGCCCTCATCCTTATTTGGGCATATCTAAGTGTACAAGAAACCTTGCTTTTCAATCGGGGATCCTGTATTTCTTTAAAGGAGGTTCTAACATACAAATTACAACATGGTTTGACTGCCAAATCAGTAGCTTAGAATCGTGAAACTTTTTCATGTAAGTTGACATGGCCATTCTGGAAATCAACTTCAGTAAATAATTGAAAACAATTTTTAACAGTCTCCAGTTCTTTTATGAAGTTGATCCGCAAAGGTACATACTGGTATCTATACAATAGGCCTACATTATGTAGCTAACTAATCCAGAGAATATTTCAATATATGAAAATAGATTAACCCTTTGCTGTTTAATCCCTGCTTTTAACGTGCCTCTGATTTTATGAATGAGAAAACATTGTGAAAAAAGAAGAAATTGCTTCTGACAAGCAATTTCTTCTTTTTCCACACTATTTTCTATCATACTGAATGGTTATTTTTCAAATCAAATCCACTTGAAATTTTCGTCTGCAAAACCTTTGAATTTGGACAGGTCCAAAAGTAAAACAGGAAAGGGTTAAATTTGAAAGTATATATTGAAAGCTCCAACTCCCAAACCTGAAGTAGTGACATACAAAGGGTACCTACTACTACCCAATTTTGATTGAATTTCTCAATGTCAATGAAATAAATAGGCCTGAGAGACCCCTCTGGATCCGTCACTGATTTTCTATAAATTCTATTAGGGCCAGTATGCAATATTTCCAACAATTTCAAATGCCCACCAAGCAAAGATTCTGGCCAGCCTGTGCATCCTCACAGTCTGTTCAGAATATTCACTTTTCACTTTATAGGTAGACAAGGTCTCAATTAACCCTCTCATGTTTTACAAAATTTTGGACCCCTCCAAATTCAAAGGTTTTGCAGACGAAAATTTAAAGTGGATTTAATTTGATAAATAACCATTCAGTAGGGTAGAAAATAGTGTGGAAAAAGCAGAAATTGCTTGTCAGAAGCAATTTCTTCTTTTTTCACAATGTTTTCTCAATCATAAAATTGCAGGAATGTAAAAAGCAGGGATTAAACAGCAAAGTGTTAAGTGTTTTTAGACAAACAAACAAACATGTAATTGCACGATGTGACTGTCTATGCTACTTAATGTATGAAATTCACTGCACATGATAAATTGTTGAAAATGTCACACATGGGTCGGCTTTATTTTTTCTTTTTTTTTTTTTTTTTTTTTTTTGGGGGGGGGGGGGGGGGGGGGTACTTTCTTTTAGATTATAGAGATTTCTTAGTAGGTAGTTCACTTGGTCATTTTAACACCAAACCAGTGAAATAACAAAATTTAAAGATTGAACCACTTGCTTTCATTAAATTCACCATATTTTGCTCACTATACCCATCATAATCATATTGTAATAACATGGACAAATGATGCTCCTTGTTATTACAATGCTGACTGATGCTCTTAAAATTACACTACTGAATGATGCTATTAAAATTACATTGCTAAATGATGCTCTTAAAATTACATGTACATCACAAAATGATGCTCTTTGTAATTATATTGCAAAATGATGCTCTTTATCTTTCATCTCTTTAACAAATTTCATTTCTACCTATATCTAACAGCTATAATTTCATTGTGATGAATAAATCAGTTTACACTGGAAAAAGAAATTGTCCTCTCTCAGTGACTTTTTTTCAAATTTGAAAGAAAGAGTCCCAAGGACTCGCATTATTTGAAACAATGAGTCCTAACCTATTCCAAGCTAAAAATGGGCATAAAATCTATAGGAATTCTGCACATGGAGATAATAAATTCAGAGCTTGATCTAATTATTTAAGTTATTTTATTTTTGCAATTGGTAACTTGTTGAGCTGGTGTAGTAGTAAACAAAATTGTGATAATTTTCATGCTTCAATAATGAAAGATAGAACAAAAATTGCTGCAGTTTTTGCATCTCAGGGACTGACATACATGTATTTATCAAAGTGCTGTAAGCACTGTAATTGTGCGGTACTGAATGACTGAACTGCTTAATGTTGTTTCAGGAGTTTATGTATATATAGCATTGAAACAAAAAAAATAAATAAATAGACAAAAACTCCAAACCAAGTTATTGTTGCAGATATAGTCAAACCATACATGCCACTTTTAAAGTTATCCCAAAAACTTGTGGGAAACGTAAATTAGACAAACATTCTATCAAGGACGTTTTCAAAATTAATTCAACATCTAACTGCCAAATATAAGAAATGGAATTTGCTTCATTCATAGTTTTAGGTTTGAATATACACGGGAATATATCTCCATTCTTTTGATGCTAAAAAGCTCCTTGTAAAACACGCTAAGCATTCTGTATTGTAGGTCTTTGGAAAATTCATCTAGTGCCACTTCTTGAAGAGTTGTAGTAACAAGTTTTCAGAAATGTACATGTAGATAAATTACAGGCAGACATAGACAAATACACCAAGATAAAGCTGTAGAGCGAGGAGTGACACAATGTACTTACACTTTGTAAATAGTGGTAAACGGAAAGAAAGTAACAGGAAAAAAAGTAACGGAAAAAAAGAAACAATTTCAGCTAGGAAAAAAAGTATCAGGAAAGAAAGTAACAACTTTATATGTTGTATCAAATTTTGCTTATATTTCATTCTAGTTTATTTCCAAAATTAGTCTTTTGGTTTCTTTAATTATTTAATTAACAGAATATAAACTTAAATATGAATTTTGACTTTGAATTAGTAAAATATAATAGATATAGGAAAGGCCCATGCATGCATTAATCCTCTGTCAAAATTAAAAATTCATTTATATAAATGAAAAAGACTTTATTGATATTAGAACATTTTTTCTCTTTCAGGAAAAGTAACTTAGAATTTAAATTTTCAGTAAGATAAATTGAGGAAAGGAGAAAAGCAAGATGAAAAGAGATTTTGTTGTTGTTGTTGGTATGGTTGTTGTTAAGAAAGTTAACATTTGGGTTATTTTGTTCCACTGCTATATTTGTAAATTACAAACAGGTCAAGTACTTAGAAAGAACTTTTCATACTGAATGTGGAAAACATCTCAACTGAGAGAAATTGTCTGAAGCTTCAAAATTATTCACATTTACAATAAGCAATAAGCATAATACTTTGTTAATTGGGTAAAAGTGTTAAAGTTCACACCTATGATCACAAACTGAAGATCTTGACAAGTTTAACAAATAATGACACCTGACTTTTTAACTAAAATGCAACCTACAACATATTGAATCATCAAAATTCATATTTAATAATTCAAATCTTTTTTTATCAAATGTGCCTCTGGCTAAAGCCAAATCTTAGTTGTACAGTGCAAAATTATTCACATTTACAATAAGCAATAAGCATAATACTTTGTTAATTGGGTAAAAGTGTTAAAGTTCACACCTATGATCACAAACTGAAGATCTTGACAAGTTTAACAAATAATGACACCTGACTTTTTAACTAAAATGCAACCTACAACATATTGAATCATCAAAATTCATATTTAATAATTAAAATCTTTTTTTATCAAATGTGCCTCTGACTAAAGCCAAAACTTAGTTGTACAGTGCTGCTTTTATGTAAAACTGTTACTTTTTTTCCTGTTTCTTTTTTTCCTGTTACTTTTTTTCCGTTACTTTTTTTCCTGTTACTTTCTTTCCTACAATCGTAAATAGTGAAGAGGTTAATAGGTGAATTATAAGGGGTTATTCCAAAGAGAGGGTATAAGGTAATTCATCCCACAATCCATCTCAGTAGCTTTTTCCCTCATAGGTACGAAGTGCAAATTTACAACTGCATTTTAGTAAACTTATGTTAATATTCTGTTATTAAGCTAAATTAATGAACTATTAAACCCTTCATTGAATGCACTGTAAATAAAACACTAATTATAACAACCAGAGAAAATAAGAAGCTCAATTTATGCCAGCAATTTTCGAAACAATCTGTTTACAAAATTGATATGAGTTGGAAAAAAAGGTTATTTTGCAATTTTTCATTAGACACAACCCGGGCAGAACCACTCTAATTGTGCTTCCACACAATTAAAAATCTAAGAGTCCTAAATTGTAAAATTTTTGCATCTTTGATGCAGGATACTCAGCAAAATGTACTGCTGATCTATGTATTATGCATTGGATATTGTCAATGACAATTTTAGAGTTTAACTAAAGTTCATCAGTAATGATCTACAATGTAATTTACATTTTCACACCAACATAAATGTGTATGATAGTAATATCCACTTGATTTAACTCCGTATGTTATCGTTTATTGACAGATATTATGACGGCAAAGTCATTTAACTGCAGTCAAGAGGTCCTGATCAATATTTGGTCTTCATGCCGACAGAAGCTGGATGTCAATTATCGTGCCCTGATTGAAAGCTTGACGCCCTTATTGGATAACTCGTTTTTGCTAGATCATCAAAATTGGCAGAGTTCAACGACAGAATTACTTGAATGTGTCCTGAATTTCTTCATAGGGTTGATCCAAACATAAATATATTTTTCTTAAAATAGTCCTCAGTGGACAAACACTAAACGCAATAATTAATAAACATCTTACAATCATTTTTTGTGTAAGTCAAAAATTTAAGTTCTTTGTACAGTAGTAACTAAAGATGGAATTCTGCGGTGAACCGTCTCCTTGGAATCGTCTTTTAAAGATGACTCTAATGAGATATTTCAAGGCAAAATCTAACAATGAATGAAAGCACCAGGTACAATTTCTAATTTTTATGTACAACAGTGTTCTGGTGAGGAAGAAAAAAGTATGGGACAAATGTCTCAGGCTAGCTGAAAAGTTAGGGACAGTTTGAAAAACCAGAGACACTTTTTCAAAAACAAATTTTAATTCATTTTTTAATTGTTTCAAACTACTGATATACTAGCTGTATATGAAACTATGAGATACATTATTAAACAAGAGGACCATGATGGTCCTATATCGCTCACCTGAGTAAGTCAACTCATAACTTGTCAACAATGTTATAAATACCAGAAATTGTCTAAAGTACATTTAGGGTGGATTAAAAAGAAACAGACTTTAATTTCCTCCTACTGCAATTTGATTTTTTCTTTTTAATTGCACACAAAGTTATTGATGGAATTGAATTAAAGTGTAGTAGACCTAAACCTTAAGAATATCCCTGCCATGTTTAAGATATGCCAAATAATTAACGCGAAGATTAACCTTCTCTGATAATTTTGGCAATATTTTGACATTTCCAATACCATGTAAACCAGAGATTTTAATTGAATAAAATTATTTTTACAATTTTGGTAGAGCTTCACCCAAAGAACATCCCTACCATGTTTCAGCTTAAAAAGCCCAGTGGTTTAGACAGAGAAGAAGTTTTTCTAAGATTTTCAGCCATTTTCGGCCATTTTTCAGCCTTTCTGTTATCATGCAAATCAGAGTTTTTGATGAAATTAAATTTTTTCAACAACTATTGAAGAACTTCACGGAAGAAACATCCCTGCCACGTTTCAGCTTGATTGGCCTTGTGGTTTAGGAGGAGAAGAATTTTTTCTAACATGTTCAGCCATTTTTGGCCATTTTTCAACCTTTCCGTTACCATGGAAACCAGAGTTTTTGATGAAATTAAATTCTTTTTACATTTTTTGAAGAGCTTCACCCAAGAAACATCTCTGCCAAGTTTCAGCTTGATTGGCCTTGTGTTTTAGGAGGAGAAGAATTGTTTCTAAGATTTTCAGCCATTCTTGGCCATTTTAAACCTCTCCATTACCATGGAAACCAGAGTTTTTGATGAAATTAAATTCTTTTTACATTTTTTGAAGAGCCTCACCCAAGAAACATCTCTGTCAAGTTTCAGCTTGATTGGCCTTGTGTTTTAGGAGGAGAAGAATTTTTTCTAAGATTTTCATTGAAACCAGAGTTTTTGATGAAACTAAATTCTTTTAACAACTTTTGAAGAGCTTCACCCAAGGAACATCTCTGCCAAGTTTCAGCTTGATTGGCCTTGTGGTTTAGGAGGAGAAGATTTTTTTCTTAAGATTTTCGCGATTTTCAACCTTTCTGTTGCCATAGCAACCAGAGTTATTTATAGAATTAATTTTTTTTAACAACTTTTGAAGAGCTTCACCAAAGGAACATCGCTGCCAAGTTTCAGCTTGATTAGCCCAGTGGATTAGTAGGAGATTCCGAGAAGATGTTTAAAGAAATTGTTGATGGACGGATGGACAGACGGACGGACAGACAGACAGACGGACGTAAGGACGACGGACGGTGAGTGATCACAATAGCTCACCTTGAGCACTTTGTGCTCAGGTGAGCTAAAAAAATTAAAAAAATATCAAGCAACTCCAGAGACCTCTTCCGAAGTTTTGAATAAACTATGGCTCATCTACATTCCAGGTCATAATCTCTCAAAGAAGTTAAGTCTCAGCATATCAACCAGGACTTTAGGATTATTTTTTGTCTCTTTGAAAGTCTTGAGTCAGACCCTTGTGCAGAGAATGTAGACATATTTTTTAATTGCCGCAATTTTTTCGTTGATGAGTCCTTGAAAGAACTGGTCTGCTTCAATCTGTTTAACCTTTTTTGAAACTCGAACTCGGAACTGTGTGATGTTTGGTGGGAAAAAAATAGAGAAATTGTCGGACCTTGTTTAATTATTAATCGACTGAACAGTCACAAATTATAACACCCGATTTCTATGCAGGATACTATGCGACACAAAACGATGGCGTGTTCGATTCAAAATCAAGATGCAATTCGTTCTTTTGAGTATTCCTTAAATTTTGACAACTTGGAATAACAAATAATGTCTACAAAAAATTAATACATTTTGAATTTGAATAGTCTTTTCCAATTTAATTAATTTTGATGTCTTTAAATTATATCCGTCATGCATATCATGTAAACAGTCAACCACAGTTTAAAGTACATGTAAGTGATCGAACTCGACCTCAAAACACCCCAAGAATTTTATTTTTGCATGTGAGGATATCCAGTGTTGACGCGTTGATTTCTGGAAAAGTATGTAATTTACATTTTACCTTTAACCTTGCTGCAGGTGTTAGTCTGGAAAATCAGTCGTCATAGGCCGTTTCATTTGAAACTCGAGCGCTTATTTTCATGGGACAAATGTTGCATCTTGTAAAGATTTTATGAGACATGTACAATTTTTAAGCAAGATTGTCGCAGAATCGCAGCCTCACCAGATCACTGCTTACAATTAATTTTTTCGTAAGAAGTTTTGTTAAACGGGGCCTCTAGAGAATAGAAATAATTGTGGAAAAAGTAAGCATTTTGTTAAAAATCAATTTATTCTTTGCACAATTATTTCTGAAGTCAATATCATTTCTAGAGTTAAAAGAAAAGAAAATACTTTATGTGTTGAATGTTATAAAAAGATATATTTGGAAAAAAGGCAAGGGCAATTTTGATGAATAGACAAACATGTTTAACTATCAAATTATTTTAGAACCACTGTGTCCATGTTCTATATCACTCCTTGGAGCGTTTTAAAAAGGAGAAGTAAAGTAACCCCAAAGCGACATGAACTACAGCAGGGTTCGACACTTAGTGGAGTCTTGAAGTCCCAGACCCCTTGTTAACCAGTTTGGACTTCTTCTATTTGCAAATAAGGAGTCTGATGAACTCCAAATGCAATATGAGAATATTTTGAACAAGAGCTGTCACTGTAAGATGACAATGCCCCCGACACCGCTTTGATTTTAAATTATGGCCAATCTATGTTGAAGGTCAAGGTCATCCAGGGGTCAAGGTCACCAAAGTATGTGCCTACAGAAAGGTAATGTACCAAGGAATGTTGTGGTAAAGTATGATGCGAATATGTTAAGTAATAAGGAAGTTATGGCCAATGTTAAAGTTTTTGGACGGAATGACGGACGGACGGACAGACGGACAGACGGACAGACGGACGGACGGACAGATGGACGGACGGACAAGTCAAATTTATGATGCCTCCCTATCGGGGGCATAAAAACAAATGCACAAAGCAGTGTCATCTCTAACTCTTGCCAAAAGTGTAGATCTTTTGACTACAAAAGTTGTTTAATAAAACATTTGCTTGCATCCTATAGATGGATATTTAAGAAAAAAAACTTCTTTGGAAGAACATTGTGGAAAAGAAGAAATTGCTAATGATAAGCAATTTCTTCTTTTTCTCAATGTACTCACCTTTATGAAAATTTGGTCTCCTTAATTTGAGCTTGGACTCCTTAGTTTCATGTGTTAGGAGTCCAATGGACTCCTTACTGGACTCCTTACTCCCAGGAGTTACCGGTAGTATCAAACCCTGTACAGAAATTACAATGCAATCTCCCAAGGTACAGCTAATGGAAAATAGGAATGCCTAAATGATATAACAATGAACCTATCTTCTTACAGCCATTAACCATCTGCTTCCATAGGGAATAGGATTTATCCATTAACACATAATTCAAGACCTCTTTGTACTCTAATTATAACATACTTTTAGTAGCAGTCAATATTTCAACAAGAGGCC
Source organism: Fragum whitleyi (assembly GCA_948146395.1). NCBI lineage: Eukaryota > Metazoa > Mollusca > Bivalvia > Cardiida > Cardiidae > Fragum > Fragum whitleyi. Next base: position 18,856,251 of record OX411543.1, on the reverse strand, counting down.
CAAGAGGGCCTGTATCGCTCCACTGGCTTAAAATCTCAAGATTTGAAAGAGAGATATTGCAAATAGAAGGTAATGAAAGTGAACAACATTCAGAAGGAATTCAGACTTTTTCTAGGTTGAAACTGACTTATGAAGGAATGAACTTAATTAACTTATATGTAAAATTACAAGAAAGAAAATTATTTAGATGTAGATTGAAACAAGAGGACCAGAATGGCCCTAAACCGCTCACCTGAATCTTATTGATCAAGTGGATCTCATCCAATCTAAATTTCTTGAAGATCTTTAGATGAGGGTCACCCAAGGAACATTCTGGTAAAATTTCATTAAAATTGGCCTAATGGTTCAAAAGGAGAGGTCATTCAAATATTTCAGGGTCAAAATAAGCCCCGCCTTGCCACGCCCATGTTTGGGGGTCAATCCAAATTTCTTGAACTACTTTAGAAGAGGGTCACCCAAGGAACATCCTTATAAAGTTTCATTGAAATTTGCCCAATGGTTTAGGAGGAGATGAGGTTCAAAGATTTCAGAGTCAAAATAAGCCCCGCCCTGCCACGTCTATATTTGGGGGTCAATCCAAATTTCTTGAACAACTTTAGAAGAGGGTCACCCAAGGAACATTCTGGTTAAGTTTCATTGAAATTGGCCCAATGGTTTGGGAAGAGATGTCGTTCAAAGATTTCGGGATCAAAATAAGCCCCGCCCTGCCACGCCCATATTTTGGGGTCAATCCAAATTTCTTGAACAACTTTAGAAGAGGGTCACCAAAGGAACATTCTGGTAAAGTTTCATTGAAATTGGCCCAATGCTTTGGGAGGAGATGTCGTTCAAAGATTTCAGGGTCAAAATAAGCCCCGCCCTGCCACGCCCATATTTGGGGGTCAATCCAAATTTCTTGAACAACTTTAGAAGAGGGTCACCCAAGGAACGTTCTGGTAAAGTTTCATTGAAATTGGCCCAATGGTTTGGGAAGAGATGTCGTTCAAAGATTTCTGGGTCAAAATAAGCCCCGCCCTGCCAAGCCCATATTTGGGGGTCAATCCAAATTTCTTGAACTACTTTAGAAGAGGGTCACCCAAGGAACATTCGGGTAAAGTTTCATTGAAATTGGCCCAATGGTTTGGGAGGAGATGAGGTTCAAAGATTTCAGGGTCAAAATAAGCCACGACCATATTTGGGGGTCAATCCAAATTTCTTGAACAACTTTAGAGAAGGGTCACCCAAGGAACGTTCTGGTAAAGTTTCATTGAAATTGGCCCAATGGTTGGGAAGAGATGTCGTTCAAAGATTTCGGGGTCACAATTAGCCCCGCCCTGCCACGCCCATATTTGGGGGTCAATCCAAATTTCTTGAACAACTTTAAAAGAGGGTTACCCAAGGAACATTCTGGTAAAGTTTCATTGAAATTGGCCCAATGGTTTGGGAGGAGATGTTGTTCAAAGATTTCGGGGTCAAAATAAGCCCCGCCCTGCCACGCCCATATTTGGGGGTCAATCCAAATTTTTTGAACAACTTTAAAAGAGGGTCACCCAAGGATTATTCTGGCCAAGTTTCGTCATAATCCACCCATTGGTTTAGGAGGAGAAGATGTTTAAGGAAAAGTTTACGCACGCACGGACGGACGGACGCACGGACGCACGACGGACACCTCGCCATGACAATAGCTCGCTGGCCTTCGGCCAGTGGAGCTAATAAATAAGGAAATGTATCAAATTTCTTAGGTGAATATTTTTGAACTCAACGCACAGACACACTCAAGTTGGACTCTTTGCCCTGACATTAGCACACTGGCATTTAGATAGTGGACCTTATAAAAGATGAAATTGCTTGTTAAAAGATATTTCATCTTTTTTACTAGCAGTAACTTCCTTTTCAACAATGTTTCTACCTCAAGGGATGGTTTCTTTTAAAATTTCACCCATATTATATTGTTGTCTGCTGTTTCTTTCATTTTAGACCAGTCTAAAATTTTGGACGTTGGGAAAGGATTTTACTCACCATGATAAGCTGCCTTGGCTGTCCCTCTCACAATGTGTTTAAATTCTCTCTCTTTTTGTGGATCGTGGACCTTTAACAGAACATACTTAAACTTGCCACTTTTGTCAATTTCTACGTCAGGAATGGCTTTGAGTTTGGGGTTCTTGGCAGCCCCGACAGATTGTATCTCAGCTTGGCTAAAAGCCATGTCAGCGTCACTTGCTTGTCTGAAATGTAAGAAATTCTTTGTTATTTACATTGATAGAAAATAAACCTGTGAAACAACTGGCAAAGTGCATATCAACTCATTTTTGAAATCTTAGGCTTGTCCAAAATGAAACAATTTGAAAAGAAACCATCCCATTTGGTAGAAAATATCACATTTTGAAATTAAAGGAAAAATGGCTTGACATAAATTATTATTTAAGAATTTCCTTTTTTCCTATTTTTTTTCTCAATTATGATAAAATCACATGAATTTAATCTGAGGGCAGTTCAGGAAAAGTTTACAAATATTGCAATAAACTAATATTTAAACCATTGTTATGCTGAATATAAACCTTGGAAAAATTTCTATGAATTAATGCGCAGAAAGCATTGGATGCACATACTTTGATTCACAATCAATTAAGCAATACTATTCCAGGGACCGATTTAGGCATAAAATTTGGGTCAAGTTACTAAATTTCATTATTTCAATGAATAATTATTTCACATAAGTAATTCATGTACATTTTATAAAACATGATTATTTATTAATCATCCTCATGGTATGAGTTTTCGTCCTAATAACCATTTTCAATAAGAATTTTCATTCAAACTTTTATCAAGTGATAAATTTTGCATAATTGTTCAAAAACTGATCATTTATGATGATTCCACTACAGTCAATCTTGCTGGAGCGACAACGTCTTTTAAGCGACCACTTTTATTAAGCAACCATTGTAAAAAGTCCCTTCGCCGTAAGATAAATTTCCGAAAAAGTTGACTTTCTTTAACGAAAAAATGTTTTTTGTTTAATCTTATGACGTTAAAACACATTAAAATCGTCTCATTGAGACGATTCTTCTGTGCTGGAACATTCTAAGATTCAGTCAGAATTTTGTTACAATCTTTATATTCTATCACAAAACACGTCTTTTTTATCCTTAATTATTGTATTAAACAACCATTTCCATAAGCGACCACTTTTTAATGGTACCCTCAGTGGTCGCTTAACGCAAGTTTTACTGTATTTCTTAATTTGATTGAATCATGTGTGACAGGTTTTCATCCAGTTTGATTTTTGTCCGGGTTATTGTTTAAGAAAATTAGTCTCATAATTTATGTTTTCATCCAATTTAGGAAATAAACAATCAGGAAGTATAAGAAATATGCCATTTTTAAACCAAAAAAATAAGTATTTATACTAGCAGCAACCACATGACAGTCACATGGCATTGAAAGCAGATTTCATATCACCACAATCATGACATGGCTTGTTTTGAGTGTAGGGCAATTGCCCTCCCGGATGATTGCCCTCCCGGATGATAGCCCCCCGGACGATTGCCCTCCTGGACAATTGCCCTCCAGGACAATTGCCCTTCCGGACAATTGCCCTCCCCTTATATCAACATATAATATTTGGATGGATATGGGAAAGCCATAGTAATTTCTCTTTGGATGTTACTTCTTCTGGGATATGCAACGATTATTTTAGCACTTTCAGAGCCCAAGGTTATAAAACTTTTCTCAGACTCAACTGAAAATTTTCTCAAATTTTTGATTATGATAAATGTATGAAAATGAAAGATAATATCAATATAATAATGTAATATCATGTTGTTTTTTAAAACAACTTATTTATATTTTCCTTTATGTTAATCCATTAAAATGAGTATATTCCATTTGATTAGTTTCAATTAAACAGATTAAAGAGAACAATAAATGTGCAATTTAAATGACCCTACTTGTTACAAACACTTAGATATAAAAAAATAAAAAATAAAATATATATATATATAAATATCATATTAGATCTACATGAATTTCAAGTAAACAATTTCTATTTCTTTTATAAATGAACTTTAAATAAGCAATAAAAAATGAAATACGGAAAAAAATCCCAAACAAAAGTGAAGAATGGAAGAAAAATATAGGGAGGGCTATTGTCCCGGTTGCTACTTTATGGGGAGGGATATTGTCCGGAGGGGAATCGTCCAGGGGGCAATCATCCGGGAGGGCAATCGTGCGGGAGGGCAATTGTCCGTTCCCCCTTGCTTTTTCTGAGCCCTTCCAACTTTTGAAACTTGATCTATTGAAAGTTTACAAAACTTATCAAAGTGACTTATGAAAAATGCATGAAAAAAAATAGGCGCTCTTTTGCAAATAATTTTTGTTTTTCATCCTATATAAGAAATAAGCCACTGATGAATTTGAATTTTTTTCTATTGTACTTGAACAACATTTCATGGTTTACCACAGGGATAAATAGCATCTTGTGGTTATGTGTTTATTCCTAGCACTAATGAGAAAGATGGATTGTTTATATTGTATGTTTTTCTACCATAAATCTCATATTAATCTTGGTCAGAAGACAAATTCTTCATTCAAGTAAGTAACTGACCAAAAATCATGACTGATTTTGCCATCTTATCACAAGGGGCCAGCACATACAGTTAACAGCAGCATGAAATTGACATAATGAGTGCTTCTGGAATGATTTTGGAGTGAAATTGAATGAGTGTGTAGAGCAAGTTTTGAGTGAAATTCAAGGGAGGTAATCCATTATTGCTAATTTTGTTCAAGATTACCTTCCTTTAGTAAAACATACATTCTTTTCTGATTATGTGTATCGTGGACCAATCAGCTACTTTAAAATCCAAACCAGCCAATTAAATTGTAGAATAATTTAAACGATTTGAATTAAACATAAATCCTATTGAACAATTTCGAAAAGTTTTGAAATGATTTTGGAGCGATTTTGATCGAATTGAGTGAATGTTTAGAATGAGTGATTGGAGCGCTGAGTGGGTGATTTTGAATGATTCAATCGAAATGAGTGTCAACTTCACGGTATTTTTAGCTGTAACTATTGTTAGAGCCAATAAATAAATAGGCACTTACAATAGTTTTGCGCTGACCTCATAATCTATCCTCAGTTGAAGGTTTAAAGGGCAAACCCAGAATATTCGTAACAAATAGTGGTAAGGGTTGGGGGCATTTCTTATCAATGCAAAACTTTTTTTGTTATTCCTTATCCCGTTCCCAAACGACAAAATTTTAGGGTAGTCCAAATTCAAAGCTGCTGCAGACGACAACATTAAAGTAACTAAAATGGAATATTCTGTACAATATAGCACAGAAAATATTGAGGCAACACTGTCTTCTTTTGCCTCAATGTTTTCCCAAGCCTTTTCTCTTAGGGATTCAAAACCCAGTCTTGTTTGGGAAAGGGTTATGAGCCCCCACCCACCCCTCCTCCCCTCCCCTGGTTTGAACTCACTCTTATTCTGCCACCCAGGGATTTGACATCTTGACATGGCATTTTCTCTGACAAATATGACCAAATTACTTTATAAACATTGTCAATCTGAAAAAAAAAAGGCGAAATTGCATTTAACCCTTTGCTGTTTAATCCCTGCTTTAAACGTGTCTGTGATTTCATGATTGAGAAAACATTGTGAAAAAAGAAGAAATTGCTTCTGACAAGCAATTTCTCCTTTTTCACACTATTTTCCACCCTACTGAATGGCTGTTTTTCAAATTAACTCCACTTTAAATTTTCGTCTGCAAAACCTTTGAATTTGGCTAGGTCCAAAATTTTGTAAAACAGGAAAGGGTTAAATCAAATAGCAGAAAGCACTGTATGCATTTATTGTGAACCAGTGTCAATTTTAACTTTTCTGGTTTGAACAGGGAAACCAGGTGGTATATACTAGAAACAGACTGTACTTGTAATATGCAAACTGATCTTTGTCTTTACCTCTTGCCAAAGCACATAGAAATATTCTGGGTTCAGCATGACAAGGCTTAACTTATGAAATTAGGTCTCCAAACTAAAAATGAGAGCCCAAGGTGACTAAATGTTAGAAGCTAGTGGAGAGGAGCTATTGCTGAAAAAAATGCTAATAACAAGCAAATTTTCTTTTTTATAATATGCCCCCAAGTAAAATTTTTCTATTCTACATAAGTGCAAGCTGATCAGAGTCTTTGTTCTACAATTTGTCTGACCCAGTTTTAACTCACAAATGTTGAATTTTTTTTTTTTGCATGACTGTAAAAGCTCTAATTAAACCCCAGAGTTCTATTAGAATCATTGTATTTCCATAAGAAAGGGATAGGCTATTATTAGAGGCTATGCTACATCATTTATTTTAGGACGGTGAAAAAATGGTAAAAAAATAAACATAATATTCACAAGATATTAGCATTTCGAGGGCTGAATGCAATATAGGGCTAACTTCATTTTTCAAAATTTTACAGGAGACAAATAAAACTTTCTCATTCTTGAAAATAGCAAATTATTTTGATCATTTTTGTAAATTTAATCCTGAAATATTATATTTGATTGAATTAAAGTTAATTTTTATAAAAATAATTTATCAAAAAAGAGATATTAGAACCTTTTTGAGATAGATCTGTCTGGCAGTTATAAATTTCCACTTTTCAAAAAATAAGTTAATGCAAAATAGATCTAACTTAAGTTAGGCCTATGTTGCATTGAAAATGTACCAATAGTCCAAAATTTTATCAGTGCAAAATAGGTCTATCTGAAAAATTCTCATTTCATTTCTGCAATTTGGTGACAAATATATAAATATCAATGTCAAGGTCATGTTTTATTTACTCATGTACTAATTATTTCTAAACATTACTTTGTATTAAAACCTGTAACATGCTTGGAGTTAAGATATTAACGAGCATCAAGCATAATCATCATCAAGGAAAACAAGTCTCTTCCTGTCAGCATCAGGAGCTTGATATTCAAACTACATTTCTATTAAAAACTAATGCAAATAACTTTATTTTTTCACATGGTGTGCGGTAAAATATTATTTTGTTTTTAGTAGTTAGCATTTTATAATTTCACCATTGAAATAGTGGAATATCATTATTGTAAATTGACTGTTTTCAAAAAATTATATAACCCTACTTTCTTCCAAATCACACTATTTGATGTGATCCTAGCAAATTCAATTATACAGATATAAACATGTACATAATGACAATTTCTTGTTTTATCGTTTCTTTTTATCCAAAGAAATCTAAATTTTGTCTCACGGTGACTTTTGCATGAAAAAATTAGATCCTTTCACTTTTTTGTGTAAGACAAGTCATTCCAATTCATTCAAAATGTAAATACATATAAACCTTTCTATAGTAGCCAATTTAGAACATACAACTTGCAATCTACTTTACAAATTATAAATCTTTTTAAATGCTCCACTTGGCTTTGAGAGCCACAATAGAACACTCCCCATTTTAAATTTCTTTTAATTCTATCCTTTTGAAGAATTCTGTCTGTCTATTAGAGCCATAAAATAACATTCCCATTGTAAATTTATCTATCAATAAATAATGTCTTTTAAGCTTCTCTTGTCTACAATAGAGACAATCTGGAAAAGATCCCCTGACTTTTTATAACCCCGACATCCATAGATCGGGTATATATTGTTTGAACCATGTCTGTTTGTCACCAAATAATCATTAACATTGGCCATAGCTTTTGATTGGTTGGCGGCAGAGCCTTTGTATTTCACATGTGTGTTGCTTTTGACAAAACCTTCTGTTAATACATTTTTTAAGGTTGTAAGTCAAAGTCAACCTCTTTTTCAAATACATCTGTATAAAAAAAGCAAACTTTAACATTGGCTTTACCTCTGCTTTCAATATGGTATCGAAACCACTGTATATCAAAGTGAGCAGGGCATTGGTGCTTGACACGCATCTTGTTTTAGTTTTCAGAGCTTCACCTATCTATGAGAGCATTAAAAGATAACCCCAATTGTAAATTACATGTACACATTCTGTATAAATTATGAATTGTGATTTCCATCTTTGAATGAACAGTGCCATTGTAAATAACTTTATTAATTTTTTAATAATAATGAAAGACTGTCTGTAGCCACTAGCTGTTAATATTAGTACAGACCATCTCCATTGTAAAATATTACTTTATCAATCATTTATCTCTGTTTAAGAGGTCAACCTGTCCAATCCAGACAATTCATAACAGGACAAAGGAAACAAACCCTTTGAAAGACCCAGTTGGCTCTATAAGATCTCCATTTATCTTATGAGTCCCTCTAAAACATCTCTATTACAAGCTAGCCCTTTGCGATTTCAGTATTTGCACAAAGTCTATCAGTTTTCATAGAGAACATGAAAATATGCCTATAGAGTGTGTAAAGCAATGTGAAATAAAAGACTTGATTAAGTAAAATGTAATATAATTTCAAATAAGAATCAGTATTCCTATTCTGGCAGGGTAATTTCCATAGGTCTACAGCAGGGAGAAGATGTCCTGGGCTTTGTTTGCCAAATGTGGAATAGGATTAAATTGAATTAAATACTTTGTTTTTAAGTAATATGAAATAAAAAAAAAAAGCAAAAACTTGGTTAACAGTTTATCCTTAGATATCAATTCAAACTGGTGCAGTTTGTAAGACCATCTGATTAAATTTGCTCAAACTTAAACTTAAGGTTAATACTAATCTTAGTTATTGTATTGGGTGGCTCATTGTCAAAGTAGATTCCAGTCACTTCTGAAGACCCAAGGGTTGTGTACTGATTTTGTTCTATTTCTTTTTATACAAGAAATTAAATCTCAAGTTAACTCTCTTAGCTGCTAAAAACTGAACTTGGTTGCTCATCTGGCTTAGTCTGGTTCAGATCACATAGCATTCTTCAGTTAAATCTAGAATCCTGGCAGAATACTGGGAAAGCTAGTAAGACATCTATTATAATATCTAAGTTAATGCTTGGAAGGGGGATGTTGGGCATTTTGGGAAACTTAACTTGCTAACATACTCCATGTATATTAGAACTTATTGATAAGGACACTTTGATACCTAGACTTCTGGATGGTTCCTATTGCTGACAATAAACATCTTATTATAGAAGCCGTTATACATTATATGGAATTATCATTCATTTAACACTGCTAAATGAATCTGTTCAGGTCTTATGATGATGATTCTTGGACTCTTGAAATTCTTTGTGTTCTGAATGTTTGGTTTCCAAATACATAATTACGTGTATATTCATAGTATTGACAACTTTGGAAATCAAGATTATTTTACTTTCTGATTGTCCTAGGTGACAGTTTAATTTAATAGATATCTTTGACCAGTTTTCTGTAAAAGTTAGTCTGAATGTATCACATTATCAATGTATTGACAAAAACATCTGAGTGGACAATAGAACTTCCAGGCTTTTAATAAAATCTACATAATATTTGAATCAATTTATATTTCCCACTTTATTTATCAGAATTCATCAATAGATCAAAAGATCTGTTGTTGGAATAGTACTTAAATTAGCTTCCATATCAGTGTCTTCAGTGCTTTGATTATTCTTACATTTTACTAAGTGACCATACCATAAGTTAAATATAAACAACATAAACAACAACCATCACATTAATAACAGAATGAAAAAAATCTGATATTTAATTCTGTTTACTCATTTTATATCTCAAAGAAAGCAGAATTTTCAGCATTTTAGTTGTTTTTTTTTTTTTTTTTTTTTTTTTTCAGGGAATTTCAATAACTGAATCTTACCTTTCAATTGAGAACAAATCAGTCTCCAGAATTTCTATGATTCAGGATTTTTTTCCATCTTTGGTCATAAAGGATTGTGTAAAAACTTACTTAAACTGTTGGCATTGACATATTTGAATTGGAGTATTTTTCATCAAAATGAGCTTATTCTCATTTTCAAAACCAGGTGGCAAATTGTCAAAGGTTCACCCCTTCACACTGCTATATGCCCAAATATGTAAAACAACAAAGGGAAATAAGTAAAATGGTAAGCTAAGTAGAGTTACAATTCTTGTGCATAGCAATCCATCATCATGAAAGGAACACAACTGTCCATTGTTAAGTCAATTGGACATAAGGTGACAAAGTTATGCTCTGGATAAAGTTTATGCTGCCTGCCCGCCTAACACCCAGACACCAGGGTGATCACACAATATGTCCCATCTTTCAACAGGTATATAAAAATCATTAATACCTCCATGAATGCAATGTCTTGTAAAATTTTATTTTGTATGATTTTGAAAAAAAGTTCCATTTTAATCAGTCAAGAATGGTAATAATTTCTTTGAAGATAAAGTTTATATGAAATAAAAAGAATTTGTTTCATACTTCCATGATAACAGAGATAAAAAATCCCCAAAACATTCTCTTCATATAATTAATAAATATAATATTGTATGAGAATGCTTTAGTTAGACCTGTTTAATCTAAAAGCTGGTAATGAAGTGCAGGATTTCTACATGCAACATAGGGCTAACTTGAGATAGCCCAATGTTGCATTGAAAAATAACGTTTAAATGAAATAGGCCAAAATGCCAACTTAAATTTTGGCCCCTTTATCGACCCCTTTTAACCTTAATATTTTGATAGGATGTGTATATTATGAAACTGAGTAGGAAAATACGAAAAAGTCATTTTTGAAAAATTATCAAGTTAGACCTGTTTTGCGTTCAGCCCTCGATTTGATTAGGAATAAGGTGTATGATACCTCTGTTGCATTTTTATTGACATTGATTTTGTGGGTATAGGCCTTTATGAGAGGATTCCTTATTTTGTAAAATCACATCCAAAATGGTCAAATTCACCTCCGAAAAGGGGGTTTGGGTTTTATTAAAACATGGGGCTCTATAAGAATTTTCAGGGTTAAGTGGCTCAATGTCTGTCCATCATGCCATGGGGAAATGATTGAGGCTCAATAATAAAATATATGAGACCCAATAACGAGATCAAACACTTTCACTTTTCATACAATATTAATGTACCAATGTATTTTAATCATTCTGCTACACTGAAAGCTTTAAAAGAATGGAATAAAAGTAATTTTGTTACATGAAGAAATGGACTTGAATTCAAATAATTTCATTCATTAATTACTAAATAATTTGCATTAAGTATCTCTTTCCAAAGTGTATGATTTTTTTTCCAAACCCAACAAAGGAGAATAATTAGGGGAAAAACAGATCTTTCATCCCTGTTGGAATAAATTAATTCATTTGTATGATTGTTTAACTGTTTTTTTTGTGTGTGTTTTTTTTTAACTAAACCCTCATTGTCAAAAGATAAAAATACGTATTCAAAGTATTCTAACTGAAGCTATGTTTTTTCCAGTTTATTTTACAAACAATGTCATAGAATAAGGAAATTAAAGCTTATGTGGATCAGTAAAATACAAAATACCTTTCCTGCTCAAAATTCCCGACAAATGAATAATTTGGTCACAACTCCCTGTTCATTAATCCAGCAGTTGATCAACGATATCACAACAAAATCTCCGTTCATTGACAAAACTCCTGTGACTATCAGAGAATCCAATGTTATTACGTCTCTAACCAGTAGTGAGACAGTTAAACAGATAGGTGTGTTGGGAGGAAAAAATGATCTCTTATAGATGTAACAACAGAGCTCCTGATAAATATAAGATCTGTTAGGAGATTTTGATTGATTGATTGATTGATTGATTGAATGGAGTTTAACGCGGCTTTCAACATTTTTTCAGTTATATCACAGAGGCTGGGGCACCTAACAATGGATTCCTGGTTTTTCTCTCACAAGTACAACCATCACATCCTTTCCCAGCCTCCAGATGCTATCTCACATAGGTCTACGATTATCAACCCATTGGTGAGAGACAAATAGTCAGAAAGAAGAGATTTTGTTTGAGACAAGCTGATCTTTATCAAGTCTAGAATAGAAATCTTACTAACCTATGTCATGCTGTATTAAAACCTAGCAAAATTGCATTGAAATCAATGTACAAAAAGCACTGAGTGCACTTATAATGAGTCAGTATTTATTCATGTAAATATGATCTATAAACTCTTCTGGCTTTAAAAGCAATTCTAACTTCTAAATCTAAGTTTAAAGGTTGAATCTAAGATGCACAAATTCATGGCTCAGTGCCATACAGTTGTAACTACCTATAAACATATAGGTAGTTACAACTGTTTTGCGCTGAGCCACGGTTATTGTATATAACCATTTAACCTCCTGCCAAAGTAGGAATATTCCTGGAACAGCACTTTAATGACAAGTGTTAAGCAAGCCTTCCTAGCTTAACCCTTTCCTGTTTTACAAAATTTTAGACCTGTCCAAATTCAAAGGTTTTGCAGACGAAAATTTAAAGTCGATTTAAGTTGAAAAATAACCATTCAGTAGGGTAGAAAATAGTGTGGAAAAAAAAGAAATTGCTTGTCAGAAGCAATTTCTTCTTTTTTCACAATGTTTTCTCAATCATAAAATCACAGGCATGTAAAAAGCAGGGATTAAACAGCAAAGGGTTAATTACGTTTCTATTTTAGACAGAGTTAACATCTTGAGCTTTTCTCATACAGAATATCATTACAGTTTCTTTTTTCTCACATTATCAACTTTGTTTTAACATTATAAACCAATTTTTGAAACCCTCTGATGAAAGAATCAAAAATACTGCAAAAAAAAAATAATAAGATGACATTGTAATGAAGTCATTTAAAGTTTCATTCAACACATTTGAAGACAAGACTTAGTATATCTCAGATGGCCGTTTGTTTCAGAGGACGTAGAAAGCTGTGTTGGAAATGTATATTTTTGTCTTTCATCTTTGATATGTGTGTCTGTTTATCAGGGGTTTAGTGCTAATTTCAACATTATTGCATTTATACTGTGGTGCTGGTGCACCTACCCATGGTTTCCAGTCTTTTACCACACAGCTGCTCATTTTGGTACACTAATTATCATACACCAACTTGTAGGAGATAAAATAGACCTGTGTTACAAGGACTTTTGTCAAACATTATATGAAAAGTTGTGGAGGGTTTGAACTTAATCATGAAATGAAATTTCATTAAAAATATCTCTTTTAAAATGATACAGTTGCATCCATTTCTTGAATACCAAATTTATTAAACAAGTCATCTATAAACAGATAAACACTCGGCACAGCCATGTTTTTATCTGTTTATAGATGATGAGTTTAATAATTCGGTATTTTATTAGCACAAATTTGATATTCTATTTATAATATGACCAGAATTTGGTGATTACATGAGAAAATTACGATATTTATCAATTGATGTTATTCTGCGAAACTTATAACGCCGTTTGGGAAATGATATCAGTGAATCCATTATGACGTCATTTTCCTAGCAAAAAATATAACATTGTTCTTTGGTCTTAGCTCATTTGTATAGTTATTCCACTAGTGTAATAACACTTGTGTGATACCAAAAATATTCAATGGGTTATTTCACTCCCGGAACTTATTAAACTCGGCATACTATAAAAAAATAATGAATTGTGTCACATCTACCTTTGTCAAATGTTGAAAGAAATTCTGCCAAGCCAGGGGCTGAAGCTCATTTAAAAGATTTGGAAAAAAAAATGGTTTGTAAAAAGCAATTTCTCCTTTTCCCATACCATTTTGTACTGCAAAGGCTGGTTTCACTTAAAAAAATTTTTGAACCAGTCCTATGCAGGAAAGGGTTATTTTCACATTTGGTTTATGGATCTGCATCCAACATATTGTTGTTTTTATTTAGAATTACAGGGAGGATATCCGAAGCCCTCCAACAGGTACAGAAAAGTAATTTACCATTCTTTGTCACTGCCTGTAGAAACATCTACAGGATAATTTGTAAACCTATAATACATACATCCATCAAAGCTTCAAAGCATGGAGCAATAATAAATGTTAATGTATATATTTGATTTGAAATTGTGTTAATGATGCTTATGATAAAGAAGAGCACTGCCTACGGGTGCCTACGCTCGGCTGTCGATTGCTGGATGGTGAAAAAATCTAGGTAAAAAAAGGGCATTATTTACCGAAAGAGCATCTAGAGTTACATGTGTGCCAAGTTCCAAGTGAATTCCTTCAGTGGAACCAGAGATATCACAAATGTCAAAGTTTTTGCACAAAGATGGCCAAACCAAGGCTATAGCAATACCTCGGGTTTTCTCTGAAATTCAACCATAGCAGATTTAGCAGTGGCATATCATGAGTCAACTACTCAAGACTCACATGACCTCAAATTTTTAAAGAGCCAGGGCTTGTGTTTGACCCTAAATCCAGGGTTTTGACCCTCACAAATCTGATAATGTCTTATTTTAACTCTTAGAAATTTCTCTCAAAGGGGTCATTGTGACCCCCTTCAGATAATTTTCTAAGGGTCAAAACTTTTTGATGCTTTCTATAATTGTACAAATCAATTGATTGCTTCCTCTCTTTACAAGAAAAGGTCAATTGACTATTAAACCTAAAGAATTCATCTCATGATTTGTTCTTCTGCTCTTTTGACCCTTCAAAATCTGTTTTGACTCCCAGAGTTAAATGGTTAAGGGGTCAATGACTGCCTAATTTCCAACACTAGCACATGCTACAGTGATCAAGCGCAATTCAGATTGCAGTTGGATTGCTCGAAAACAATCAATTTAGGGGGAAAAAACGGAACTGGCCTCTGTCAACTTGTCACTGTATTCATGGCATTGCCATAGCCCTCCCAAACCCTCCATTTGTGTTTCTACTGAGCTGCTACAATGATGAATTGCATTCTCACTGCCATTTCTAACTGCCATTCACTGCACTCCTATGATGCTTTTGCCACACTGATGGAAGGATGCTACAGTAATTGCACTGTGCTTTTGCAGGGCTCGTGTTTGATCTTTAAACCAGGGTTCTGATAATATCTCATTTTGACCCTTAGAAATTTCTTCCAAGGGGGTCATCATGACCCCCTTGGAAGAAATTTCTAAGGGTCAAAACTTTTTAAGATGCTTCTGATACTAACTTAGATTTTACATATCAATTGCTTATACTTCATTTCTTTACAAAAAAAGGTCAAATGACTCTTAAACTGAAAAAATTCTTAATCATAGTCAGCTCTTTTTCTTCTTTTGACCCCTTTAACATTTGTTTTGACCCCTTGAAATTGATCGTCAAGGGTACAATGACTCCCTAATTACCAACACTAGCACAAGCCCTACTTTTGTGGTATGTCGATGGTGTTCTTGGGGCAAGTATCCTGGTTTGCTTGAGACATTTTTTTGTCTAAAATATTATTCTGACTTGTCATTTCCTTGTTAGTTTTTAAAGTGTAATTAAGCCTGCATGAGGAAGAAAAGGCAAAAAGCTAAAGAAATACCAGCAAGAGAAAAGATCCTTCAAAGTATCAGAACTAGGTATGTCATCTTTTTCTAATGAAATGAATGAAGGGTTGGAAAGAAACAAGATGTGTTTGTGAAACATGAATGCCCCCGGAACAGCATTTTTTTTTTTTTTTTTTAAAGTTTGGCCTTGACAAATGACCTTGAACTTGTCACATGAACTTGACCTTGTCACATGACCTTGACTTTGGTGTACAGCTTTGTTTGTCAAATACTTTTGGAGAAAAGGCAAAGGTTAAGTTTTCGGGTTAAGTTTTCGGACAGACGGACAGACGGACAGACAGACAGACGGACGGACAGACAGACAGACAGACAGACATGATTGTGTAAAACAATATGCCCCCGATCTCTCGATACGGGGGCATAAAAATGTTAGGGAAAGACTAAAATACTTTATGAAAAGCATTTTCTTTTTTTACAATATTTTTCTTTGGGAAGAGAAAAACTGTCTGAGTATGAGAAAGTGCTTCTTTTTCTTTAAATAGCATGTTTAAATAATGATATAAATCAATCAATATAAGCCTGAATATTCAGAAAATATGAATATTTTTAGCTTTCACCCGTCCTCACTTAAATTGACACAGGTCTCTAGCTTAAGGACTTAGTGTTGATCCCTAATCTATAAATTGTGTGTTATTTAAATTACTTTCTTTTTCCAATATCATTCTGATTGATACCTGCTATATCTATCAAAAGCTCTACCCTACACTGACATTCATCCCAAGGGATAGAATTATGAGAAAAAAAGGTAGATAACTGCAGTAATGATTAAATCATATACCTACATATTGGGTTACTGGACTTGTTCTCATAAAAAAAATCAGCCCTACGTACAAGATGACCAAACATTGCAAACTGTTTGAAAATGATACCTGCTTTGCATGTGCTCTTGCATGCAAAGCAGGATAAAGTTTGCAAACAGTTTGTACCCTTTGCTTATCCTTTAACGCAGGGCTGGCTTTTAGAAATCATACAGTATTACAGAGGGTGAAGAGTGTAGGACAATTGCCCTCCCGGATGATTGCCCTCCCGGATGATGCCCCCAGGACAATTGCCCTCCTGGACAATTGCCCTCCAGGACAATTGCCCTCCCGGACAATTGCCCTCCCCTGATATCAAGATATATTATTTTGATGGATATGCTACAGCCATAGTAATTTCCTTTTGGATGTTACTTCTGGGATATGCATCGATTATTTTAGCACTTTTAGGACCTGAGGTTATAAAACTTTTCTCAGGCACAACTGAAAAATTTCTCAAACTTATTTGAATTTGAATAAATGTATGAAAATGAAGGATAATATTACCAAGTTGTTATTCAAAACAACTTATTAATATTATCCTTTATGTAGAATCATCAAAATGAGTATTGAAATAGAATTACGGTTTTAGTCTCAAATTGAAAGTTGAGAAAATTTTGAATTGAGAATGTGAAAAGCTTTATTACCTCGGTCCCAGAAATGTGAGTATCAGTTTTGTTGAATGTGAGTTCTAGAGTAAGTGGGACAATTTCTATTTCTTTTATAAATGAACTTCAAATGAACAAAAAAAAAAAAATGAAAAATTAAATAAGGAACAAAAAATTCCAAACAAAAGTGAAGAATGGAAGAATAACATAGGGAGGGCTATTTTCCGGGTTGCTACTTTATGGATATTGTCCGGAGGGCAATCGTCCAGGGGGCAATCATTCGGGAGGGCAATCGTCCGGGAGGGTAATTGTCCGTTCCTTACAGTCCTGACTCCTCCAATCTTACCATGGTGTCCGTGGTCTAGAGGTAGAGTGTCAGCCTCTTAACCCAAAAGTCCTGAGCTCAATTCCCGGGAGCAGCTATCAATCTTAGTTCTTTCATTGGCCCACACATTCGGCGCAAGTACTAGTAAATTTTCCAGCCATTATTGTAAGGCATTTTGAAATTTTGTTTTTTGATACATTTTCTGGTTTAAAAAGGAAAATCAGGTGGTTAAGAGTAAGATCAGGCTTCACATATGTGCAAATATCTACAAATTTGGTAAGAGTTAGAAAGGAGGCTCAGACTGCTCTGTGTATTTATTTTTCCAAATATTCTAAAATGACCATTGGAGTCCATCAGACTCCTTACTTGGATGGAGCCCCAACTGGTGAATAAGGAGTCTCAGACTCCTGGATCCCCCCCCCCCCTTTAGTGTGGAACCCTGTAGTGGTTGTGTTTTACCCCTAAAAATAGCACCAGTAAGTCCTATGGCCAAAACTCAAAAGTGTCAAATCCTGTAAATATTGGTTAAATAATTATATTCATCATGGTTTTGAATAAAAAATAAAGCACCACCTATGGGTGCGTATGTTTGGCTTTTGGGTGCTGGAAAGTGGATAAAAAATCTAAGGAAAGAAATAGGGCATAAATCACCTTTATTTAATAGTTCATCCAGTGTTATCCCCCTTGATAGTTTAGGTTGAACCTTTGATGGTGAACATGTGTGTCAGGTTCCAAGTGAAAGCTTTCAGCAGCCAGTTGCTACTGAAAGCATTCACTTGGCAAGAGATATCACAAAATGCCAAGGTTTTTGTACAACAACAACAACAATGATGATGGCAACAACAAGGTCAATGTGGCTAAGGCTATAGCAATATTTTTGGTTATCTCCAATAACAGATGAGCTTAAAATCAAGTCCTCTGTCAGTTTCATTGGTACAGATTTCTGTCCTTTGAATGCGATGCTAATTTTTGACTAGTCACATCCGACATTACAATGAAATAGGTAGCATCCAAAATTGAAACTAACAGTTTCTTTATCCCAGTGCCTATTCATATTTTCACAGTTTATACTTGAATTGGTCAAAAGTTAAAAAGAGATTACAGTTGACAATGAAAATAAAAAAATCTCCAACGCCTTGAAATCAAACAACCCTTTGTGGTGGAAAATATTAAGGGAAAAGGAGAAATGGCATGTTATAATCATGGTAAATTCAGCAAATTGTAATAAGTATCAAACTAGCTGCAATAATTTACCCCTCTCTCTGTTATGCTGATGGTCGAGGCCTCCCACATCAGACTATCAAAGGACATCTTCACAAGCCAAGGGTTTTAACTCCACTATGTTCATTCCTATGTTCGTAACGAACATAGTGGAGTTAGAACCCTTGGCTTGCGAATGATCAAAGGAGGGATATGTTATAGTATCTAGTATTGACCTTACTTAGCCTGTCACCCGTGCAATCTGCGCAGAATAACTAGGGACAACACTTTGCACACTATGCAAATGGTCCCTTTTTGCCTGAAGGGTCTTATGTTGAAATAAAAGGAATTCAGGGCTCCAGATACTTGTGATATTTTAGGTACTTGTCTGTAAACTAACACAAAACACCTAGTCATATGTAGGTACAATGGTCCAATTTGATTATTCAATCTGGTCATATTACTTTTGATGAGAAATATCCTTTCAATATATCGGCATATTCATCATTGAATCTGGAGCTTTATTAAAACTCAATGAGCGTCTCTATAACCGGGAGCACTATCAACTTTCAATTTTCGATATTTTTATTTAATTAACATAAATGATTGATTTATATCACTCACTGGAATTCCATAGAAAAACTTGGGTGAAAAAAGTCGTCGTTGAATGAAATTTTCAAAGAATAAAGTTCTTTCTATGTGAATATTTTCTGAAATTAGCAGTCAAACTTTTCACAGGAACGCATGACAATTCAGGATCAAAGAACTTGAGGTTGCTCAATGAAATTTGATTAACAGGGGTGTGGAGGTATGCAAATAAAAACCAATTCGAACTGTAACACTATTTTTCCCGCCTTTTTATTGTCGCTACTGTGGTAAAATGGGTCATGTTTACCCTAAAATATCACAAAAACGACAGCCCCTTAGCCTTGCCCAGACATGCAAAGAATAACTCACATCATTGTCACAGCCATGTATGACAAAGATCAACATCTCCCCAGAAGGTGTAAACAAATTATTAGAGAACCTCAATCCTAATAAAGCCAGTGGACCTGACAAAATTTCCCCCAGATTATTTAAAGAATTACATTATGAAATCTACCCTATGCTCACTTTTATTTTCAAACTTTCCCTAGATACTGGCACAGTGCCGGACGATTGGAAAAATGCAAATATTGCTCCAGTTTTTAAAAAGGGCCCTAAAAACAAAACAAGCAACTACAGGCCTATTTCCCTTACATGTGTGGCCTCTAAGATTATGGAACACATACTTGTTTCAAACATTATGGCTTACTTTGATAACTATAACGTCCTTAGTAATTTCCAGCATGGCTTCAGATCCAATCGTAGCTGTTGCATCAAGTAATTGAGCAGGTAAAGCCCGATATTGTCTGTCTCACTGAGACATGGTTAAAACCTGAAACATGCTCCTCCGAAATCTTCCCTGACAACCTCAATTTTAACATATACAGGGATGATAGATGTGACGGCCAAGGAGGAGGTGTAATAGTAGCTATTAGCAAATCCCTATTTAGCCAAGACCAGCCTGAATTAGAAACAAGCTGTAACATTTCTTGGTCCAAAATCAGCCTACCAGGCATCCGCAATATCTTTGTTGGAACCTTTTATAAGCCCCATGAATTGGACACGTCATCTCTCAAAGAATTGTGGTCCTCCCTCCATAAGATCCCAAAAGACAGTATTGTTTGGCTTCTGGGTGATTTCAACCTTCCCGACATTGATTGGGACAGGGAATCCATTAAAGATAACTGCAAGAATAGATCCTTCTACGCAGATTTCCTTGAAAATATGTCCCATCACAATCTAGAGCAAAGGCTTACAGTCAACTCGTACCCACGGCAACTCGTACCAAAGTCAACTCGTACCCATTTTGGTCAACTCGTACCCAAATTTTGGTCAACTCGTACCCTTTCCAAAAATTATGGAGTCAACTCGTACCCAATTTTTTTTATTGAAAAAAACAAGTCATAAATAGACACTCCTTCCAAGAAAAATATTTTAATTATAATATATCTATAATATATCTTCAGATATTTGGATAAGTTTTTGTTGTGAAGAAAATGCTATAAATTGTAAGGTGATAAAAGAGTGTTACAGGGACGAAGATTTAACTTTAATTGTTGATATTAATGATTCTGTTAACTGTTTGTGTAATTGAGTTTTTTGGTGAATATATTATCCTAATCAGTTCGAAAAAACAAATTTAATTTAGTTGTCCGATAATTTTGATAGCTAACACCTCAGAAGAACAAAGAGTTATTTTGTAAGAAGCAGGTAAGTAATAATGGGCTGTATGTAATTGCTCATCTAGATTTAAACTCTCTGTTATTGTAATTATATATTCTTCATAAAAAGTTCTTTGACATTGAATACATGTTAAATTTCAATTAAGACAAAAATATCTCTATATAATTTAAGTAAGTCAAAGAAAGTGGAACTCAAGTTTTCTATCCACTGAAATAAAATCAGATTAACCATTTCCTAATTATGCAAGTCACGTATCGTCGGTGTATTTTCATAACGTCGTAACGAAAGTTGAAAGATACGGTGGTTACACTATTTTAAAATTACACAATTTTTTTTTATTATACAATATATTGTTTGTATAACTATTTGATCATTACATCGCAACTGCAGCTTAGTCAAGCTGATGTTACGGTGTTTTGTCCATTCATTTATTTTGAAATACCGTATTTATTCTAATCGCCCATGCCCTAAAACACCGCCCAAAATTGGCCATTTTAAGACCGATATTCGGTAAAAGTTGACTATTCTAATAATCGCCCATCCCCTGATTTGAGAAAAAAATGCCCAGACTATTTTGATGTAAACTTCCCATTTTTTTTCCACCAAATACTTAATAGTATAAAATTCTTGCAACATCTTCAACGAATACCAAAAATCCTGATGATACATTATTTGGATGAACTGGGATTGATTTACGAGATTTATTGAAGATCGGGAAAAGCCGCTTTTTATCCTTTTTATGTTAGCGACGGTCGTGACTGCATACATGTTATTTACCCAGATTTTAATAACTTTGCTTCTATGTTTTTATCTTAAACACTGATTATCAAAATTTTTTTCAAATCGGATGTCAAAGAGAGATCGCATGCATGATATTAGAAGTTGTAGCTACGAAGTTTTCAGCTACCACTGACAGAAAATTAAATACCCGTATTTTATATGCGAAACGTGGTTACTATCTTTTTATCCAAAATTACGAAACTATTAAGAAAAAATGAATAGAAAAGAATTACCAATGTTCATTGAATTTTGGACGATTATTACTCTAGTAAATATTTAAGCATTTGATATTTTTTTAAATCCTTCTCCTGCTTTTTTTCTGAACACAAATAGACACCAAAGGTAAGTATCAGCCTGCTTTATACATTAGGATGTGGGAAATCCTTGAGCGATACTGGAAGAAAACAACGCAACTTTAATTTGTACTTTATAATAACCAAAAAACTACATAACTATATGATTATGTTTTTAAAAGAAATTTTATATTTTCATAAATGTGTTTAAATTGCAAAAAAAAATGAATAAGACAAACTAAAGTTATCTATTTAAAGTTATTTTTACTTTTTATTATTCATTATCATCAAAGAATAAATACTATCGAATAAAGAATTATTACGTCTTTCTTTGGATATTTTGTCCCACTGTCATTATTCTCAGTCTGCTGAAAAAGGGTTGCAATCGACAAAAGAAAATTGACACTTAATATCTTTATGCATTGATTAGGAGTGAACCATAACTACTGACCGATAAACATATATTAAATGAAAGATTCAGTGTTATATAAAGGTGACAATGATTCTTGCTGGATCAGATTCAGCATTTTAAAAGCCCAAAGCATGAGATTTCTCTCTCTGTAAATGAAAACATATGCAGACAGTGAAATTTCGGACTGACTTTGAAAACATATGCTGTGAAAAAAAACTTTGAAACTTTGAAAAAAAAACAACACATGAATATTTACGTCATGACCATTTTTTTAATTCTTGTTTTAATTAAAAACTATTTTTGTCTTTGACCTGGCTGATGTCCAACATGAAATAATATCCTAAGTAATAAAGTTTTCTTATTTTAATAGGGAAAAAATGGGTACGAGTTGACTCCATAATTTTTGGAAAGGGTACGAGTTGACCAAAATTCGGGTACGAGTTGACTAAAATGGGTACGAGTTGACTTTGGTACGAGATGCCGTGGGTACGAGTTGACCTGCTTCCTAGAGCAAATGGTCAAAATCCCTACCAGGCAAAATAACACCTTGGACCTTTTCTTCACTAGCCACCCGTCTCTCGTACACCAAACCAAGTCCCTTCCCAGTCTCGCAAATTCAGACCATGACATAATTTTCCATGAAATTAAATTAAACCGGGGTCGCCCCCTACAGCCTAGGCGTCCAATTAGAAATTACAAGAAAACAAACTGGGACAGTATCAAATCAGACATGGTCAATTTCTCCTGTATTTTTTTCCAAACAAATCATGATGACCCTAACAAAGCCTGGGTGTCATTTAAGGATAGCCTCAACCACTCCTGTAGCAAGCACATACCAACAAAGATCTGCAAGCCACATGCTGACTTGCCTTGGATAACCCCTAAACTGAAAAGACTTATCCATAAGCGTGATAAGCTTTATTCAAAGCTCAAACACAAGTTCGATACTCGTAGGCAAGAAGGGTTAAAGTCCCTTAAGTCTACCATCCAAAAATTGATAAGGTCTTCTTACTGGTCATACATGGAAAACATCATATTTAACCATGACTCCCAACCAGGCAGGAATAAGAAATTTTACACTTATATCAAACATAACAAGAAAGAGAATGTTGGCATAGCCCCTTTAAAATCAGAGGGTGTCATATATACCGACCCGGTCTCCAAAGCCAACGTCCTCAATAAACAATTTGAGTCCGTTTTCTCCCCCCTAAAACCCCTCAGTCTGTCACACTTATGCTCTAGGATACTTAAACCTGCAAACACAAACATGAACGAAATTGTGGTCACCACCTGTGGAGTAGAAAAACTCCTTCAAGGATCATCACCCCATAAGGCAAGTGGGCCCGACGAGATATCCCCCCGAATTCTGAAAGAACTTAGCCACGAAATAGCCCCCATCCTTGCAGAAATCTTTAATTTGTCGCTCCGCACTGGTATTGTCCCTGAAGACTGGAAGAAAGCCACTGTAGCTCCAGTCTTCAAAAAAGGCCAAAAGTCCCAGCCCAGTAATTACAGACCCATCTCCCTTACCTGTATTGCGTCTAAACTCTTAGAGCATATCATTGTTTCAAATCTTATGTCCTACCTCGATACAAACAGTATTCTCAGTCCATTCCAACATGGTTTTCGTTCAGGCCACAGCTGTGAAACCCAACTACTTAACTTTACTAGGGATTTATTCAACAACTTGGAATCTGGGTACCAAACTGATGTTGTTGTCATGGATTTTTCTAAAGCCTTTGACAAAGTGGACCACCTTTCCCTCTTGTTCAAACTACAGCAACTCGGTATAAACCCTCAAATTGTCAACTGGATCAAAATCTTTCCTTAGTAATCGTTCCCAAAGAGTTGCTGTAGAAGGTCAATTTTCCAGTGAACTTCCAGTTCTTTCTGGTGTCCCTCAGGGACCAGTTCTAGGCCCCTGTCTCTTCCTCATATACATTAATGACCTCCCAGATTCAGTCAAATGTAACGCTAGAATGTTTGCCGATGATACTATTGTTTACTTAACCATCCACACAAAAAATGATACCCTAAACCTTCAGCAAGATCTACATAACTTAGAAAACTGGGAGAGAACCTGGTCAATGGAATTTAACCCTGATAAGTGTGAAATTTTAAGAATAACGAGGAAGAGACATCCACTAATCTACCCTTACAAACTTCATATTACAGAACTAAAGGCAACCAATGCAGCCAAGTATCTAGGTGTCACCATCACTTCTGACTTAAATTGGTCTAAGCACATAGAAAACATCACATCAAAAGCAACATCAACCCTCCGCTTCATCCAAAGAAACGTACGGACCAATAACAAACAGGTCAAAACTGCTGCCTATAACACATATATTAGACCTCAATTAGAATATTGCTCATGCATATGGCATCCCTGGCAAAAAACCCACTCCCATAATATCGAAAGAGTGCAAAGATCAGCAGCTAGGTATGTCATGAATGACTACAACTACACCAATAGTGTCACCCAAATGATTAACACCCTTAACTGGAAATCCCTACATGAAAGAAGGCTACATAATTCCCTCATACTATTTTATAAAATAAGAGCTGGTACAATAGCTGTAGATAACAGTCAACTTATACAAACAAGAAATCTTCACTATCTTATTCCGTTCTCAAAGACCCAATACTTCACTAATTCCTTTTTCCCAAGGACAGTGAAACAGTGGAACACTCTACCAACTAGTGTCAAGTCCAGCCCTAGTCTCGGCATATTCTCCGAAAGACTAGCGGCAGTCAATCTTGTATAAACTACTATCTGCTTTTACTTTTTAACTGTAGCATACTATCTTCTTTTATAGAATTTTAACAATGTAAAATATCTTCTCTTTCCTTAACAGCTCTTTTACCGGTTATTAGCACACCCGCACCCAGTTATAATCGGCAATCGATTGTTGGGTTAAACAGTAGATGTAGATGTAGATGAATCCCAACTGATTAGTTTCACACAAGAAATATTTGACAAACTTGAGAATGGGGAACAAATTGATGTAGTCATCATGGACTTCAGCAAGGCCTTCGACAAAGTTAACCACCACAAACTATTGCAAAAACTGCCATGATCAGGCTGGGTATAGACAATCAGGTGGTATGTTTGATAAGAAACTTCTTAAGTTCAAAATCCCAGCAAGTTGTCGTCGAGGGTAAGACATCAAATTCATTACCTGTATTATCTGGTGTTCCCCAGGGTTCTGTCCTTGGACCATGTCTCTTTCTTGCCTTTATAAATGACTTGCCAGAT
Source organism: Fragum whitleyi (assembly GCA_948146395.1). Lineage (NCBI taxonomy): Eukaryota > Metazoa > Mollusca > Bivalvia > Cardiida > Cardiidae > Fragum > Fragum whitleyi. The sequence goes on along the minus strand of OX411543.1, from coordinate 18,830,947 downwards.
TCTATCTCATCAAATGTCAGATTATTTGCAGATGATACCATTGTCTATCGTAGCATTAAAACTACTCAAGATGCAGAAGTTTTACAGAAAGATCTTATATCTCTAGAATTATGGGAGAGAGAGTGGTCCATGGAGTTGAATCCTGAAAAGTGTGAAATCTTACGTATTACAAGAAAGAAAAAAGCCCTACAATATGAATATGTACTACATGAAACTGTTCTAAAATCACCCCTGTTCTCTAAATATCTTGGAGTTACTCTTAGCCAAGATATGTCCTGGAAAAAGCACATAGAAAACATATCAAACAAAGCAAATAACTCACTGCGCTTTATAAAAAGAAACGTGAAAACACACAACAAGAAAATAAAAGAAACTGCATATAAGACCTATGTCAGACCCCAACTGGAATACTGTGCAACAGTTTGGCACCCATGGCAAAATTACCTTAATTATAAAATTGAACAGATCCAAAGATTAGCTGCAAGATACGTAATGAATGATTATGAATACTGCAGTAGTGTTAGCAACATGATCAGGGAACTTAACTGGCAGACACTGGAGCAGAGGCGTAGCATTACAACTGTAGTTTTCTTTTATAAAATAAAACACAACTTGGTCCATGTTGATCATCATCATATTATATCTACAAGAAACTTGGACTGCCTGATACCTTTTTCTAGAACCCAACAGCATACTCATTCCTTTTTTCCACGTGCTATCCGCTTATGGAATAGCCTGCCACACGAAGTCCAGTGTAGCCCCAGCTTAGGTATTTTTGCTGAGAGGCTTGACCCCTTTACCCAATTTTGACATAGCAAATGAGTATTTTTAACGTGTACATAAACTAATATCCTATCCTTTTATCTTTTAGCACCCTAACCAAAATATTCACTTTTAATATTCATTAACAGCTGTTCCAAGACAACGCGCCTGCTATTAATAATCTGGAAAAGATTGTCAGCAGTATAATGTAGCCGTAGACGTAGTGGTTGGTTCTCCCGGAACGGCGGCGCTGATTTGCCGGCCGATTTCCCGGGTTTTAGCAGCACGCGACGTCACATGATGACGACGTAATCGAAGATCTAATATGGAAGCCAACACAATGTGATTTGTGCCTCGGGTACGAGAAATAAGAAGCCTAGGGTTGTACGGAACTGCCAAGACTCTTTGCTGGTTTATTCTGGAGGAATAATACCAGGTCAAAGCTGAGGTAAGTACCCGATTTTACAACAGTGGCGCTTGCGAGCAGTTCGGATCGCGTTTGCGGTCGGATTGCCCGGGATACCTTGCTGGGTTGAAGCGACGGAGAAACTGGGTGGCAGGGTTGCCAAATTGTTTTTCTAGTCGTCTAGACATCCAGGACTTTTCTCTTTGTTGTTGATGTGGATGTATCATTTCACTGAGGATAAGTGAATTGATTCATCAATGTCAATAATGCAACTACGGTCTTTGGTTGATTTTTAGGCCTTCGTGGTTTTGAAATTCGACATTGGTCGTTTTTTCTTTGTTTGTTTACCGCAAAATTTTTCGGCCATTTCCGTTGCTTGAATTCAGCAAACAAATAGACCTATTTCACATAAGTCTGCGCAAGCGCGGAAATCTCTCGACTCTGCCCCTTATACAAACGAGGGGGCAAGTCATTTTAGTCCAATAAAAGTTTATAGTAAAATAGTATATTTTAAACCACAAAATCTAGTCATTATAAACGATATCAAAGTTATTTTTACACATAAGGCAGTAATGTGCTTTCTGCACTAACCAAGTCGGTACAATGCCGACATATATGGCTCAATGGCCAATCCCGGACGAGCCCCCATGTTACGTACGAACTGTCCTAAACCGGAGCATAGCTGAAAAATATCCGCTGCGAGCCCGTCTCGAACTCACGCGGACAACAATATTCAAATATATGGTTTACAAGTCCAATGCTCTACCACTGAGCCAAAGAAGATCTTTGAACCAGGTGATAAAGTCCTTGCTCTTTTGCCAATACCTGGCCGACCCTTACAGGCAAGATTTTATGGCCCGTATACTATTGATAAGAAAACAAGTGATTTGAATTATATCATCAATACTCCCGGAAGGCGTAAAAATAAACAATTGTGTCATGTGAACATGCTAAGAAAGTATTTTGACAGAGATAGCTCTATTTCAAAACCAATTACAGTTATAAACACTGTCCCACAAGAATCAAATGTAATTGAATCAGAAGTTAGTTCAGACTTTAGTGAAAAATCTGTTCCTGGTCCGCCTAAACTTGAGAACTCTGAAATACGAAAGAATCTTGACGACAAACTTTCACATTTGGAGCCATCTCAACAAGAAGAGCTAAAACAGTTGATTAATGAATATAAACACTTGTTTCCTGACATCCCCACAAGAACTGATAAAATATATCATGATGTCATTGTGGAAGATTCTCAACCAATAAAACAACATCCTTATAGAATGAATCCAGTGAAACAAAAAGCCCTTCAAGATGAAGTGAATTACTTATTGGAGAATGACTTTATTGAACCCAGCCAAAGTAATTACAGTTCACCATGTATATTAGTTCCAAAGCCAAATGGAACATACAGAATGTGTACTGACTATCGAAAAGTGAACTCTGTGACAAAAACTGACTTTTTTCCAATACCAAGAATTGATGACTGTATTGACAAAGTCGGTAATTCTAAATATGTCACCAAATTTGACCTTCTCAAAGGATTCTGGCAAGTTCCGCTCACTGATAGGGCTAAAGAAGTATCAGCATTTGCTACTCCAACTGGTCTGTACCAGTACAAAGTTATGCCGTTTGGGATGAAAAATTCTCCTGTGACGTTTCAGCGGCTTGTAAATATGGTTATAGCTGGCTTAGATGGCTGTGACGCATACATTGATGATGTCATCATCTATACAGATACATGGAGTGACCACCTTCAAAGAATCAAACAATTCTTCGACCGTCTCAGTGATGCAAAATTGACTGTTAATCTGGGAAAAACAGAATTTTGTCATGCTACTGTTACTTTCTTAGGACATCTTGTGGGACAGGGTCAAGTTAAACCTTTAGAATCTAAGGTCAATGCTATCTCTGAGTTTCCTGTGCCTGCTACTAAAAAGCAACTGATGCGATTTCTTGGTATGGCTGGCTACTATAGAAAGTTTTGTAAGAATTTTTCTATAATAGCTGAACCTTTAACAAATTTATTAAAGAAAAATGTTAAGTTCAAATGGAATGATAACTGTCAAGTTGCCTTTGATCGCTTAAAAGCCATACTTAAGAGCACACCAGTTCTTTTAGCACCTGATTTTGACAAATGTTTTAAATTAGCTGTTGATGCAAGTGATGTTGGTGTTGGTGCTGTTCTTTTGCAAGAAGACGATGATGGTATAGATCATCCAGTTTGTTATTATTCTAAAAAATTAAACAAACATCAGAGAAACTACTCCACCATTGAAAAGGAATGTCTTGCTCTGATTTTGGCAATCCAACATTTTGAAGTTTATTTAACATCTGCAACTTCTCCTATAGTTGTATTCAGTGACCACAATCCCTTAAGTTTTCTTCACAAACTTAAGAGTAAGAACCAAAGATTATTGAGGTGGAGTTTGTCACTTCAAGAATTTGATCTTGATGTAAGACACATTAAAGGAAAAGACAATATTTTACCAGATGCTCTGTCAAGAGTCTAAAATTTTGAATTGTCTTATCTTTAATATAAAATTGAATTTAACAGTACCATTTCACTATATTTTTTGTTTATATGTATATATGTTTGTATATATATCTCTTTTTCAATTCTTTTGATGAAAATTGTTTGTGTTTTCATGCTAGATGTGCTGAGGTGTTTCAACAGATCATGATATTATCAATTATGTAAAGTATATTATCATTGTATATGCTAAAGATAATACAAAAAGAAAGATTTATTTCATAAACCTTTCTTTTTTCTTTCAAGGGGGAAAGTGTTATGTATAAGCTATAAATAAACCTAATGGTATTTACCGTGTCTATTTTTAGACTGGGAATTTTCTTATCTCTTGATTCTGTTGGGTAAATGTATGTAGAATTATGTAGATCTTTCTAGAAAGGCCTTTTGGAAGGTGATTCAGACTCTAGAGTATTCTTATGTTCTATACTATTCCAGATTGTTCTATAGTATTATATAAAGGGGTTCCTACAGCATTCTTGGTTCACTTGTTTTAGACTTATGGTTTCATTTAGTAGTACTGTGTTAAACTAAAAGGGGATTTCTCGTTATCTTAAAAGTGTGTTTGAAAGCGTGTTTAATTTTAAATTTGGATATTATTGGACTTATTATTTGTGGACCAGGAACTTAATTAAATTGGATCTAAAATTAAAACTTTAGGATTAAACATTCAAGGTATTGTAAATTGTTTTTGTATTAATTTCATATTGTCAATAATTCTGGTATTATTGTCAATAAATATTGTTAATTGTAAAGTTTGTTGCTGGCTTCTTGGTTCGTGTTACATTGGCACGTAACATATTATTTCTTTTTATAGTATTATATAAATTTCTTTGAATAGAACATATTTACCATCACATCGTTATCAACACACTGAGACAAGGAAATGTATTCTTGAAAAAAGTAATAATAAAAAAAAAGAAAAATAAACCGCTGAGCGCATATTCCAACCAAATACACCACCGCGTTGTTGAAACTTCGTGGCAAAAAGAGAAAACTGAAACCAACACATTGACGATCTTTCACTTTGTGGATCATGATTGTGGAAAAGTAAGCCTATGTGATATTTTGACCGAGCAATATAAGTTTCTTTGTGAAACATGTTATCTTTTTACAAGAGCGTTTTTTTTTTTTTATTCCACAAGAAAAATTCATACTTAGGAAATAGCAAATAATAATACGTGTAATAAATAGATTAATACGCCGTATTTTGTAAATAGCACAGAAATACCAGTATTAGTTTAAGTAATGTTCATGTTTTTTTATCGTATAGTGGCCATATATCTAATACTTCATTAGAATCGTTGAAATATTTTAGCACAAGTCCCTTGCAGCACTGTTGTTTTTCGAATCGCTTGAAAAAACTAAGATGAAAAAAAAGGAAGGGTTGACTTTAATCTTCATGTGTGTTTATGATTTTAGAAAGGGTTTTTCAATATACCATAAACCCCAGATCAAAGAGCGGTAAAACACTAAAGCAGCAGTCATAAGTTACAACACATGCGCTAAATAAACATTGTACTGGTGACAATTAAGCGTCCTATGTGACATATGGTATTACGTAATCGTATTTAACTTCTATCACATCCTAATGATGAAGATATATTCATAAAAGGTATTTTTGTGCGTTCAATAATTCATGAATTTGGAAATTTAATTGGATTCGTAATTGGTGAGTGTTAAAAAAAAGACTGCGCGAAAAGAAGGATAAACTCAGTACTACAAATTACAAAATCATTAATTTTGAAACAGTGAAATGCACGTTTCCAATGTATTTAAAAGCCATTCCCAATATAAGTAATTTTTTTTAATTTGAATCAATAACAAAATAATGATAAACCGTAATAATAAAACTGCGATTGAATTAGTTCTCCCCTTTTCACATTATCTTTATCTCTCGATATGTTTTCGCTTTTCTTTTATTTTTCGTTAGAGGAAAAATATAAACACGTGTCGAAATTGCATTCTGTCGTCTGTCGTTTTTGGTGTCTGTTTTTTTTAATATCTCTTTATTATAATTATTAATATTTTTTGTAATATTTCGTTAATTATTTACGATCGACAAGTTGTGACGAACAATTATGCAATTACTAGTATTGAATTGATGAAAATGAATAGTCAAAATGAAAGAAATCCAAACAAACTATCATATCAAAGTGTTTTCTGAAGTGTTTTCTGAAAACGGTAGATTTTCAGTGAAGGATATCTGTTTCGACCAAAAAATATAAATTCATCAAGTAGAAAAATACTGAAGATTTATCTCGTCGCTTTTTTCAATGTTCAAAAATAAGAATTCCTAAAAGCAGTCGAAGTAGTTTCTAATGACATTTAAGTATTGTTTTGAATTATAAAAGTTTGATGATCTATTTTATTAATAGTTGTAATCGACTGATTTATTCGGATAAATTTCAATGAAATATAGAGTGGGGAAAGGAAGGATGCCCCCTCGTTTGCATTGTTATGTCAGTTTGACTGAAGAGTACGCAAGGGAGATAATTACGTGAAATACCTCTATTAGTCTAAAACCTGTTATGGATTTTACCCCTCCCGTCTCTGACCCTTTGTATTGTCAGTTTTCGCGGACCTTGAATTGTCTCCCTTTGTCATTCGAAGATTTTAGACTAGTCCATTTCAGGTCCCAGGGGTGTTTTCCAACACATCTTTTGGTATTCAAAATTAGTTTTTCAAGCCATCTGCAGACGTTATCTAAATTTCAAAATTATATCTTTGGCAATGGAATTTTCTAAAATTGCAATTTAACTTTTGTCATCTGCTCTTTCCCTGGGTACCTACTACATCATTTCCAGGAAGGGGAGAGGAGGAAGATTAGTCTGACTTACATGAAAAGCAGACTTCTGAGCAGATTTTGTGATCCGACTTACCAAAAAGTGGATTTTGACGAAGCGACTTTGGAGAAAGTTTTCGGATGCTTATTTTCAAAGCACCGAAAGTACTGAGAGCAAACCAGAATTACTGGAGTAATTTAAACAGGTAATTGTCTGACTTAACTTGAAAAGCGGACTTTACAAACTAATTTGGAAATTATATCGGTACTATTTTTAGACTGATCATTTTCAAAGGACTAAAAGCACTGAAAACATTTTATTGTCTTTTGAGATTTGACTTGGGTTACGAAAAGCAGATCTCCATATAAGACAAAACATATTAGTTTGACTTCCAAAGAAAAGCAAACTTGTATGGTGATTGCAATCTGACTTGTTGAAAAGCAGATTAAAATTGATGGTTTTCGGCGACTATTTTGAAAGTGCCGACAGTACCGACTATTGTTAAAAACTCATTTCAAAGCACCGATAATACTCATTTCTAAAATAAAATCACACTGGCATTATTCATAGGCTTACTTATTTATAAACTTCATTAACAATAGCTATTTGAGACAGCATCTTAAATTCAGAGTAGATTTAATTTGGACTTCAATTATAAGCGGAATTATAATACATCTGACTTCCGAAAAAGCGGATGACTATTAATCAAATTAGCTTTTCAATTAATTAGCTAAGTAATTCATTATTTTCATCATTTTAATTTTTGATTCCTTTTGGCAATACCAGGCTTACCATGGAGCATAAAATTTATATTAATTATTGTGACTTGGACCAGTTGCAGGAAGTGAGAGGAATCGGTGAGAGGTTATGGTGGCGTATTTATGAATTCCGAGAAAAGGAGGGAAATATTGATCAGGATAATATCCATGATATCCCTTACTTACGAGTCACGCAAGAAATAATAGATGCATTTGACTTTACCCCATACGATGGACTGCCTGCTGCATCAAAGGCGGGTTCCAAACAAGGGGACACCTCGAGAAAAGCAAATGCTAATCAAAAGCAATATGCACAAGCTTCATGGGGGCAGAGTTATTGTAGTAGTAGCATGCCACCCAATCAACAAGATAGGGGGGAGACTAGACGGAAAGTTCCATCCTATTATGAATATCAAGGGGCTCCACCAAAATATTGTGGTGATTGGCTCAAGTCGAATTGGCCAATACATGACACCCTGAGGAGTACATCATCAGGTGCCCCGCTCAAAATTTTCCTTGATGGTTCCAGGTCTTGGAATGCGTTCTTTACAGAATTCACGTCTTATGCAAATGAACAGCACTGGACTGGTTCTCAAAGGAAATATATTTTGTGCTTCTGTCTGAAGCGGAAAGCAAGTGAGTACTTTGCAATGTTGACCGAGAGATATCCACAAATGGAATATTTTGATGTAGTGGATAGTCTCGAAAGGAGATTAAGACATCCTGACTTACCAGAGTCCTATAGGGTAGAGTTTGGTTATCTGCACCAAAATTCTGATGAGTCAGTAAAGGATTGGGCAGATAGAGTTTCTGTGATAGGGGTTCTAGCATTTGAAAACCTACCTGACCATGTAGTCCAGAGAGAATTAGTCATAAAATTCTTACAAGGATGCAATGATAGAGAGGCGGGTCAGTCTACAATGAATTTGCAGCCTGCTACATTAGAGGATGCGGTGAAAAGCTTGTTGTGGTATAGTAACACATCAAGACTTATGGCAAGTAGGCAAAGGAACTCTCCTCCATCTGAGAGAAAGACTTATCCTTAATCAGATTATGGTGAAAGGGAAGAAACTCCTGATCCTTGTCCAAACCTAAGGAAGGTTGGACCCAAACGACAGTCTCCTACTCCAAATCTGAAAAGCAACCAGATCAACTTGAGACAGAATATTGATAACTGCACCAATTCAATAGAAAGGTTGGTAGCTACAGTCGATTCTCATGCTACCAGTACCGAGTACAGCACTTCATATAGAGAGCCCTCTGCAAGGCAATGTCACATGGATAGAGTAATTGTCTGTACCAAAAAAAAGCAGTCCAAGGGTTGTCAAGCGAGTGCGCTTTGCCGATGAAGTTGCAGATGCAGATTGCAAATTGAAAGGGGCCGAAGCTAAAGGCGTACCTTCGATCACTGTGGAAAAAGGCAAAGAAAAGCCTGATTCATCATATGCTGGACTCACAGAAACTGAAGAGCCGGCAAAATCCTTGAAAAGTGATGGAAATGCATCAAACTCTACACAGGAGACTGACCAAAAGACTGAGGACAATGCAGGCATTTTCAGTGCATGTTTGTAGTTGTTTGAAGAAGAGTCAGGTATCTCAAACCATACAGGATTAGAAGAGAAAGCTTTGACATACAAGCTTAACTCAGGTCCAAGAAATCCGAAAGTTCTCAGGTCCAAGAAATCCGAAAGTTCGGATAACGGAAACTAATGTGGTTACAAATATGGTTACTGAGAAGAATGAGCAGGAAATACTCATTAACAATTTATGTACAGCAACAGACATTGATACTGGGCATATACCTACAGAGCCGTCATACAATGGAAATGGGCCTGTACTTGCACAGCCCAATGTTTATGAAAGTGGGTATATACACTCTACTGTGTATCTGAGCAGTGAACAAAGTGAAGAGGACACCTGTGTCACTCATGTTCAAGAAGAAATGCTTCCAAGTTCAGACAGAGTGTATGTAGAAAAGGCCCAACTGGATACCTCATACAAAAAGTTGATGAGAGGGGGGAGAGTACCAATAAATATTGGCATAGGAAGAGGTTGTCTAAGCCAAAGGATGAAGATTCTACCCCAATCAGAGCGTTCAGTTAAGGGTAAAAGTGTGTCTTGGAATCAAATGAGTGCCTTTGCTTTTGATCCTGGCCAGTTAGTCTCCTTGGGTAACAAGAATGGCGGGAGAATATCAAAGGCCTGTGCTGTGATTCCAAGAGAAAGACCACCACCACTCTTTTGTATGATAAAAACATACTAACAAAATGTCCCCCAAATTGTTATGAAAGATTGAAGTATTGAAATGCTATTTGGATTTGGGGGCAAATGGCTAATCCTTGCTTATTGTGAAAAGAAGGATATACTCCAGATATACTCAGTAACTATACTGAAGACCAAAACAGCCTTGGTTTTTAACTTGTAAAACTTGGACTTATAGGGCATTCTGAGAAGTTTGATGCCTAAGAAAAGCCGGGTTGTATTACAAGTAGACATTAGGGGAATAATGTCGCCCATGGCATCATCAATCAAATTGCCACATGCCAGGGCAGTGTAACCATATTAATCTGTGCTTGATAAATACTAAATCCTGGACTAGGTGTGGTTATTGAAAGTCAGGAAACAGTACTAATGAAAGGAGCCATCTAGGCACCCTTAATATCAGCACAGACATTAAACCACCAGACATGCGCTGAGCACATCTGTTTGCATTTTACTTCCTTTATAATGTTAACATAAACCTAACTTATTAATTAACTTATAGATCTATGGACATTTATAATCTTAATTATATACATATTGTTTGGTAAAGAATTTGAAGCATCATAGATTATCTATATTTATGACTGAAAAGACCAAATTTCTTATGAGGGTATTTGTATGTCGAAATATAATGAGTAATATATTAATAAACACATACTGTAACTTGTAGAATACCTTATAATAATGATTAACAACACAAAATAGTTAGTTTATAGAGCAACTCTCCTTTTTATGGGTAATTTCAGTAGAAATTTAGAGTAACCGCTATACCTTTTATTCATCTAAATGACTCCAATTGCATAATGGATAATTATGGTGTGGAATAAAAAGCTTATTAAAATACAAGTAATTGATATTTGTTATGGTTTGATGCATGGGAACTCCTGTATAATTGACAATACCTTCAGTATTGTTACATGAACTCACTTGGTAGTCATTTATCTGTAAATATTTATTTGGTAATACTTGCTTAAAATAAAATGTAATGACAATTATATATACATATTTTGCAAATACAAAAATAATATAACTATGCAATTATCCCATAGAATCTGTAATGTATCTTACTCATTAAGTCATTTCATGTGAATTATTTGAAATTGTAGGTTCCAATAATCTCCTGAAACAGCTTAAAAGAAGTGTCATGTATTACTATTTATGAGAGGTATAAAGATTAGAAATTATAAAGTGACATTGATCTAGACTTACATGTATCACATATACACACGTAAAAAATGCCTCATAATATTTGAAAATGCAGCCTAGTATGGCTTATAGACAAGTCTAGATCACTTATTGAAAACATGCCAATCTCTTGTACATGTACATGACACCTACAGTACTCATATACTTAATTACTGAATATCATTTATCCAGACATTGACATTGTCTATACAAACATTACTAGGATATTGAAGGAACATAATTATACTATACCGATAAGATCAGGTAGGTGTTTAGCACGCAAGAATATGTCAAACATTTCTGTGCCAAATCAAGTGGTTTATTAATCAGGCGTAAACATGTTTCAAAACATTGTCTAAGCTTGGGGTACAAGATTAGACAAGGAATAAAGGTAGCATAACGCTGATGAAATGTAAACAGAACATGGTGTATCCAAAGCAATGAATGAAAACATACAGCTTAAGAAGGGGATGTTTGAGACGTCACCCAGAGTTATCGCTGTTAGGGTTTATGAAAACTTGTATACATAGATAGTCTCAGGAAGACTAGCTTGAATTAGCTTCACAGTAGAAGTGAGCTTATACCTAGATAGTTTCATGAAGACTACTGTGAAGAAGCTGCACAGCAGAAGTGAGCTTATACATAGATAGTTTCATGAAGACTAGTGAGAAGAAGCTGCACAGCAGAAGTGAGCTTGGGTAACACACTGAATGGGCTTCAAAATCAACATTTGCCACATGGCGGAAATGGGCAACTTATGTTGAAATATATTATTGGAAGATCCAAGGTTGCATCAGTAAATGAGCGTGTAAGTGATCTAGCTGTTAGGGCTTTTGAGACCTCAATGGTAAGGCAGAAAACTTATCATTGGATAAGGATCAAGGCATATAAAACCTGAAGGGCCTGAAGGGCCTGGATGGTTCAGAATGGAACTGACTGTCTAAAGGCAAATACAGGTAATCCAACCAGTAATTTAGGACCTAGAGGTGCAGATGCTGAACTGACCTGATTGAAAGGCCTATAAAACAGGGAGGAATGTGGTAAAATGGGTCATGTTTACCCTAGTGGTTGGTTCTCCCAGAACGGCGGCACTGATTTGCCGGCCGATTTCCCGGGTTTTAGCAGCACGCGACGTCACATGATGACGACGTAATCGAAGATCTAATATGGAAACCAACACAATGTGATTTGTGTTTATTCTGGGGGAATAATACCAGGTCAAAGCTGAGGTAAGTACCCGATTTTACAACACTACATAAGCATTAAAGAGATGAAGAGGCTATTTGTTGATTTCATTTTGGTATGAAACTCAACTTACCTAATCCAGGGACCCTAAATAATCACACTGTATCCCGGACTTCGCGAAGCGGATTCACAATTTCACACATGAGTGTGACTAGGTTTTTAGTTTCATTCTCCCATTGAAACCAAAGAATGTTTTCTTCATATCTCTAAATTTAATATCATGAAGCAAAATCGTAAAGATTTGTCAGTTAAAAGAAACGGGATTTCGTAGACCGAGGTCGTGAGTCAGTAATCATAGGGTAGTGTCCGCTGTTGATGCACCACACCATTTAGAATGAGGACCTTTATCATCTGACATCGCATTTGCCCATTTTCAGATTAAACAAGAATTCTGGACACTGATTTTGCTGTTACTTCTAATCGGATTCAACAATTGCGGCTATCAGTTGACTGGGTCTTCACTGTACCGTCATTTGTGTATTACTAATCATTTTTAGTACAAAAGTAAATATTCTTGTTTAATTATAATACCATGAAAGAAAAGTTTAGATTTCTATAGAGGGCGATGAGTTAACAAGCCTTACAGTGGCGTTTCGCTGAAGTTGGACCAGTCCTATTGAGCCTTTAATAAACAGGACACCGTGAGTATGAACCTGAAAACGCCGGGATGAAGAGATTATATCTTGATTTCATACCTCCACGAGATCAACAAATGCACTCTTTATGTCTCATAATTTTACATATTGAAGCAAAAATGTTAATATTTCTCAATTTGAAATCATGTTTCAACAGGGACTACTTTGTGCGAAAGCTTACAATATAGCTGCGTATTCAAAATTAATTTTATCGAGGAATGAAACTATCTTTTTTATATCCAACCAGAATGCACGAAAATTGATGGGATCAAGGCTAAATTAAATAATGAAATGCTTTATTTGGACTACTTTATTTCACGGGTGGCAGTATCAAAGATATTATAGAAAAACATAAATGGGCCTGTGCGTGGATTTCCAACGATTTCAAAAGTGCCCAAAGCAATGACTCTGACCAGTATGTGAATCTGCACAGTCTGACCAGAGTCTTCACTATGTACTTAGTAGATAGATTAGGTCCTAAAGTATCTGTAGATCATCAGGTAGCTTTATATTTACAGTATTTGACTGTCTATGCTGCTAAATGTTCAACGCACCTCACCAACATGTCAAATTGTTGGAAATGTCACACACTGGTTCAACTTATTGAATAACGATGCATATTTTTGGTAAAAATGCTTTGATACCGCCACATTTGCTTTATTATGGACACACAACCGGCTAAGGGGCGAGTTGATACAGTTAGTTACATCGTGAAATTGACATTCATCTCAATCAAAACCATTCTAAATCGCTCATTCAGCGCTTCATTCATTCATTCCAAACACCAACTCATACCATTCAAAAACACTCAAACCCATTTAAAACATAGAATCAACAACGTCATTCAAAATAAAATTTGGAAAGAGAAAAATCGCGATTATTTACAAAATGCAAATTGTAAGCGTCTAATAGATTCTCGAAGAAATCGGAAGCAATCTAAAGAACTGGTATGAATCTTTTATCAAAGGCAGGTAATCAATATCGCTAAATTTGTTCACCCTGAACAAAATTTGCGATATTGAATTACCTCCCCGATGATTAAATTCACTCAAAACTCGCTCCACACATTCAATCAATTTCATTCATAAATCATTCCAAAATCATTCACCTTTTCAATTTTACGGTGTTGTTCACTGTACACCCGGTTATGTCAAGTAGCCTCCGTCACATGTCCCGCTGATTTTTATTGTAGTATAGAGTAAAATGTCCTAATTCCGACACCCTCCTAATTCCGACACCCTTCCATATTTTCATTATCCTTTGAATTTGGGACTTTTCAGCCAGTATAAATGAGGTCTTTAACTAAAGCATCACACCTGGCTTCAATAGAAAACTTCTATCATTATGGAAAAGGAATAGGAAATGCACATTTCAATTTTTGGGGGAAGTGTTATTTTGAAAGGTACTTCAAAGCATCCTAAAGGACGGCAAATTTGGGGGGAAAGCCAAACTTGATTTTAATAAAAATGACTTTTTTGGTGTAGTTTTATGCCTCTTAAGCCATGTTTTACTTTTACTTCATTAAAATCAAGCCCATGTAATGAAAAGTATAGGTGTCGGAATTAGGGTGACAATTTGGACACTTCTTCCTAATTCTGACACCATTGAAAGATAAATAATTATGATTTCATGGAATCATGATCCGATATCTAAATAATGTAAAATAGAAACTGGAAACAGTTTCCTCAGACAATACAAAGAATATATAAGCAATTGAGAACTAATATTTTTCTATAAATATCAATATATAATAATCGCCCATATTCTAATAACTGCCCATCCCCCAAAACACTCCCCAAAATCAGCATTTTTAAGACCGATTTTCGGAAAAAAAATTGACAATTCAAATAATCGCCCATCCTCCAATTTGAGAAAAACTCTCAGAAAATTTCGATGTAAACTTCCGAATTTTTCCAACAAATAGTATAAAATTCTTTCACCCATTCGACGAATACCAAGAATCATGATGATTCATGATTCGATGATTTTGATGAACTGGGATTCATTTACGAGATTTATTGAAGATCGGGAAAAACACTTGTTGATCCTTATGCAAGTAATATTAGCGATGTCGTGACTGTATAATTTTCTCAGATTTTAATTACTTTATTTGTATGTTTTATCTTAAACACTAATTATCAAAAATATTTTCAAATCTGGTGTCAAAGTAAGATCCCATGCATGATATCAGGTTAGTTGTAGCTACAACGTTTTCAGCTCCCACTTACAGAGAATTGAATATTTTATGTTCGAAAATGGTTACTATCTTTTTATCTAAAATTACTTTAATCTGATGAAACAATTGAATAGAAAGAATTTACCGATATTCAATGATTTTTGTTTCAATTATCCGAAATTAAATCCGAGTAGTAAACTGGTCAATGAACAGAACAGAACAGAACAGAAGTTTATATACGACTTATACACAAGGTACATCGTCAAAAAACATATACAATATAACAAATAGTCAACACATGAATCAATAGCGTTTCAATACAATTTGGTCACTAAACAATGCATATTAACTAGAGGATGGGTAAAATTTCTTTGAAATTTGACTAATTTACTTATGTTGGTTGTATTTGGTTTTCACTTTTACATCGTAGAAGAAATGAATCCTTTAGAAAAAGGCACAAATTACACAATGATTTTTTGCACGTTGACTGAAGAAATTGACACAACTTAAACATCGATGGCCTTATGTAAAGACTCTTTTCCAAAAATTTAGCTCTTAGGTGTTTATAAAGAGAGGACATATACATCTAAAATGATACATATCTTCTATTTCGTTTAAATCGCAAAACACGCAGAATCTCTCATTTCTCGGAATTCTATTTTGACAATGAAGGCAAATTTAATTAATATTTTTGTTTCGCAGCGAGGTAAAGGGCGCGGAACAGTTTATTTCACGCAGAGGGTGAACAGATGATCAAAGACGCCGAGGGCTATTTTAAGAAGTGTTCTAGAGCTTGCACGCGTCTAACGCTTGTAAGGGTGATATCAAACACTTTCAAAATTATTATTTAGCCCTCTCTTTGTTGCTTTGTTACGGATTTTAAAATTGAGGAAAACGGACTTTTTAATTTTATTTTCGAAACAGGTAGACGATACAACTGCCGTATTTTCCTATTCCGGCTTAATTCATTCCGTGTCGTTTCGTGAAATCTTTGAACAACTTCTCCTCCAAAACCCCTGGGTCTATTTCAATGAAACTTTACCAGAATATTCCCTAGGAGACCCTTTCCAAAAGTTGCTCACAAAATTTTGACTGGCCCATAAATATGGGCGTGGCAGGGTGGGGCTTAAATTGAGCCCGAAATCTTTGAAGGCTTCTCCTCCCGAATCACTAGGCTGATTTCAATGAAACTTAACCAGAATGTTCCTTCCATGACCCTTTTCGAAAAATTTTTTTGCGAAATTTTGACTGGCCTTTAAATATTGGCATGGCAGGGCGTGGCTTATTTTGTGCCTGAATTCTTTGAAATACATCTCCTGATGAACAAGTGGCCGATTTCAATGAAACTTGAGAATTTTGGTCTAAGATGTTAAAGCCAATGGAGCGATACAGGCCCTCTTGGGCCTCTTGTTACATAAAATATTGCCATGTGACGTACTTTAGTCACAACGGATCGTGGCGGCATTGGGAACATGGCTCAGACTTTTATGTAAACATGAAAGTATCTCGGACGTAAGTGTAGTAATTGTAGATAATTTCTAGGTAATGCGGCTTCAAGTGGCAATTCGGTTAATACGCTTGAAGAAAACGTTTCTTTAACGCTTTTCGGTAATTAATTGAGATTTTTTTGTATATCATAATTTGATATCAAAACGCAGCAGAACGCTGCGTTTTGTTATCAAATTACAATATGCACTGTATCATTTTTCGTTGATTTAGTTTTACGCAGTCACCTTGATGATTGTGACGTCATAAAAACGCACGTGTTAAATGACGCGCTTTCATGGCTGTACCCTCATTACTCCTGGGGTCTTTTCCGTAGAATTGACGATGGTTCCCGATTGAAGATGACGGTTTATCCGATGATCAGATACTAGTACTCGATCGTTCTTCTGGTCTTATACAATATATCGAAACAGCATCATTCGCAATATAGAGACTATTTGACAAATATAACATCCCCTTTTCATTGTCTAAATAAATCGGACTTGGCAATAAAACCCCGTCCTTCTCACCCATAAATTCACAAGGCTGTGTTAAATCGTACTGGAACTTTACAACGGTCCCTTTTTCATGTATCCAGGTGCCAACGTAAACGTCTCCCATTGCGTTGACGGCTACTCCGGACGCTCCGTGTAAGTCATAATGTGCAAATTCATTCAAGGGTTGTCCATCGAGAGTAAATTGCGTTATACAACTGCTTGACGTATTTGTCACGTATATGGATTGCTTATCAGGGGCTAAAGCTATATAGCCTGGGTATTCATTGTACGTCTGCCATTCCGTCCTCGTCTCGAAACTTCTCAGAGTGACGCCATGCATGTCTAACGTTACAATTCTACGTGGTTTAATACAAGATGCGATAAAGGTTTCCGAATAATGGATGATAGAGTAGCATTGTTCACTGGTTATGATTATCTTTTCTTCTTCTAAGGAACTGCCGCCGGTGCGCAAGAATATTATTTTGAATTCATCTGGTAAGGTGACTGCTACCCGGTCTTCGTCGATAATTGTTATACCTGAAGATGCAAAGATGCTAAATAGAGAATAACATGTTATTGTCTTAATATATCAATGTTATCTGGTCGAGGCTTTGCCGAGTCATGATAGTTTCTCGCAGCCGAGACCAGATAAAGTCCGTTTTACTTCTATATGGACCAACCTTTTCATCTATTACATAAATTTACGTTTGAATAAAGGATTTGTTTGTGGTAAAATCTTAATTTCAGCTTAATACCATTCCCAAAAATATTTTGTTTAATATAAAAGTTTCAAAATAGTGATTTTTTCTATGTAGTTATTGCAAACATTTTCACATTTTCCGCTCTTAAACACGAGGGGTGGTGGAGGCTGTTTTGTAGTACGAAAATGTAAACATATAGAAAAAACACGTGGTTTTATACTAAACGTTTGACAGAAGAAATATCCATTTTTCCTTATTTGGAAATGCCAATTAGCATATCAACGGTTATGTCATCCTTAAGTTAAATATCACGTGATTTGTACAGTTTTACTTGCCTGCTTAACTAGTTTTCCTCGTGAAAACAACTTCGTTAAATGATGCTTTTTGACTTGTCTAAATATGTAAAATGGGGTTCATCTCAGAATAAATAAAAACAATTATCAATTATCTGGCCAAACGGGTTTTGAAAGAAGAGGGGATACACTTAGATTTGACATCATAAGGAAGTAAATATCTTCGACAAAATTTATTTTCTAAATACACTCACTTTTATAATAAAAGACTCATTAAAAAACATACACTTTTGACTCGGCCCTATGCAAATCAGAACTATTTTTTGATACACAATTCGCTGTGCGCTGTACAGACACAAGCATGTTTGGATGACCGAGAGTTAACATGTAGACGGACGGACAAAATCATTATTTCACATTCAAAAATTCTGAAAAAAGAAAATTCTCCATGGTATTAGATGAAAGATATGATGTGACCAGAAAAAATACGTTTCATTTGTTCGATTCTGATATATTCGGCAAAATGTTGGTCCATATAGAAGTCAAACGGACTATAACATTGATATTTTAAGACATTTACATGTTATTCTTTTTATCATGCAATCATTTTTCAGTGCTTAACTATATAAAACCTTAAAAATCAAAGAAATTCAGGTGAAAGTGTATGCAAATTGTTTCTAAAAATTGACTGTCTGATATCATGTAATGTTATCAGACAGGTGATATCAAGTCAAAACATTCTTCATCGCATGATAAATGATATTCTTTAATGCTTTTCGATGTATTTTCATGTTAGAAATATAGATAGGTTATCAATTGATTGCCGAAACAGTAAGATAAGAATATATCATGCCTTCATTATTTCGCCCTATTTGACGTTATCTAAGCGGCCAATGTTTCACATGACGTCACGACATTGTCTTCTTATCACGTGAAAAAGACACTTTTTACGATGATTTATCGAAAAGTATTCCTGCTAATTTTTATATTGTGTAATAAAATAGTAGCTTGGTTTCGTGCAAGATCGAACAATCATTCATTTTGTGAACAAGGAAAACAACAACGCAGTGAAGTTAAATTTACACTGGCGATATCGCCACCCATGAAATCATTCAATGAATGATAAAACCGATCTTACAATGAAAATTACTCTAAAAATTACATGCACTTTTAAAAAGTTCACCTCTAGGATGTAAATCTGTAGCCAGTCGACACGTCACGATGTCTCTCTTAATGTCCACCATCTTTACGGCTCTATTGTTATAATCACACACGATCAGTTTGTTGTCTACAGTGACCACCAATCCGCACACCCAACTACCTATCGGATCCGTGTCCTCGGAACATTTGATGTTGACGCGACCAAGGGATCTACGAATGAACGAAAAATTGAAAAAAAAACCACATCATAATATCTCTTCTGCGATACCCCCTTCTCTCGCTCTCTATCTTTCTCCCCCCCCCCCCTCTCTCTCTCTCTCTTTCTCTCTCTCTCTCTCTCTCTCTCTCTCTCTCTCTCTCTTTATCTCTCTTTCTCTTTCTCTCTCTCTCTCTCTGCGTTCATAAATTTAGGGTCCATCGTGCTTTTGAAATCGGAACCTTAGCCTTTTTTTTTTTTATTTGGAAAAATATAGTTTTCAGCTCCTATATAAGTAATTTTTACCTCTTATTTCTAAAGATACAGTCTGTCGACACAGGTACAGTATGCTGTCGGTATGCAACTCTTCTTTTAACATTTACTTCAGCTATGTTGGAACCGACAGTAACTGTTTGTTTTAAATCTTCGACTCTTTGTTCATTATAGATAATTCCTTCGGATTCGAGAACACCCTTAACGTCGTTTGTGGCGTCAGTTTTACCCTTGTAGGCTACGTTTACCAGGCAAGTTGAACAATTTTTACGTCGGTGATTCTCACAGTAAGTCGGTCTTTTCTGATGGCATGAGACGTTCATTTTACATCTTTTGGGGACGCCCCGTCGTTTATGTTTTGAAGACATGCTATTGGTCAATCCGCAAGGTTCCCCTTCTTCAAATACAAAGACAGACTAAGAAATATACTCTTCAAATTATTAATCGAATACGTGCATAAATAAAATGAAATGAGATACACAAAAATGACGTCGATTCCTTGAGTGCAGAAAAAATCGTTGCATTTTAATGTGCATGCATGTGTGAGGGATGTTTTTTTTGTCCCAGGTGCAAGAATGTGCTTTATTTGTACAGTTAAATACATCGTGAAATTTACACTCGTTCCGATCAAAAGCATTCTAAATCACTCACTCAGCGTTCCATTCACTCGTTCCAAATAATCACCCAAATCGATCAAAAACGCTCAGTAATCTTTGAAAACATTTCGAACTCGTTCAAAACAATTTATATTTAATCAAAATCGATCAAATTTGTTTCTATTTTTTTCTGCTTGTGTGATTTTTAAAGAGGCATATTGGTCCATGAATACAAATAAACAGTAAATTACGTATATTTTATTAAAGAGCGGTAACAAATATAGCTAATTTTGTTCATCTTGAATAAAATTGGCCATATTGGTTTACCTCCCTTTAATTTCACTCAAAACTCGCTCCACACACTCATTCAACATCACTCCGAAATCATTCCAAAATCGTTCACCTTGTCAAAATCACAATGTTGGTAACTGTAACTATTGCTATTTGGAGACTGTTTTAACTGTGCAATTTTCTTCAAAAGCTAATCTGAATGAGAAAAGGGAAACAGTTTCTAGTCGTGTAAATTTCCCTTTTCTCTGTAATATTGGAGTAGTTATTCAGAAAGCCTACGAACATAAAAAACAACCCTCGTACAGTTTGTGAGTAGAACTGTTACTCGACAATTTTTTGTACCCGGGTGTCCGAGATCTCGTTACCCGTGGACACTCGAGTACCCGGTGATTACTGTCCATACATTCGGAACACCACTCGGCCAATCTCACGATCAACCTCGTTTGTAGGCTACATAGACGGACTATTTTTAAACATAACGGGAAACCCTTGGAAAAACTCGATGACGTCAGTTAAAATGGCGATAGCCCTCGAAACTTCGAGTGAAAACATTCGAGGTCGCCAACGCTACCCGTTCAAGTCAGTGACGTGAAACCATCCTATCCTTATAAATATCTTTAGATTCTTAAATAACGGCTGAAAAAATCTTAATTTTTGAGAATGATTCGTCATTCTCAAAAATTAATATTTTTCCGCCGTTATTTACTGTAAAAGTCATAAAGCTACATTGCTAGTTTTTCTTACACTGTTTCCGCCTTACAAAATGCACGATTTTGTTACATACCCATCCGCCTTACATACATCCGAGGTCTTTTGCAGTTTACGGAGATGGCCGAGTGATGTTCCGAATGACTGTCCATATATTTATTCAATAAACTAAATACAAAGGTGGATCTAGAATTTCTGTAAAGGGGGTTTCAAATTCTGATATGGTTTTAAAGGACGAGGGTGTTGCGAGTCTGTGCGTAAGTATCCAGTACTCACAAATCTGTCTGGTGTAGGTCCTTAGGACCATCTGGAATTCGACTTCAGAAAAGAATTGAAGGCTGTTTTAAACAGTTTTTAATTATTTTCTGAAGTTGATCCCCAAAGGAACATAGTGCTTATACAAAAGTCTAGTAACGGGTAATGGTTCAAGACCCGGGTAGGAACGTTACCCTGCCTGTTACGTGGGTACTCGAGTACTCGTCCAAACTATACCTGTGAGTCAGGTATTTCCAACAATCGAGTCACGTGATCGTCGGCCCCGCCCCCTTGACCTACTTCATAACACGTTCCTTAATTATAAGAGAGTCGTTCATGTGAAAAAAACCCAGCCCGATTAGCTCAGTTGGTAGAGCACCGGATTTCAAAACCATTGAAGTTCGACCGCGTGGGTTCTATTCCCGGGCTGGAACACTATTAAACTAATTGTCTTTCGGATGAGACGTTAAACCGAGGCCCCGTGAGACGGTGCTTTACACCGAGCACGATAAAGAACCATGGCGGATCTCAGCAGTAGTTTCGTCATGTATTCTTGCACTATCCCCCGTAACAACTACTCGTCTTCAGGGGACGTCACTCATATGGGCATGCGCTACGGTAGCGACGATAAATAAACGGAAATTTGAAAAAAAAAACATTGAAGCTCGACCGCATGGGCTCGATTCCCGGGCTGGCACACTAACAAAAACCAATTGTCTTTCGGATGAGACGTTTTACCGAGGTCCCGTGAGACGGTGCTTTACACCGAGCACGTTAAAAAACCATGGCGGATGTCAGCAGTAGTTTCGTCATATATCCTTGCACTTTTCCCGGTAACAACTAACCGTCTTCTAGGGGACGTCGCTCATATGGGCATGTGCTACGGTAGTGACGATAAATAAACAGAAATACACACATGTGAAAAAAGCATGGCTAGGGATATGAAACATACAGCAAGTCGTTCGCGGGCGACTAAACGTCGTAACTACAGCTTATTTAAGCTGTAGTAACGACGTTTAATTCGCCTATTTTACAAATTTTTCAAGCAAAATGGTGGGAAATGTCGGAGGTCAACAGTCATCATAAAAAACAGTCGAGCAAGTAAAAAGATACGAAAACGTCCAGGACGTACATGTACAGACATATGAACATAACATTTAAAACAAAGAATTATAAATACCTTAATTATGTATCATAAAAGTATAGTTGGCGTTTAGTTATCAGTAATTGTGACAATCATTCCCTGATAAAAATTTGACAAACATACATGTATATCTAGCTCAAGTTAATTGGTCTGTTAGCCCGCAACCAGATGAAACATTTTAAACTGGTCGAGTTTCAAAGAAGTTGCGATTTTTATTATTTTTTTTATTTTCTAGTATTCATTATCATTTTTATGCTTTTTTGTTTGTTTGTTCATTTGTTTGTTTTCATTTTCAATATCTCTATGGTCAGTAGAGCTAGAAATTGATTGGCCAAACAAAGCACTGATTTAAATAAAAAAAAACTAAAAAAAAAAAAAACCCTAAAAAAAACCAGGAGATTTTTGTAAAACAAAAATGATCCATATAAAAGCAGGTCAATAGCATACTCTTTGACAACCAACATGGGACAATAACTCACAAAATATGATGAGTTGAGCTATGGTTCTTGAGCATTGCACTTCTCCTCAGTGAGATATTTCCATCTGTGAAGTTTCATGAATCTAGCTTGCATACTTTTTGAGATATGGTCTGGATAAAAATCGGTCCGACGGTCCGAACGACAGACCAACCGACAGACCGACGGATAAGTGCAAAGCTGAATTAACCCCTTTTCTTCGAAGATGGGGGGGGGGGGGCATAAAAAGCTTTTTAAAGACTGTTTCTCCAATATAACGTTATCTTCGTATACTGTCAATTATTTATAGCCTGTTTAAAAGTTTTCCGTTTCCGTCATACACAGATCCACTCCGGAGTCGAGGGTCAGGACCCCCTCTAGAAAATCGGAAAGATGTGGGTATGACGTCGGGACATTGGGTAATAAAAATCATTGATTTAGTGGGAAGACAAAATGTCGTAACTACAGATACATCTCAAGTAATCCGCCCGAGGAATACTAGAATACGTTTTTGTGGACCGTATCCCCTTTGAAAGTATTATGGATCTGCACATAGCCCCTTCACCCTTTCTGATACTTTATCTGAAATACCATATATTTCATCAGCCGATATCGTTTAAAATTAAAGAAGGGATACTGGTCTGCCCCCCATCCCCTGACTCTTCTTTACAGTATTTTTCAAAGGGAATTACATGAGTCAGTCATTACATAAATTCCAATAAAGTCCCCTGTCTCTAAAATGAAGAAGCTTACCACCAAGAAGCTAAAAGCTTACCATTGATCCGGAGACTGTAAGTAAACCGTAAGTCTGGCCAAAAGCATTTTTCTTCTGGGCAGAATTCTGCCCAGCCTACTCTTTAACCGTTTTTGTTCAGCACTTGTAAAAATGAACTTGGATTTAAGAGGCTTGTAATAGAACTACAACGAAACATATCTGAAAATGCGAACAAAAACGACTGCAGCCAGTCTACAGAGAGACTATCAATCAGTGATTTATTTACATAATGATCGTTGTTACAGTGCAGATCGATTAAGATTTCATTGAGTGAACAAAAGCTATATTTTCGATAGAAATTATAGCTTTTGTTGTTCAATTTATGCGATGAATTATCAATCGATCTTAATCGTAAAAACCAAACGATTATTCTATTTTTTTTTTTTAATTTCTTTTATGCTAAATGAGACAAAATGTGAAAAAAGGACACAATGTTCTCAAAGCGCATCAATTTGCACGTGATTGTCATGCACGTTCATGATGATGTCACTTATTTGGCCTGCTTAGATGACGTCAAAAAGGATGAATGAACGAAAAGAGGGTATATCGTTTAAAATTTTCATTTGCTAGTCGGTGAGTTTATCACTTGATAATCTACCGTTATATTTTCCTTATTTACATTTTATTTTTTCGTAAATTGAATTTTCAAACTGGTCAATATAGTTTCTAATCATACTTTCTCTTACCCTAAAGACACATATTTTGATCTTTACTAAAACTGAAGCTGCAAAAATTTTATGATAACAATCGATTGTAGGGAAAATCCTTCGTTAACGGCGTTTGACAGCATCATTTGGTAGCCATGGTAACCGCAGTGACAATGAAAACACTCCCTGTAAGTAAAGTAGTATGATACTTATCATTACGTATAAGCCTATTCATAAATATGTCCATAACGGTTTGTACGCATGAGCCTCATTTTACCGGATTTTATATGGATTGGATACAATGCTTAGTTGATTCAGTGGGTGGTGCGACAAGAAACGGTAAGTTTATTGAAATTTGCGTTGACAGTGTTATTGATTCTACGTCTACGATCGTGTATTGACATGTAGCTTTTAAAACTTATTAAGGTGAATTCTGTCAATGATCCGCCGCCACGGGATACATGGGATCTGTGGTGAGATTTTGTTTGAGAAGGTGCCCTGTGTTCAGCATGAAAAAGCATTTCGCGAGCGCTTTCAGATGATGCCCCGCTTTGCACATGCACTTACGTGCAAAGCGAGGTATCATTTCGAAAGCGCTTCGCTATCGTTTTCATCCTGAACGCAGGACTGATCCTAACGTAGTATAGAATAGAAATGTTATTAAGCGAATATTATCACCAGGGACTGTTTTATTAAACATCTTACGATCAGTTTTTTGCGTAAGTCAAAAATAAAATTTGATTCTACAGAAGTAACTAAATATGGATTTGCATCATCTCTTTGGAATCGTCTTCTAAAGACGATCCCAATGAGATATTGCAAGGTAGAATATAACAATGAATGAAAACACTAGGTACGATTTGTGATTTTGACTTACGATTAATTTTTTCGTAAGAAGTTTAGTAAAACGGGCCCGAGTTTTGGTCGTTAAAACCCAGTTTTGAAACACCCAATTGATAGAAATGTTGCGATCTAACGCATTGCATAGATGACGTCGTGATGTAGATACGTTAGCCTACACATTGAGCCCTAGCCTTGCGGTACCTTGGCGAAATCAATAACTTTTTGAATTCTAGACGAGGTTATAAGCCACAGGGTATAACGTGCCACGCCGACACCAGATGGTTCTCTCACAAACAAAATTTTTGGAACTCTTTGGAAACAGAAATACCGCGATTACGTGCGTTGGTTGACGCCATGGTGACATCATGTGAAGAGTGATCCTAGGCATGCGTATGTCAAGGATATATCTCGATGGCTGTTCGTTCCATCGAATCAACCCAATTATTTCAATCAGTACTGTACTGATGGCTTTTGAAATTATCCGGAGCACTGCTGAAGTGTAGCTTGTCTCTTTATATTTCTGTTTCCTTCAGTATTTGAAAATATCTTTTTAATAAATCGGTCGATTTTTTTCGAAAAAAGTTTCATTTAGAAAGTCCAAGAACGCCAGAACTAGTCATTTAATTTCCGTGCTCATTCAAACAGAAAAATAGGTGTAAAACGCTATCTTTTTCGCGATTTTTAAGATTTGACGTTACATTTTTCATTTTATTTTTTGTAAAGATCTAAAAATTTCTCTAAACTTTTGTCCGGTGACCCATGTTGATTCTTTGTTATTTTGTAGCGAATTCAATACGCTTCACATTTATCAAATAAAAATGATATGTCTTCGGGATAAATTGTTCATAAAATTCGATTTTGTAAAGTTGTTGCAACATTTTTCGTCGAATTCGACGTCGCGCCAAAACCATCGTTACTATGCTTATTTGACGCCAATCTTCATGCAATAACGCATTTTAAAATATTTGAAATTAAGGTTTATTGTAAAATATAGGCTTCAGAAGTATTAAATCTGAATTTGATTTTCAGGAAAACAAAAAATCAATTAATTTTCAATCCGTTTGAAAAGACAGCTTTTGTGAATATTCGACGCGACGTTGAAATATCCTTTGATTTGCGATATCTTCGCGGAATCGAATTCTACAAAAAATCGAACCGGAAGACACATGGATTTTATTTTAAAAATCTTCAGTTGAATGGTTTGGCAGCAACATGTCTAAATTTCAGCATAGGTCACCGGACAAATTTTCGAGAAAAAAAGTCATTTTTTTAGTAACTGTACTCGAAAACAGCAACGCAGAATTTAATACGTTACAAGGCTTATTGTATTTCTTACAATTATATCTTCATATCAATCAAAACAAAACATCAGGCGTCTTTTTACGATTCAAATAGCGTTTTCGGAATAAAAATCGGTAAATCATTTCCGAAAAAAATCGACAATTACTGAATTTGGTTCCTAAAAAAGGGGTCCGGGCCCCTTGATGACGTCATTTCTACGATATGAAATTCCTTTTTATGACCGACATATGAAAGTGGGTATTTCAAAGTTCAATTTTATCGCATTAGGCAAGATTTGCAGACAATTTAAAATTTGGACCTAAAAAGACCCTCATTGTGTCCGCAGTTACCTTAAACCAGGCCCGGTCGGGCTGCGTGCAAATTAGAAGCTATGCCAGAACGGTTGAACTTCAGCTACAATAAAAAAAAAACATGAATAGATTAAATATTGATTAAAAATTAATTTATCACACAAACTTATTCAGTGAATCTCGTTACAAATAAAAGTCTTACCGTTTTCTTGTGCGTCCACGAGCTCCTCATTATTCGGAACATAAGGCTAGTGTATTTTTCACATTCTGGTAACTAATACGGTGCAACCGCAGGAAATTTGTTCCCACCAAAACAGGTGGTTCGAGGCTGCAAAAATCTTAATTTTTTCCACAAATTAGTCGTTGAAACAGCCATTCTTCCTTAAGTTGACTCGCACTACACCTGAACTAGTTGGGTCTGCCAAGGACCAAGCAGATCATCTGCCTGAAGTGTTAGTATGAAGCAAATTTATGCCTGGTTTCACTTTGCATGTTATCATGGCGGGAAAACGGTCTGATTAAGAGTTGAGATATTTATCGTTCTTGCATTTAGAAGTCGAGTGAAATCATGATTTCTTCTAGTAATTATTCATATTATTGTAATAATTCTTCTCTTCAAAGCTGTGGTGGAGATCCAAAAGGTAAAAAAGGTTAAATTCCGATGCTGCAGATCTTATTTTTAATCCGACCCTTTTTATGAATTTTTAATTCATTGCTATAAATAAGTTTTCAAAACAAAATAAAGCTAAAAAGTTTTCATTCCTTAACTTGGTACCCTACAGTGAGATTTCGACTTTAATATGGTAATCCGTAAAATCCTGTTGGACATCTTTGGATGTAGTGCTGTGTGACACAGTATCCCCGATTTCTATATATCCGTTCCTTACTACTTTGCCGTCCGCAGCACTCGAGTATTAATTGTAGGGTGTGAAACCTCATTACGCAATCAAACAAAATGCTAACCGGATGTTTACTTTCTTACTATTACATGCTGCCGGGAAAAATGGAAAATTAGGTCATTTAATGGTGCATTATGGGTGTTTTTGTAAGCTGCAAAAATTATTTACGAAACTAATCATTCATTGCTTATTTTTTGGCAGTGTCTCAAAACAGGTTTAAAATTAGTCACATACAAAAAATATTTTTTGTGTTAAAGTTTTCCTTAGATAAGCATTATGAACAGCTAAGTTACTGCATTGAAGTTGTGACCCAATTAACTGCAGACAACTAGTTCAAATGCTAAATGACGTCATAAGAACGGGTTTATAGAAAAATGGCGGCCACAGATTTTTGAGTAGGGAGAGTTGAAAATTTAATTTGATTCTCATCATTTGGATTTGTTTACTTAATAAAAGTGCCATTCCCAAATGGAATAATGATTTTTCTACACACACATATTCGAAAATAGTAAGTTTAATCTGAATTTTAACTATTTGATTTTGATTACTTATTAAGAAGAACGGAGATACAGGAAAAGGGTATACATTTGGCAGGGAGTGACCGAACGCTTCCAATGCGCATTAAAAAGTCTCTGTTGAAATAGGTGGTTTAAAAGTCCATCTTGTATTTACACTTTACATTTTGGGTTGATGATGTGAAGTTACCCAAGTACCCAGTGGGTTGGACCGCTACCTTGAAATGTTGCCTCAAGATAATTATTCAAAGGAATGATGAATGATGAGTGTAAAACACTCCGTATTGGAGGGATTGCTGCAGATGAGTACTTTGTAAAAGACAAACATGGCTCTATTACAAAAAAACAGTCAGTTGTGAATGAAAAAGATTTAGGTGTTACTTTTGATCAAAAACACATAAGCAATAAAATCATTATAGCCCACAGAAACCTAGGGATCATCAGTAAATTATTCACGTTTCATGAATTCAGAAATGTTCCTAAATCTATATAAGTCTATGGTGAGACCATATGTCGAATATGCATCAGTATGGTCACCTTCACTTAAAAAAGACAAAATTTCTATTGAAAACGTCCAGAGGAGGGCCACCAGACTAGTCAAATCTATAAAACACTTAAGTTGTGCCTAGGTATAAATTTTTGGGGACACAGGTGTCCCCCTACCTTAATTTCAAGGGGACATTGGGAAATTTTGGGGGACAAACTAAAACAACTATTTCTACTTTCTAATTTGAGTATAATTTTCTGTCCTTGCTGGATTTCCATAGCTTCAAGCTGGTTTCAAGTCAAATTCTTTTGGAAATTTCGTTCCTTCCCTTTTTTTGTGGAAGAAGAATGACTGGGTCATGTCGCTGTCTGCATTGGCAGACATAGACGGCGCTGGATCAGAAGTTTCGCAGCTGTCTCCGTCGATTCAGTGTCGTCTGCTAGTTTTCTTCTTATTTCCGACATAAAATCAGTCAAGCTCATCCATCGTTTCGCCATTTCAAATTTAGTTACAATTTTAAGACTGGTTCTCGTTATTCTGTATTAAAATCGGCTGAATGGAATGGTAATTTTTTGGTTCACAGTCAAGTTTTTGAAAGTGCACTAATAACGCAACCGTTTCGCAATATTTTACATCAAAATCTTCAAAATTGAAAGGTAAATTTCGGTCTACAGTCAAGTCTTTATGGGTGCACCGTGTACGTGTAACAATAGACAATGCGTGAAATATACTATCATAACAAATATATACGTTGATCGAGTAGAACTCTTTTCGTAAGTCAATTACGGAAAATAAAAGATCGCGGAATTCTGAGCGCGCCCGAAATCCAGCAATGGCTTAGATTTAAGGGGAAATTGGGAAAAAATTTGCTGGAATCCCGCGATGGCACGGCCTAGGCACAACACTGCTTAGGCCTCCCTACACTGGAATATAGAAGGGACAGAGCAGATCTAATTGAAACTTTCAAATTGATCAATGGAATTGATGTCACAACAAGCCAATTATTTAATTTCAATAACTCAAGAAATACAAAAAAGATTTAAATCTGGAATAAAAAAACATTTTTTAACAATAGAGTTATTAATTTATGGAACAAATTATCTAATGAAATCGTGAAATCTCCATCCGTAAACTCCTTCAAAAATAGGTTGAACAAGATGTGGCACCCAAGAAACAAATTTGACGTGGGTTGTTATAAAAAGTCTATAACATAGTCTATAACATAGTATATAAATGACAGAATCTATAACAATAAAATTAATTAACTAGTAAATTAGTTAATGTGCTAAACGACTAATGGATTAATAAACTAAAATGTCTGCATTAAACTAGGCAGGGCTACACTTCAGGAAAAAGATGAAAAAAAAAAAAAGTATGTTAGAGTATTGGTGACATGTGAATAGCAAAGTATTTTTTACCAAATACAATACGTAAATAGAGAAATAATTTGATTTTTTAACCATGATGAATATTTTTTTTTTTTGATAAAATGACCAAAATGAAAGTCACACTTTGTATCACTAGGCAAATTAGTGACGGTCACAACAAAACATTTAGTGCGTCAGGGGTGTGGAATTCCCATGCCCGACTTGTCCGACCCGGGCTTTTGTACTTGAGGACAAGTAATTTTTTCTAAGCCACTTGTCCAAGGACAAGTAAATACCAGGGCATATCTTGGAATGTTACTTAAAAGAATTAAGAGAGAAGTCATCCTAATCTTCATATCATAGGGTAGAAAACATTGTTTTTAATGAAGAAAATGCTGCATACCAGCATTTTCTTCATCAAAAGGCAATGTTTTCTTCAAATTTTTCAATTTACTCTTTAGCGGATAAGTTCATTTTGATTCTGGACGAGTAGAAAATCCGCTTTTACTTGTCCAGGGACAAGTGGAGAAAACTCGTATTTCCACACCCCTGTGCGTAATACATGAAATAAGCTAGTGTAAATAATGTCAGTTCTGCTAAACTGAAACATGAGTAAAAGTTATCAGTATGTCACAGTGATGATGCTAGACAATAGACATACGGAAAGAGGAACTGGAACACAAAAGTCTGGGAAAACACCAAGAATAGGGCCAAAGAAGCTCAATGAGCTTATGCTCTGCATGGAGGCCTCGTATACTCTATGGACTCTATGGATGACTCGCGGAAAAAAAGAATGTTGATAAGTGTTGATATTGCAGTGGTAAGCCACAAATCCCATGTTGTTTCTGGATGATTGGTTGGATGTGCATGTGTAGGCTGCATCCTCCATAATATATCTTGGCATTGTTCTCCCCAGGCCCTTACGGCGTATCGGCCCCGATATGCCTTCAAGAAATTTAACAGGTTGCCGATACACCTTTAGAACGCCGATACACTTAAATTTGTTTTCGATACAGCTTTATTTCTTTCTGAACAAAGGTTCAAAACCAGCAATAAAACTGATTGAAGACGCATGGTCATTACATAATCGCTTTCTGGGAAGTTGTATACTGTCAATTACACAGTGTCCCTATTTGATAAGATCCTTACTTATTAGTGTTTATCGATTTTTTTCTTCACAGTTGGTTGATTTTCACTGGTTCCGCACTTCCAGTAACAGAGAATAACGGATGGGTACCAATACGAAAGCGGGCAATTTAATGTCCACTTCATTTACCGAAAATTGCCAATTTTTACCGAGATCCACCGGAAACACAACTTTTTGCTCAAGTCAAACTAGATTTACCTTTATGTTCCAATGTGAATTTTGATTATATTAAACAAAAGATCGGCAAAAATATGCAGTTTTCTTGATCTTTCTACTGCCGAACATAAGGCAAAATAAGACAAATCGTAGTCTATCTGTTCAAGTCAAACTAGATTTACCTTTATGTTCCAATGTGAATTTTGATTATATTAAACAAAAGATCGGCAAAAATATGCAGTTTTCTTGATCTTTCTACTGCCGAACATAAGGCAAAATAAGACAAATCACACTCTATCTGTTCATAGTTCAATTACCTCAAGCTTACTATCCAATTTATATGGACATAACATCTAATTTTAGATAGAAAATTGAAACAAAACTTTTGATAATTCTCCCCACAGACGCCATTTCTTAACTAGATTCGTACCCTGATATGATCAACCCAAAACATTTTTTTTCATTCCAGAATTGAAATCAAGATAAATTCTATTATTATAAATAAGGTCATAGAAATTGATATGGGAAATAAATGTTTAAAAAAAATGAAAAAAAAAAAAAAAAAACCTTGTAAAATCAAAGTGCTAAAAGTCCTGTCACTGGCTTTTCTAAACAAACTAGTTATCAACTTATAAATTCGTTAAATGGTCATTGTAGAATAAAATAATGCTCTTTGAGATATTTTTGGGGGAAATAAGAAATTGAGAAGGCTTTGTGAACACATTAGAAAATAACTGTAATAGAATCACTGAATCTAGCTTTAATGTTTCAGGGGAAGGGCCTTCCTCAGTCATACAAGGACTTCCTAAGGATTTTAAAAATTCCTTGAATACACTATTAAATAGAGACCTATAAAAGTTGACAATACTGTACATGCAGTGCTGTTCTTGGAACTCTCAAATATATGAGCATAATACAGTCTAAGTGCAGTTGATTTACTGTTTTCTTTGACTTTTTCATTCAATTTTCTTAAATATTCCAATTTTCTTCATTTCTTTTGTAATAGTCTTTTGTACACAATATATTCTATTAAAGGGAAGGGATACAATGGGAAAGAGGGGGAAGGGGTGGGGGGAGTTTAAGCCATCATGCAACATTTTATTGAAGACTTTGGGGTTAAGTTATTTATGTAAAGATGCTATAAAGGTTTCAAAGAAAAAAAATTAATTTCAAATCAAATTATATATTCAACAAAACAAGTTCTGCTTCACAAATATAAAAAGCCCTATCCTGTTAAACCACTGTAATCATCCTTTATTATTAACACAAATACAATAAAATCAGATAGCATAGCCGCGCTCATATGCCACTACGCCTTCAAAATTTTCTGGGGAGAACCCTGCTTGGTGATGGTATAGGTAAATAGTTAGTTGGTACTGCAACAAGCTGATGTGCTATTTTATACCTGAAAACAAGGTCCAATGAGGATCTACGTTGTTCTAATGTTGGCCAATTCAGCTCATTCAACAATGATGGAACACATGTTGGATTATGGTGATAAGGGGTTTCCTTTAAAACAAATCGCACAGCATTCCTTTGTATTTGTTTAATCTATTTAATCTGGGTCTTTTGGTAGGGATTCCAAATTGTAGAACCGTGCTCAGTTTCAGTCTAACCAATGAAAGATAAACACAGTTTTTTAGGTTGCCTTTGAAAAATCAACATACAATAGTAGCCTTTGCTGTAATGTTATCAATATGGGTGTTATATTTCAAATTGTCATAAAATTTGACTCCTAAATTTGGGTGGTGTTTAACTTTTTCTAAAGTTTGACCCTTCATGGTATAATAGAAAGTTGATTTGTAACGTTTGGTTGTAATGTTCATGATGGCACATTTATTGACATTGAATTCCATTTGCCATGTTTTACTCCAGTTTACAAGTGTGTTGAAATCTTGTTGCAATGTTTCTTGGTCAGTTGTTGAATTGATAGTTTTGTAAAATACACAGTCAGCCACAAATGATCGAATTATTGACTTCATGTTACAAGCAGACATGTAATATCTCCTGATCTCAGAGTATTCTCTCAATATTTTACCTTCCTCCGCTCTCCTGATCAGGAGACCATTTTTGTGGACCTTAGGAAACTTGAGCCTGAAAAAAAATGGGGAGCCAAAAAGTAAAATCACCATTCAGAAGGCTCGATTGGCAAGAGAGAAATCCAATATCAGGTAAAGTGTTGTTTATCTGTCTGGAAGTGTCTTCATTAATCGTCTTAGGGTAGATCAACTATTGCGGACAAATGTGTCCTACTGTACATATCACCCTTCACACTGTATAAGAAATGAATTATGACCATCAGCAATATATTGACCTTTCTTAGGAATATCTAAACTGAGTGGATAATTCATTTAGTAGATCTACTTATGTTTAACGGTCAAATTATTAAAGTAATAAAAAGTAAAAACTGTTTTATGTGTTCTCAAATTTAATATTTGTTATTTAAATTAAAGAGACATCGGACATTCGCTTTATAAATGCCATGGCGTTGCATAGAAATAAAAAAATGAATTTGTAACATCTATTTCTCTGAAATAATAAGACCAAGTTCTGTAGCATTTCAATACTACTCTCTATCAAAACACTTCAAATGATTACCTTTTTAGTAAAAAAGAAACTTTTGTGGAAGGTAATATAATCAATTTTCAGTCCAGACATGAATTGATAAAACTCCCTTTTTTAGCCACAACACGCATCATGCAAAATATCCCTATTTGGGACCCAATCTTCCTACAAAAAGGCCTCAATCTCCCTATGAGAGCCCATGGAAATACATGTATCACATGTATGTACAATCAATGTCATTTATAAACACAAGCTTTTACCTGCAACTTTAAAGTGTTGACTCCAAGCACTGGAGTTGAAATTGCCCCCTTTTTCCAAACCCAGTGGGCCATTTTGCCCCACTGATTTGATTCCTGGGCAGATCCCTGCAACAAAGTGCCAACTCACCAGTTTTTGCTGGGTTCAATCTGTTTGGCTGTTTTGTAACCGATTGTACAGTTCAATGGTCGTGGGGGGGTAAGTAAGTATGTTGATTAAAGAATTCGCTAGTGGTAAAGCACATCCACACTCGGCCGCTATAGGTAAACCATGCTATCTGAATGTTTATAAACATACTTCTGATGAGTTTAATATAGAGAAATTGGGACCAACATTCAGGGCTCTCACTAGGGTTTTGAAAGTAGGATTCCAGGAATCCAACTTCAGAAAAAGTTGGATTCCACACAAAAAAGTTGGATTCCATCATTTTTAGGATGGATTTTGTACCGTGCAAAACTATGATATTGAAACTACAATTTATTAACCCTTTACTGCACAATCCAATGTTTTATTCACCAGAATGGTTATCTAAAGGAAAACATTGGTTGAAAAGAAGGAATTGCTTGTAAAAAACATTTTCTTCTTTTATCCAAACGTTTTTTACATTTTTTTTATTCAATTTTGGAGATGGGCTCAGTAGATGACAAAACTTTACCCGGTTCAGTTTAAAACCATTGACTTGTACAGAAGCAAGTCTTTGAAACAGTTATATCTTCTTTTTGACAGAAGTTAAAAAGAAGTAAAAAATGTTATTATATTTATTTAGACTTTAAAAAATCTCAACATATACCGGTAAGTCTATGCCATGATTCTCTTTGCAGATGTTGTCAATTTAGAGGAAAAAGTTCAGAATTAATATTCATTAAAAAAGATTGTATGTTTGAATTGCATTGGTTATCTCTTTTTCCTTTTTTTTTTTTTTTTTAGATTGAAATAATTAATAATAAACTTTCCGAACGATCTCTTGATTTGTGTTCATTTTTTTTTAACTTCAACACGTCTGATCAGTAGGCTGATCCAGAGCTTTCCATTTTCGAAATACGTTATCCGACGGAATTACGCACGTGCACGGCGTTCCAGAGATTCACCGCTAGTGATAATTCATTTCGTAATTTTCCGGAACATTTCTTTAATTTAAAAATTGTTTTTACTCAAATAACCGATTTTACAAAAGGTAAAAAAGATTCGGGACAGTTCGAAGGACACAGACAAATCATTTACTTGTTACGAATAAATCGGGTCGAATAAAGTTGTCTTACTATTGCCTTCTTCGCATTGGGGCCCTAGTCGAATTCAATTACCGGTAAATAATTAGTGAATCAACTGCTTCAGGCATTCAGGCAATATATTAATGGTTCACATGTTTATTTTATGCATAATCGCCAAAACACATTGCCGGGCAGAGTCTAAATTCCATTCATTGATAGTCAAGCTCCGCCCACAAGGTCTACGAATAACCGATTACGATTGGCTGTTAGCGTCAATTAACGCCACGCCTACCGCACCCGTCTATTGGACTTCAGATATGGCTATTATCGATTTTTCACGCGACAGTTAACTTACGTAAACAATCAAATACATGTTATACACAGTCGAGAGGTTATAAGTCGGGACGCGTGCCTTAGAAAAACTTGTCGTCCGGTGGAATCCTTTGATAGGATTGTTTGTCGTCCGCTGAGAAAAGTTGTCGTCTCAGACGACACTACTGTCGTTTCCGAGAGCCCTGAACATTTTTTTTGCTGTCACCGTCTTTTCACAATACTGAAGGATCACAGAAACACAAAACTATTGGAGTTTCTACAATTGCGTGCAAACCTTTGAACTACATCTGTAACCGTCATATGTCATAGCGAAAAAGTAACATGCTTTCGAGACCGACTTCATCATGAGGAAATTAAAATTGGAACGACAAAAAAGATTGAATATCAATTGGGAGAAAAAATGTTTTACTTGCTGATTTTCTTTACTGTAACAGAATACAGTTGATTACATGTGTAACTAAGTACCGTTATCTCACGCTTTTTAAATTTCAGTTCAGTCCTGCCCTACTAATGGCTATACCACTTTTTCCCGCGTTTTCGAATACCCCGGTTGGACTATAACAGTTGCTCATCTCTCGCACTAGACAAGATATACACCATTAGCCAATCAGATGTCTCCATTGTTCGGACATAGTAAACTACAGAATTAGGAAGTCTACTTTCACTATACATCTGATTACTAGTCAAGCATGTTAACCAAGCATGTATTGTTGATCCCTACAATCAGGATGCCTTATAAACTCTGGGAATTGCCTGTGAACTGTTACTTACATGCAAAGCAGGGTACAGGGTTGTGTAATTCCAATACCCAACTCGTCCGAAATGAGCTTTTCCACTTCAGGGCAAATACATTTTTCAACACCACTTGTCCGTGGACAAGTAAATACCAGAGCTAATCTTAGAACAGTACTTAGAAGATCTAGGAGAAAAGTCATCCTAATGTTTGTATCAAAGGATAGAAAGTATTGTATTTGATGTAGAAAATGCTGGGTAACAGCATTTTCTTCATTAAATACAATGTTTTTCAATATCTATTAATCTATTTCTTTGTGGACAAGTTTATTTTGTTCCTGGACAAGTAGGAAATTGACTTTTACCTGTCAATTGATAAGTGCAGAAAATTCGTGTTCCACACCCCTGGGACATAATTTGCAAAGAGCATCATTTTGTCATCTGGAATGCAGAGCAGGCTAACAAGCTAGTCCTGATAACTGACTTGAATTTGCAATTGTGGGGTAATGGTCTTTCAATATTTTTCAGGTTTATTGACAGGTCAAATAAGATGGCAACACCTTTTCAAAAGCCTTTCCAGCGTATCCCAACAAACTACCAAGATGAATTCATTCAGCAGATAAATGAGAGATACTCCCTGGCTGTGTCACCAAATACAGGAAAGAATAGGAATTCAAAATCAAGCGATGGCCCAAGGTGAGATTAGAATGTACCTTATCTTGTGGCCATGTGCAGTGTTTTGCTGAGGCCACAATTCCGCCATGTTCTTGCTAACAATTTTCAGATATTGCCTAAAAATCAGCGTGAGTGCTAAAAATTGTTGTGGCGGAATTTGCCCATTAGTGAAGAGCATTTTTCCGGGTGAAGTCAAAATTATGCTGTCAACTTGTTTGATTTTCCCAGTAAACTTAATTTATTGACCTAAGAGCAAATCAAAACTGAGAAAACTGTCTAACCAGTTTACAAAAACTGTTTGATTATTGCATTTATATTACAGTAGATCTCAAATGACAATGGAAATGATAATGCCTCTTTCATTTTGAAAACGTCCCCCAAAAATCAGGGCTGATGAGACAATTGTCCCCTCATCTTAAAGTCCTTGGCAGAACACTCCTGTTTATATATAATAAGGTCACATTGAGGTGCATTTTTGTCAAGGTGAAAATTGATCACTTTTTCCCAAAACCAACCCTGAAAACTTGACTCAACTTAACATTTCTAAAACTAAAACTAAAAACACTTTTGAAGTTTCCATGCTCAAATGTTGCATTAAGTTACAAACAGTCACAATTTGTAAATGACGCCCATCCTAATCAAAATCGATCTAAATAACTCACAGAGTGCTAAATTCATTCATTCCAAACACTCTATCAAGCCATTCATTAACACTAAAATATGATGATGGAAACGATCTTAACTCAGTTAAATCAATCAACAACTTCATTCATATAGTTATTGATCAATTCATTTAAGGAGTTTATAAGCTTGTGTTAATTTTAAAGTGTCTGATTGTTCTGAAGACACACAAACTTAATTGTGTGTAGATGTTATTTAAGGGAGGTGATATTTTGTTAAAGGGAGGTAATGAATATCAGTAACTTGCCCAATTGGACAAAATTAGTGTATCATATTAGCCCCTTAAATTTCATTCAAAACAAGCTCGTTACACCCATTCAACATCATTTTGAAATCATTTTAAAATCATTCACCTCGTCAATTTCATGATTTTCTTAACTGTACGTCTCACTTATTCACATTACATTTTATGTCTAGGTCAAAAGTTGTGGGTGATAAAGTTATATATTTAGTCAAGTTTTGTGTTTCAGAGCAACTACAGAACTACCACAAAACAATCTCATGAACAAAACTGCTATTGAACAACAACCCAAGATGAACAGAAAGAGGTCGGACCACCAAACTTCTAATAAAATAGCAAGCATTAAAATTAACAGAAAAAGGAAATTTGATGAGGCAGATTGCACAGACACTCAAGCTTCCAGGAAAAAGCGCAAATTAGAATCAATAACCCGAAAACTGAAACAAAAATCACAGGGTGGGACTGATAAAAGTGGGAATGAGAGTGAATTAGGTCCTGTAACAAATGATGTGATAATTCAAAAGAATCACAAGCTAGGTCAAATAAAGAAAAGGGAGGAAGATGGAGGTGAAATAGACAAGAACAGTAATTTTGTTAAAAACCATAAAAGCCCAGAAGATGCTGCTAGGAAACAGTTGAATATATATGATTTTTATTCAAGTTCTTCAAAACTGTCTGAAACTAGTCCATTTAAAGGAAAAATGAGTGCTTTTGAGATTTCAGTACTGAAAGGAAAACAAAGTCAGGAGCGGAGAAAGAGTATGGAGGCCGCTACATTGAGGTCTTCTCCACGACTGAATTCCAACATTCAGGACAATCCACGCACAGCTAAACGATCAGCAAGATCACTTACTCCGTCTTTGAATGATAAATCATTAACAAAGAGACGCTCAAAGATAATCAAAAGAGACAGGCAGAAAAGGAAAATCCTCAGAAATCGCTCAAAGTCCCTCGGGGCTGTATCGCCTTCTTCCATTGAAAATCAGCTAGTCACTCTGAAAAAGCCAAGAAAGAGGGTTATAAACAAGCAGGAAAGACAGGATTCCAAAAAACCCTCTTCTGTGCCAAAATTGAAGCGACATAGATCCCTTCAGGGCAGCCCAAAACCTGCCAAATCTCCGTCCTCGCCCACTCTTACATACCGGATGAATGGTTCTCCAAAGCTCAAAGGTATACCGTCGGTTCTTTCACTCAGCTCACTATCGGGTGTTCCATTGAAAGTTCAGGGATCATCATTTTCATCCACCATCCAACAGCGAGTGTACGCAAATAATATCTCAGGTATGTAAAGGATCTATTTGAGATTTTCCAGCGTTTTTGTTTGACCCTTAAACCAGACCCTCTAGAATTTGAAAATATTGGATTTTGACCCCTAGATTTTTTATGATGAAGGGTCATTTTGACCCTTCAAACATTCTGTATTGTATCTGAAAACTGCTTCAAACTGTAAAATTTATTAGAATTAATTGTCTCCTTCATATCTATATATAGAGATTCATATTCATATGAATCTCTTATAGAGATATGAAAGAGATAATTCAAAGGATTCATAAGCAAGTTTAAAAAGTATATACCAATTTTATCCACTCTTTTGGCTGTTTTGACTTTCAACAGGAGTTTTGACCCCCGTAAATTACAGTTTAGGGATCAATGACTCCTGAATTTGAAAAGCTAGCATGAGCCCTGATTTTCTTTCAGGCAAGATGATCTTAAGTTAGCATTAGTTAGCCCTTTCAAGCTTCATAAAATTTATTCTTAAAGAGGTGAATATCAGCTGTTCTCAATGAAAATTGAAAAAAAACAAATTCTTTTCTCATCTTTGATGTTTGTGCTTCTAAACTCTTTTTTGATTTTGCAAACTTTTCATTTTAAGACTGAAAGAATATTGTCTTGTCGCAAAGGAAAGTGAGTAACGGGTTATCTCACATTTACATTGAGTTTGCTGTTTTAACTCACCTGAGCCTAACATGCTCAGAGCTTCAGATTGACAGTGGGCCCGGGTCATTTCTCACATGATGACCCACAATTTTCCAACAGTTGGGGTCCTGTGACCCTGTCCTGCTTGGATATGAAACATTTTTACCATAATGAAAATATGCTTTGGCCCATCATTTCAGGAAATGACCCACAACTTTTTACCTCATGGGTCAATTGGACCCATCAGTCTTGAAAAGAATCTGAAGCCCTGCATGCTCACTCAAGATCAAGTGTCTGGTATTGTTTAGCGTCATGCTTTGTGAACAATTTCTTTAAATATCTCCTCCTATAGGCCGATTTCAACCAGACTTACAACAATTTTCCTAGGGTGACCCTTCACAAAACTTGTTTAAGAAATTTTGATTTGCTTCTATACTCAGCAAAAAAAGAAACTTTACATGACTTACTGAGGGCTGTAGTGTCGCTATGAAACCATAAAGAATACAGATGTTACTTGTACATGAAACTTGAAGGCAATATCCGTTGGTTTATGGAAGGGTCAGTACCGGATATTTGTCAAATGAGGATTTTTTTGGAAGTCAAAGGACAAAGGGGTCGATTCCAAAAATCACAGAAATGAATTCAAGATTATCGGTGATGTTTTGAGTATAAGTCCTTGACGTTTTCGTGCTTAAGGTCATTCCAATATCATGATAGATCAACGTCTGATCCAAACACGCATACTTGTCTTGCAGTTATCCTTTCTTTGATGAAATGAATTGAAAAAAAATATGCTATGGTAACAGGGCCTCTACATGACGACACAAGTGGCCTTCTCATCTTGGCCGACACTTCATGTGGTTGTAACGTATTTCTTTGTGAATTAATATGGGTTCAAAGGTCCCTTTTGATAGTTTTACATTTAAAATTCGACGGCTGGTACACCTATCCATATTTTCTTGACGTTTCTCACAGTACGGTTAGAGCTTTTGTCTAAGGCACCAGTCGCCATTCTCTCCTAGGCGTATCACTTGCCAATTGTGTGGGTGAGAAATAACTCTTATCACGATGCTTTTTGTCAAATATGGGATGAAAGATGGTCGAGCCAGAGGTCGAACCCACAACCCGATGATTGAAAACCAGACGCGCAGCCGATTGTCCTAACCGGGCGCGGCAGTTTTAAACCGAGATGTAAAAATCTGAATTGCCTCTCCCGAATGGCCAAACTTAAGAGTGGCGTTATAAACAGACATTCAAGCTCTATGTATACCTGTAGTCTGATT
This sequence comes from Fragum whitleyi, assembly GCA_948146395.1. Lineage (NCBI taxonomy): Eukaryota > Metazoa > Mollusca > Bivalvia > Cardiida > Cardiidae > Fragum > Fragum whitleyi. The sequence continues at coordinate 18,789,829 of OX411543.1, read as the reverse complement.
TCTGTCTTTATTCGATTGTTGTTACAGACCCGAATTTTGTTTTTTCGTACCGATGCTAAGGAATGAGTGTGACTGAGTAAGAAAAATACTCAAAATTAACTTTGGGTAGGTCAACACGAGTATGTGACCAAAACCCGAAGTTACAGGCGCATAAGCTCAGACTCGCTTCAATCCCGCAAAATCCTGCGTCTGTGTAGTCTCTGTAGCTAGGCCAACTAACACATGTTTAAAAAGTTGGCCTATAGCCACTGTGAGTCATTCAAAACAGACCAACAAGTATGTTAAGTTTCTTTTTTTGCTAAGTATAGTATGGGGTAGCAGGATAGGATAGAGGGGCTAATTTGGATTTTAGATCAAAGAATTTTAGTTATACAAGTTCAAAACCTATTTGTTAAAAGTGTGGCTCAGCCCCATCAAAATTAACAAACCAATTGAATACACACAATTTATGATTGATCTTCATAATAACATTTTTCAGGTACTCCCCCTTCCCTATCGACCATGAAGACGGCAGCATTAATAAACGAGACCTCAACTTGCGTTCCTCATTCATCTAGACCATCAACATTATCTCTAGGGTACACAGGAAAACATACATTGACAGCTACAGACATTCAAGATGCTTTCAAACATAGTGATCAATCAAATACAAATAACAAGTCAAGTGCTAGGCATAGACCAACTAGTAGTGTTGGTGTTGAAGAATCGGAAACGTTACCTAGTAGTGAGGACGATGAAATTCAGTTTAATTTCAATCATACGCCTGCAGCCAATTTACACACTGGACCAAAAGAGGGTCAAGTTTCACGAAGATCATCCCGGTCTAGTACCCCAAATGTTTCCCCAATCAAGACGGAAGTACTGACCCCAAGCTGCACCCCTTGTTCTACCCCTAAAAAATCCCCGTCACCATGTCTTAGTGATCAAAAATTACCCAAGAAGAATATAAAGAAGAGCTATCTGTTTGCCAAATATGATGATGTTTTAGCCAAATGGCATGATGGGCTATTTTATGTTGGAACAATTTTAAAGGTTGGTTGTATTAAAGTTTGTATTTAGACTGCCTGTATTTGGTGAAAATTTAGTTAATTGTAAATCAGGGCCCACGATAAAACTTTTCTTAAATGAAATTTTTCTTTAACTCAGAATTTAGATAAATGTGTGAAATTGAAGATCTATTATGTCTATGTATAATTTAGAAATGCAAAAAATAAAAGAATTAATCTGAAGTTGAAATCAGTTTCACCAAATCAAGGCAATGACTTACATTAGTTTCGAGATTTATTTTGTTGACTACAAAAACAAAAGGACAAACAATGCCCTTGTTATATTTACTTAAAAAATAGGTAAAGTGTTCATTGATAGATACAAAATAAACCAAAAAATAAAAAAAAGTTTTAACCCTTGTCATGCTGAATAAAAATCTTTGCAAAATAAATGTAATATCAAAGTGCTAAAAGCACTGGAAGTTACATAATGTGAGTGAGTATTGATGTAGGAAATGGATTGTTTTACTCCTTTCTGGTCTCAAAATGAAACTCAGGTGGTATAAGCTAAAATCAGACTGCACATATGTGCAGGCTGATCTTTGTCTATACCTCCTGTCAAAGCAGGAATATTCCAGGTTCAGCATGACAAGGGTTAAAACCCTGCAATAAACTATAAAGATGTACATTTCTCTTGTTTTACAGATCAAGGAGTCGAACCAAAAATGTTTGTTACGTTATGAAGACAACTCAGAATATTGGTCATTATTCAAGGACATCCATAGAAGTAAGTAGCTTATTAACTTGTCTACTATACTTGATAAATCCAGGTAGAATTTCAATTATCCGGGGCTTTGTGTTCAATCTTAGGGGTCATTGATACCGTGGTTGTGAATTTCTGGGGGTCAAAACTCATGTTGAAGGGGTCAAAACAATAAGATAAGTGGACAATAATTCAATTTTTTAATTTTATGGTAAACTTATTCTGGCTGGTTGATTACTTTAGCTGTCTCCTTCATATCTTTATTAGATTCATATGAATCACTTTTTAAGATATGAAGGAAACAATTCTAATAATATTTACAGGGATAATTTTGACTCAGAATATCATGTGCAAAAATATCTCATTTAGGCAAATCTGATGAAAACTCAGGAAATTTTGGTGAGAAATATTACCAAATCTTTCATTGAATTACATTTTGTTTTTTCTTTCATAATAATGACTAAGCCAGTTTCAATGAGATTTCTGGCAAGAAAAATGAGAGAACCTTGCCCCAAAATGATCCCTGCATTTATGATTTGTATCAATTATGAGATATACTGAAAACCTAAGGGAATCAAAATGGACTGTCTCATCATATCAATATGCTGTTACTTTTAATTCTTTTTCAGTTGTAAATGAAGAAGAGATATGCTGTTTGTGTCTCAATGATGTGTCCATGCCACCAAATGAAATTGTGATATGCGATCACTGTAATCAAGGTAAAATATTACTTGTTGGTGTGACTATTGAGTTAAAAAATTAGTATCAAGATGGTATTTCTATAGTAAAGTTGCTATTGGAATAGTATTGCAATAGTCAGAAAACTATTGCAATACCATCACAATAGTTGTTTTTACAGAAAAATTAGATAATAATCAAGGTTTAAGCGTCCTACTTTTTATTAGCTCACCTGAGCACAACATGCTCAAAGTGAGCTTTTGTGATCACCTCTTGTCCGTCATGTGTAGTCCATCAGTTGTCGGAAGATCCACTGGACCTATAAAATTAAGGTGAGCACTTAAGGGCCATTCTGGCCCTTTTTTTAGGCAGTAACTTTATATTGTTTGTGTAAGATGCTGTTTACCCTGTCAAGGATGAGTGAGTGATCAAATAAGTTAATTACAGAAAAGGCAAAGTCTACATGTACATTGGGGAGTTCTCACTCACAAACCTCAAGTAAGTAAGTTGATCCTGAAAGATACAAATCTTTCCAATACCTTGTGAAGCTCAATGCAGAAAATACTTAAAAAGCAATGACAAAGGCAAAGTCTACACGTACATTGGAGAGTTCTCACTCCCAAACCTCAAGTAAGGACCAATATGAGCCTTACTATTTTGTCAATGTCATACCAAAACTCTGTTTGAAGACTTATGTTTTTTTAGCTCACCTGAGCACGAAGTGCTCAAGGTGAGCTTTTGTGGTTAGGTGGATGTCCGTCGTCCGTCGTTCGTCGTGTGTCGTGTGTCGTCCGTCGTGTGTCGTCAACATTTACCTTGTATGCACTCTAGAGGCCACATTTTTTGCCCAATCAACCTGAAATTTGGTCAGAATGATTGTCTTGATAAAATCTCGGACAAGTTCGAAATTGGGTCAAGTGGGGTCAAAAACTAGGTCACAGGGTCAAATCTTAGAAAAACCTTGTATGCACTCTAGAGGCCACATTTTTTGCCCAATCAATCTAAAATTTGGTCAGAATGAATGTCTTGATAAAATCTCGGACGAGTTCGAAATTGGGTCAAGTGGGGTCAAAAACTAGGTCACAGGGTCAAATCTTAGAAAAACCTTGTATGCACTCTAGAGGCCATATTTTTTGCCCAATCAACCTGAAATTTAGCCTGAATGATTGTTTTGATAAAATCTCGGACAACTTTGAAATTGGGTCAAGTGGGGTCAAAAACTAGGTCACAGGGTCAAATATTAGAAAAACCTTGTATGCACCCTAGAGGCCACATTTTTTGCCCAATCAACCTGAAATTTGGTCAGAATGATTGTCTTGATAAAATCTTGGACAAGTTTAAAATTAGGTCAAGTGGGGTCACAAACTTGGTCATGGGGTCAAATCTTAGAAAAACCTTGTATGCACCCTAGAGGCCACTTTTTTTGCTCAATCGACCTGAAATTTGGTCAAAATAATTGTGTTGATAAAATCTCGGACGAGTTCTAAATTTGGTCAAGTGGGGTCAAAAACTAGGTCACAGGGTCAAATCTTAGAAAAACCTTGTATGCACTCTAGAAGCCATATTTATTGCCCAATCACCCCGAAATTTGGTCCGAATGATTGTCTTGATAAAATCTCAGACAAGTTTAAAATTGGGTCAAGTTGGGTCAAAAATGAGGTCACGGGGTCAAATATTAGAAAAACCTTGTAGACACTCTAGAAGCCAAATTTATTGCCCAATCAACCCGAAATTTGATCAGAATGATTGTCTTGATGAAATCTTGGACAAGTTCGAAATTGGGTCAAGTGGGGTCAAATATGAGGTCACAGGGTCAAATATTAGAAAAACCTTGTAGACACTCTAGAAGCCATATTTTTTGCCGGATCAACCTGAAAATTGGTCAGAATGATCATCTTGATGAAATCTAGGTCAAGTTTGAAATTGGGTCAAGTGGGATCAAAAATGAGGTCACAGGGTCATATCTTAGAAAAACCTTGTAATGAGTGTAGAGGCATCATTTTTTGCCCAATCGACCTGAAATTTGGTAAGAATTCATTATCCTTTCTAAATCTACTTTAAACAATTTTTGACAGTTCATTCAGGTGAGCGATTTAGGGCCACTATGGCCCTCTTGTTTGCAATAGGTCGATCATTATTAAGCAATAAGGGATAAACAAAGAAATTTGTACTTAATATACCCAAGTGTCAGAAAATCAACTTTCTGATCAAGTGTGAATACAGTAATTTTTCTGTGGAGGAATTTATTCAAAATTGGGTTTCAATAGAAAAACAATCCCTCACCTGAGAACGAAGTGGGGTCATATTTGGGCTTTGCCCGGGCGCATCCCTTTTAGCTCTTCTAAGCACGAAGGGTAAAAAAAGAAAATCTCCAAAAATGTTCTTCTCTGAAATCAGAAGGCAGACAGCTTTCATATAAAGTATGAAGCATGATCTAGTGGACCTCTACCAAGTTTGTTCATATTAAGACCCTAGGGTCATATTTGGGCTTCAACCGGGCACAACCCCTTTTACATAAAATCAAAGAGCAAAAATCTTTTCAAATCTTCTTTTCCAAAACCAGATGGCTCACAGCTTTCATATTTGGTATGTAGCATCTTCTAGTGGGCCCCTACCAAATTTGGTTATATCAAGACCCTTGGGTCATATTTGGGCTCCACCCGTGCGCATCCCTTTTAGCTCATTTGAGCAAGATTGGTGAAAATAGGAAACCTTCAAAATCTTCTCCAAAACAAGAAGGCAGACAGCTTTCATATTTAGTTTGTAGCATCATCTAATGGATCTCTACCAAGTTTGTTAGTCCCCTACCGGTGTTCACACCGGAGGGGACTAAAGGTTTGCCCTCCGTCTGTCCGTCCGTCTGTCTGTCCGTCTGTCCGCTCAAATCTGGATCCCGTGATAACTTAATAACTAAGCAAGCATTTTTGATGAAAGTTGGTATATGACTAGATGGCAATGTGTAGATTATGCACATCATTTTATTTTTGTTTTTCGACTTAAATTGAGGTTGCTATGGTTACAGAAATAGTGAAAATATGGCCAAAAATGGGATCCTGCAATAAGATAATAACTAAGCAAGCTAGTTTGATGAGACTTGGTATATGACTATATGGCAATGTGTAGATTATGCACATTATTTTATTTTTGTTTTTAGACTAAAATTGTTGTTGCTATGGTTACGGAAACAGTGAAAATATGGCAAAAAATATTGGATCCTGCGATAAGTTAATAAGTAAGCAAGCTAATTTGATGAGACTTGGTATATGACTAGATGGCAATGTGTAGATTATGCACATCATTTTATCTTTGTTCTTTGACAAAAAGTGCGGTTGCTGTGGTAACGGAAATAGTGAAAATATGGCAAAAAATGGATCCTGCAATAACTTAATAACTAAGCAAGCTAACTTGATGAAACCTGTTTTAAAATGTAAAAAAATTTATAAGCCATGTTAGTCAGGGTGGTGATGCAGCAGTATTAATCACCTCCAGTGAAAGTTCTCATTTCTTACCAACAAGACTGAAGAAAAACATCTTGGATCAGACAAGGTAACTGTTATTGATACTATTTCTTGCATCTGTCTATTGCTTGCATGAATTGTATAGTGGGCACAGCAGAGACAACAACTCATGTAAGTCTTGTTTAACCCTTTCCAAAACAAGACCTGGTTTTGACGTCCCTGATAGAATTGGCGTGGGAAAACATTGAGACAAAAGACCATATTGAGTCAATGTGAAGCCGATAGGGGACTTTATGTGTTGCATACAACACCAGATACTTGTTCATATCAAGACCCTGGGGTCACCTTTGGGCCCCACCTGTGTGCTTCCCGTTTTACATATAATCAAAGAGCGAAAAGGCATATCTGTCTTGCTCTTGGCTGAAAACATTCCATGATATTGATCATATGTAGAAATTATAACTTTTTTGACATCTGCCTATTTAATTAATGTGATATCCCATGGGTCAAAGAGACGCAGGTGTGCGATCTAGGACCATCTTGTTTAGTTTGAACCCCTATTGGTTTTCTCACTGTTTCTTCAATTTGGAGGTAAAAAAAGTTATTTTGTGTACAGCACGTATTTACCCCCTATATTAGAGATATATTTGACTGCTTTCAAAAACTGGGGATGTAAGTAGAATTCGCTACTGTGATGAATGTATTGTAATTACAAGTCACAGCTCCAATGTGGGGGTGAATAACTCCAAATGGGGTGTTTGGGAACCCTGCCTATCACTAAAGTTAACTTTGATGTTTTAAAACTTAATTTTAAGGTAAATGTATTAACCTGAAATTGCATGCATTGGTATCAGAATCTCACTTATTTGATCTGTAGTTTTCAGAGAAAAACAGAGGTATTGTCACCAATGAGAGAAAAACTGTGGATATTTTGTGATATCTCTAGCATTACTGAAGGCATTCACTTGAAAATTGGCAAGCATATTCATTTTCAAAGGGTCAATCTGCTTGCAAAGGGTAGGACAGCTCTAGATGCATTATTGTCCAAATTATGCCCCTTTTTCGACTTAGCTTGTTTGTCAAATTTGAAGCACACAACGGTCAAACACTTCACTCATCCAGCACCTTAAGTGAAATTGATGACATTGCATGCTATGCTCTTATGATGTCCTTCTTTGAAGAAGAGGGGGTATATTACTTTGCACTTGTTGGTCAGTATGACTGCCGAATCTGTCAATCTGTCCATAGACCTTTTTTTGTCCAGAGCATAATCTCAAAAACTGTGCAAGCTAGAATCATGGATAGATCTCAATGTGGAATAGTGCAGTGCACAAGAACCATAACTCTACTTATATTTTTCTAATTTTTGCCCCTTGTTGATTGACAAGGAATAGGCCATTGACCAGCTCTTATGGGGGACTTCATTGTTTTACAAACATCTCTTATTATATAGGTTTTCACCAGCGATGCCATTCCCCTGGTATTGATGATAAACATACAGAAGACCCGGATGAAGATTGGTTCTGCAGAAAATGTGTCTTTTTGATAACGGCTAAAACTGGAGGGGCCTTAAAGGAAGGAAATAAAGGTTTGAATACCACATTTCAATTTTCCAATTTCACAGTTTCTAACGTGCCAGATTCCAGTTCCAAATTTCTGGTTGTATTAAGGTAGTTAACACATAATAGTTGTGCCATGTTTCGGACACCATAAACTTTATCCGTGTTAATAGAGGTTTCCTACTAGTTTCATTAAGAATGAGCTCTGTTAACATTGTGAAAGATCATGAGTTCCGGAATGTTGCGGAACTGATATGGGTTCACTACCTTAAAATTGAAGCTGTTGTGCTTTGGTTATTTGAGATTTTTAAATGGTTGTAATATAAGATAAAAGAGATAGATTTGGTCCCTAATTGTCTGTAGACTGTTTTTGTCTGGACAAAAATTCATAAAGTATGCAAGCTAGAACCAGAATAATTCACATGTGGAAAGATCTGATTGAGGAAGAGTGAATTGCATAAGAACTGTACCTCTACTTTTCATATATTCTGAGCTATTGCCAATTGTAAAGTTAAAAACTTTTTTTTATTTTATATACCAGCAGCTGCTGTCAAAGTGCAGTGATAACTCAGCGGTATATCATTCAAAAGGTCCTGGTTTGATCCCAGAAGGTGGCACTCATCCTTTCTGACTAAATGTCTCCCACCTATGGGTCAATAATTGTAGCCTTATGTGGAATATATACTGGAGGCTAGAAAAAGATGTAAAGATGTAATGTTTGTTCTTGTGTGAGAAATCCTTCATTAGATGCTTCTTCCACTGCAATATTACTGGTAGATTATTGACAGCAGCCTTTAATCCCATGCAAACCAACAAAGCAAAATTATGTTGTCATCATTGTCTTGCAAAAACTTTGACATTTTGCGATAGCTTTGGTTCTTCTAATGGTATTCACTTGAAACTTGGTACATATGTTCACTGTCAGAAGAGCAACCTTTTCATAATTCTATCAAGGGGAATAACTCTAGATACATTTTGTGTGAATAATGCCTCTCTTTCTTCTTAAGAATTTTCATCCATGATCCAGCAAACAACAGCTGACACACACACACACATATAGAAATAGAACTTGGAAAAAACAAAGCCTCTCATTTAGTTGGTATAATTTTATTTTTATTTTATTTCAGCTGATGATCTTAGAAAAATGAAGCAAGTCCTACCCTATAGTGTAAGTGTTTATATCAGCGTTCTAGTCTTGAGGGGAACCTTTAAAACCCTTAAATACCATAAATTGTGTTGGGATCCTTAAAAAAGTATATTTTGCTTTAAAAACCTTATAAAAGCTTTTATTTTGGTTACTAAACCATTCACTCTGTTGTTTTGAACATATTGTGTCAACAATATTGTTCTCTTAACCCTTGTCATACTGAACCCAGAATATTCCTGTTTGGTGGGAGCTATAGACAAACATCAGCCTGCACATATGTGTAGTCTGATGTAAGTCTACACCACCTGTTTCTCACTTTCAAACCAGAATTGTCAATAGATTTAGTTTTTCAAATAAAAATTGACATACCTTGGTTCTTTCAGTGCTTTCTGCCCTTTGATTTTGATGAAAAATGATTAGCCAAAATTTATTCAGCATGACAAGGGTTAAGTTCTCATATTTTTCACCTCCTAAGGTAAGGAGTAAACATATAAAGAACAATACTGAGGTTTATTTAGAAAAACTAATCTGAAAAAAATCAATTTAATCCATGACCAAAGGTTCAGAGGTGGATTTTGCCTGTTGTAGGCCATTACCCTGCAATTTGAGGGGCCATGTATAGGAGCCATTGGTCACACTTTATTTCTTTGCTTTCTATTGATAAAGAAAAAATAGATTTTTTATACGCCGCTGGAGGGGGACGTATATTTGCGTCATCTTCTCCGTCTGTCCGTCCGTGTTTACGAGAGAACATGTCCTGGGTAGTTTGTAAGTTATAGAGGCATATCTTGGGTATTTTTTTGGTGTTGGGTATACCCAAGACCATAAAGCTTAATTTTGTGTCCAACAAAACAATCTTGGGTAGCTGGAGAAAAGTACCCATGAATTTTTCAGACACGTTTTTGTCTAAAAAAATGTCTATGTAGTGTCCAACACCATGCATCAATACAAAGGTTTTTTAACGATGTGCGTCGGGGTTTATTCGTTACCCAATGAAAACGTTAGTATTTTTTCCCGATTGGACCCGATGTCCATTCGTCAGCCAATGAAAATGTTCGCGAATTTCCGGGACCTCTATATCGGACGTGCACCTTACTACAAAACATTTTTTTTTATTTCTGTGGTCGTAAGTTTAGAGATCGTGTTTTTTAAGAACGTTGCATAAAATCAGACAGATTATTAAAAAAAGAAAACTTTGAAAATTAAGGAAATTATCTTTAACAAAAACGAGATCTTTGACAGACATGCGCAGTGGCGATTTCCTGTGCGCCATTTTACCACATGGAAGACCAGGCAAGGTAAGTTGTTGGGTTGTTCTTTTCAAATCGATTGTATCATTTTCTACACTTCATAATTTCAATTAAGACGGTTATGATTAACAGTACTTGCTGCACAATAACCTTAGAAAGTGAGAGACTTGATAATTGTTAAATTCATGAAAAAGAAATACTAAACAGAAAGACAAATATTATCGTGATAAAACACTTCCATGGAGAAGGACGCTTGAAATGGCCGACTTTGTTGCGATTGGCAATGAAAGAGGATTCAAGTACTGCAATTGTCAAGCAAGTGGAGGGCATGGTTTATTTGTTTTAAGAACAAGTCACCTGAATTTTTTGCGCAAAAAAATGGATATGTCTGAAAGACAATACTCTTGCGTGCACAAATACGACAATGGTTATCTTGTGTATTTGCCTGATGAAATTACTAAGTTCACATTCCATCACATCTTGAAAGCAAAGAAAATATTTCATTTATTGACCTAGGTAAGTTGTACTGTAACCCCGAGTAATTAGCAACTATGTTTCAGTAATAAAATGGTAAATTTTCAATTGCGTAATTTTAACCCTTTCCCACTTACGACATTTAATGGCTTAGGAAAATATTGTGACAAATGGGAGAAATTGCACATTCTGTGCAAATTCTCTTTTTTCCCACAATGTTTCCTTTCCTATTAGAAAACCAAAAGGAAATTTTAACAATTTTAAAATCTACAATCCTTTCTATTTGGACAAGTTCAAAATTTGACTGAGTGGGAATGGATGAAGAGACCAGCTTTTCAGTCATCGTAAACAAAAACAATTCTAAAACTATCAATCCATTTAATCCCAAAATTGTTTAACAATGAACGTTATTTTTATATGCACAAGTGACTGTTAAATATACACACGCTTCAGGTCAATTATTTGGTCAGATGTACACACACAGAGCCAGGATTACCATACATACACATAAGGATATTAACCTTTTTACCCTTGACGCAAAGTGAAAGTACATTGTACATGTATAGTAATTTCAAAGGAGATCCCTGCACTGTGAAAGTTAAATACTTTTGTCGCCTAGGCAATCATGATAAGGTTCAGTGAAAAACACTTCCAAAATCTGTTTAAAAAAAATCATATGGTTGAAATAATGTGGGCTAGCTTATTTACAAAACCTCCAAGGTATGTTTCTTTTGTTAACTCTCTTAGGTAACATGGGGAAAAGGCTGTACTTTGGACACTTTTTGATTATGAGCCAATGTACTCCACCCCCACCTTTCGCTTTTTCTTCTTTCTTGGCCCTACTTTTCATTGGCCTATATCATTTGGTTTGGGTGGATGAAAAATTACAAAATAAAGGGGAGCCTATGCCCAATTTTTTGGTTCGACGATTTTATTGCTGTGAGGCTAGGAGAGGATGTAATGGTAGTACTGGTGTGAGAAATACCAGGATTTCATTGTTAGGGGCTCCGGCCGCCGCGATATAACTGAAAGATTGTTGAAAGCGGGGTAAAACTCCATTCAAACAAACAAAACAAACAAAAATTGCTTCGGACTGCATCTTGCTGCCAAATAGCTCCCCCTGTATCCCATCTAGCTAAAAAAGCATTGCCTTGATATTTTTAATAATGCTAATATGGTATTTTTCTTGTTATCTTAATTTTATAGGCTTACTTGTAAGATAATAAAGAAGCCAATTTTGGGCTAGTAAATTTTTATTCAGGCTAGTAAAAGTTGGTAAATCTAAATTTCTATGACCGAGACTGTAAATACACTAATATAAAAACATAGCATACATCCCCATCCCTGCATAAAAGGATAATACAAGCAGTTTTGACATTGGAAACATCAACATTTTCCATGTTTGATCTCAACTATGATGGTAAAAGAATGTAACCCGCAATTAATAAATGAATCTGCCTCCACTGGGATTCGAACCTGTGCCCAACATATCTTTATATAACCGCCAATTAGAAGCTGGTTCAAATCCGATCAAACTTTCTTTACGGAGTTTGATGAAAGTCATTCCAACCTGATTCATTTGTCATTCACTAATTGACTGTGTGATAAAGCAGTCAGTGGCTTGGATAGAAAGTTGTGTACTCCTGAAGAAACATGAGGACCACATGGATGAGTGCACTGACCACATCGTGTCATGACTGAAAATTGTTAAAAATGGCATTAAACCTATATCCATTCCAATCTAGACTACCAATTTAAGTACGCCCCTTGACCATGTGAAAACTGTCGTCAGCTTTAATTGCATAATCTGCCATACTAACTCTTAGGATGCAATAATTAGAAGATATTATAAATACACCCAACTTCTTATGAAGTACAATGCAGGGCTTGAAATTTTTTTAAATTTCTACTTGTCCTGCCATATAAGAAAATATAGTGATACATTAAATTCATAATTGAAATTTTGCAAAATTCACTCATCCTGCTTATATAGACAAAGAAGGAAAAAATCATGCAGGACGAGCGGACGAGAAGAATTTTCAAGCCCTGCAATGTCGGACCAAACTCAGAGAAATGGCAGAAATACCTCTTCTGGTTCATCCTCAACTGCAGCGTGGTAAATGCCTACATTATGTTCTGTCTGCACCAATGATAAAAAAGATTCAGGCAGCTAGACTTCAGAGCCGATTTAACCCTTGATCTGATCAGCTGGTACTCAAAGAGAAGACACGTCCTGGTAGCTCAGTTGGTAGCGTGTCTGACTTGTGATCCTACGGTTGCGGGTTTGATCCCCGGTCGAGTCAAAATTTCTTTGCGGCGTTTTTTCGCCTCTCACCTCTGATGCATGTGACTTTGAAAGAAAGTTGTTTTAGTACTGGTGTGGAAAAACCAGGAAACACATGGGTAGGTGCAGAGACTGCCATGATAAGACCTAAGCTGTTAAAGCACCGCCAAACTCCATTACAATCAATAAAGAAAAAACTCAAAAGAGAAAGCATTCTGGAGCTTGTTTAGATTATTTGGGACTAGTTGAAGCACAGAATATTCAGGAACATGTGAACGGACGTTTATGAGGGCCCAAGAGATGTCCGTTTCACCTGAAAAACTTACAAGTAAGAAGAGAGACTGTGTATTGTTGAACAGTTGTTTGCAAAGTCCATTTGGGCTAGGAAGGCTGTCACTACAGATACCTTTATCAGTGATTATTCCTGTAAATTTAATGTCAAAAGTGAAGTGTGTTGCAGAAAGAAAATGATTATGTATATATCAAGGTTCGCACAGTCTTAAAAAGTCCTTAAAAATCACGCTATGGCCTTAAGAAGTCCTTAAATGTCTCCTGACCTTAAAAAGACCTTAAAAAGTCCTTAAATTCTGTTTCTAGGGCCTTAAATCTGACGAGCGGAGCAAAAAATTGTTTATTTCTTAAAATCGTGTTAAAAAAAGTAATACGACAGACATTCCCACAACATCGGGGCCGCTGTATTCTATCTATTTCGAGGATTCCGACGTCGGCCGATGATTGCCGAGCATTGACGTAGTGTTTCCGAATAAATCGATCGTAACCAATCAACGAGGAGCATTCGCTGCTGGAGCTGAAAATTGCGCCATCTATGGACCGATTCAGCCAATGAAATGATCGGAATTATTCTCTGCGTCCCTTCTAAGTCCGTCTTGTGCAGTAGAAGGATTTTGCAAAGTGTTGACGCAAAGAAAAATGCCTGAAAAATGCACAATTCAATGTGAAATGGGTAACGGACTATCCATGGCTGAGGGAAGTAAAAACAAGTGTTTACAAAGCATACTTTCATTACTGTCGGAGGGAAATCGGTCTTTCTAAAATGGGTTAGATCGCTCTGAAATTACATGTTATTCATATATGATCGCATCCAAAGTTTTCGACGATCAAGCGAGATTCCTGAGGTTTTTTTTTTTTACCATACCGACAACAAATCTAGTCGAGCAAGTAAACCATATTCTTTTCCTTAGGCGGAGTTGATGTGTATGAGGTCAGATGCATTTTTCGAGACGTTGTAGATTTTGCATTGGTCATACCCCACCCACTTGTTATGCCAGCTTAACCTTCGGCAAGCATTGATATATTTTCAGAGGAGCAATGTATTGAAAGCAGAAGTTTTATGGACAATACAAACAGTTGTTATAATTCTTATAAGTCTAATGGAACTATTTCAAAACTATTTAAATCTGTGTTTCCTAGATCTATAGCAATATAGCTAAACAATTTTCCTGTAGAAAAAAGAAGTCAGCCTATCTACTGTTTAACTGTAAGATACAACATCAATTATAAGGCACATTTTCAACAAAGATAAGGCCTTAAAAATAGAAATTTTGGCCTTAAAAAGACCTTAAAAAGTCCTTAAATTTGTGTGCCCTGTTTCTGTATGAACCATGTATATATATATATGTGTTGAATGGAGTGTGATAAGTCTTGTGTTTTATTCACTTGTGTGAAGGCATAATTCAGTGTTTCAATGAATTTAACCTGGAAAACATTTACCTGATATAGATGTATCAATAGGCACAGGCTTGCGAAAACATAGTGTGAAAATGAGAAAATGCTCAGAATAAGGAATTTCTCATTTTCCCACAATGTCATCTACTATGTGAGAACTTTTGCTTATAATTATGCCAATCTCATTAAAATCGTCATGACAATGAACATGTCACATTTATGTCATACGGGTCACTGTAATGTGACCATTATCAGAGTACTGTCAGATCTACCTTGCGATAGCGGTACTGTAGATCTGATATCAATGGAATTGTATTAATGATTTTATTAATTAGGAGACTCAGAAACTGGCTTATCACTGAAAGGGGTTAAATTAGAAGTGCATGTATGTATGTATATATGTAATGCAAATTTTCTGTGCATTCAACCCATTACAACTCGGGGCAATTTTGAACATTTCCATTTTGAAAGAATTTGCAGACAACAAATGTAAAACTGTAAAAAAAATCACTTCCGCTTTTTCTGTGCAAATTCTCCTTTTCCCACAATGTTTTATGAAGTCAAGTAAAAATGAGGTATTTACTTTGAAAGGGTTATGGTGCAAAAACAGTTGCCATTTGCTGTTACCTCTTGTTAATGTAGATGCAACAGCAAGAGGCTTTTGAAAATATTTCGGGTAAACAAGAAATTGCACAGAATTACATTTTGCTGGAATTGTGGTCCATTTTAGACTTGTTTGTATCAACCTAGAACAAGGTTTATATCTGTTCAACTATAGCGTATATTGATTATAATCGCCAAATAATTGAGCCCTGCTGTCTTCCGACAGCTCTTGTTAATCTTTTTTGGTTGTTATGTAACTTTTCCAAAGGTTAACTGGGTACACTGTCCAAGCCTTGTTGGGTTCTGATGATATTAATATATACAGCCTGAATATTTGTTGTGTAGAGAGTCAAAGGGTTATATTGGTTAATTGTCCATGTTGTTGTTGTGTACCATGGATGAGTTTTTACTTAATTATTTTTTGGTTGTTTTGTAACTTGTCCAAAAGTTTTACTGGGTGCACTGTCCAAGACATTGATAAGTTCTGATGATATGATTCTATACAGTCTGATTATTTGTTGGTTAGAGAGTCTAAGGGTTTTATTGGGTACACTGTCCAAGACATTGTTGGGTTCTAATATGTTTTTATATAGTTTGATTATTTGTTGGGTAGAGAGTCTAAGGGTCTTATTGGGTAATTGTCCATGTTATTGTTGGCTTAGATTGATGATTATTTTATTTTGATATTTTTTGGTTGTTTGGTAACTTGTCCAAATGTTTTTTGGGTACACTGTCCAAGACATTGTTGGGTTCTGATGATATGATTTTATACAGTCTGATTAATTGTTGGGTAGAGAGTCTTAAGGTTTTTATTAGGTAATGGTCCATGTTATTGTTGGGTTCCAGAGATGAGTTATTTTTTTATATTTTTTTGGTTGTTTCGGAACTTGTCCAAAGGTTTTACTGGGTACACTGTCCAAGACATTGTTGGGTTCTAATATGTTTTTATATAGTTTGATTATTTGTTGGGTAGAGAGTCTAAGGGTCTTATTGGGTAATTGTCCATGTTATTGTTGGCTTAGATTGATGATTATTTTATTTTGATATTTTTTGGTTCTTTGGTAACTTTGTCCAAATGTTTTTTGGGTACACTGTCCAAGACATTGTTGGGTTCTGATGATATGATTTTATACAGTCTGATTAATTGTTGGGTAGAGAGTCTATGGGTTGTTTTTGGGTAATTGTCCATGTCATTAATGGGTCACATGGATGATTTTTTTTCAATCTTTTTTCATTTGTTTGGTAACTTGTCCAAAGGTCTTACTGGGTACACTGTCCAAGACATTGTTGGGTTCTGATGATATGATTTTATACAGTCTGATTAATTGTTGGGTAGAGAGTCTTAAGGTTTTTTTTTAGGTAATTGTCCATGTTATTGTTGGGTTCCAGAGATGAGTTATTTTTTTATATTTTTTTGGTTGTTTCGGAACTTGTCCAAAGGTTTTACTGGGTACACTGTCCAAGACATTGTTGGGTTCTGATCATGATGATATGATTTTATACAGTCTGATTATTTGTTGGGTAGAGAGTCTAAGTGTTTTATTGGGTAATTTTCCATGTCATTGTTGGGTTCCGTAGAAGTGTTTTTTATCTTAATATTTTTTGGTTGTTTGGTAACTTGTCACAGAGTTCTGATAAGCTTTAGACATTAGGGGGCCACTGGCCCATTTAAGCCAAGAATATGGGACCTCTTTTCCAAAACATTGGGCCACTTTATTATGAGGATGTTTATATGATGTGAACACAATCATGAGAAGAAATCTCAAGGGCTTTCTTCTCATTTAAAAGGAAACAACAGGGCTCGTGTTTGACCCTTAAACCAGGGTTTTGACCCCTCAAAATATGAAAATATCTTAATTTGACCCCTAGAAATTTTCTTAAGGGGGTCATTTTGACCCTCTTGAGAGGAATCTCTAGGGGTCAAAACATGGTTTCATACCTTAGATTTTCACAAATTACCATCTTAAGTTCTACAAATCAATTACTTGTTTCATAGCATTACAAGAAACAAAGTGATTCTGAAATATGCAAAATTCTACTTATGATTTACTTTTTCTTTCGTTTTAACCCCTCTAATTCTAGATTTGACCCCCAGAATTTCTCGGGTGAGGAGTCAGTGACTCTCCAATATCAAACTCTAACACGAGCCCTTAACGATATAATGAATTAAGAATACAGTATAGAGCTGTTAATGAATTATTTTCCTTATGCTCAATACAAAAAAAACAAGTCATTGAGATTTTATTTGAATCATAAGATAGCAACGGAAAGTCCGAGAGCCATTATTTTGGAACTTTTTTCGTAGCTCGATTTGCCTATCGCCCCGGATTCTGATTGAGATTCGGTCGCTTTTGAAGTCCCGGGTTCATTTGGCTGATGATCGGCACCAGTTTGTGATCTCTTTGGCTCACTCTGGCCACAGAAGCTCAAGATTGGTTTTATTTTCTTTTTTTCTGCCATCACGGCGACACAAAACAGCGAGTTTATGATGCAGAAGGAATATTTCGTTACATCAAACTTAAATTTGTTATTTTTATTAAAGCGCTATTCATTGGCTGATATGACCAAAAACGAAATATATAGTGCACAGTAAACCAATCAGAGCGACCTTTTCAATCAATATTAACGCTCTGAATTACCAAGGGGAACCCCGGAAGTAAATAAAAACCCAAACATCCACCGATTCGACCCAAGGTTTCTTCATACCTACAGCGCACGGTTTGTAACTTAAACGCGTCGGTTGCCCCTTTTTTAGGGGCCATCTGTAGTTTTTCTGCGCCAATCCCGCAATGGCGCACCCTTGGCCAAACTCTGCGTGTTGAAGTTGTTTAAAGGTATTACTGTGTACACTGTCCAAGACATTATTGGGTTCTGTTGATATGATTTTTTAGTCTGATTATTTGTTGGGTAGAGAGTCTTATTTTGGTTTACCACCTTGTCTTGAATCTAATTGTATGCTTAAAATGACTGAATATGGTTCTGATATTCCTACGTCGCTTGAATCATGAATATTGAGTATGGAAGACCCTCATGTGGGCATACTTCATCGGCTAATAAAATAAGTTTCGTCAAATGGCCTCATCTAAAGGAAGTTAGTAGCAAGTGTAAATATTTTATTTTAATCTTTTGGTTATTTGGTAACTTGTCCAATGGTTTTACTGGGTACATTGTCCAAGCCTTGTTGGGTTCTTATGATATAATTTTACATGTAGTCTGATTATTTTTTGGGTATAGAGTCTAAGGGTCTTATTGGGTACACTGTCCAAGACATTGTTGGGTTCTGATATGTTTTTATATAGTTTGATTATTTGTTGGAAATAGAGTCTAAGGGTCATATTGGATAGTTGTCCATGTCAGTTTTTGGTTCCACAGAAGAGTTTTTATTTTAATCTTTTTTTGGGCCTGATTGGGTGCACTGTCCAAGACATTGTTGGGTTCTGATGATATGATTTTATACAGTCTGATTATTTGTTGGGTAGAGAGTCTATGGGTTGTTATTGGGTACACTGTCCAAGACATTGTTGGGTTCTGATGATATGATTTTATACAGTCTGATTATTTGTTGGGTAGAGAGTCTATGGGTTGTTATTGGAATCACTGTCCAAGACATTGTTGGGTTCTGATGATATGATTTTATACAGTCTGATTATTTGTTGGGTAGAGAGTCTATGATTTGTTATTGGGTGCACTGTCCAAGACATTGTTGGATTCTGATGATATGATTTTATATGGTTTGATTATTTGTTGGGTACAGAGTCTAAGGGTCTTATTGGGTAACTGTCCATGTCATTTTTGGGTTCCACAGAAGTGTTTGTATTTTAACCTTTTTTGGTTGTTTTGTAATGTGCCCAAAGGTTTTATTGGGTGCACTGTCCAAGCCATGTTGGGTTCTGATGATATGATTTGATACAGTCTGATTTATTGTTGGGTAGAGAGTCTAAGGGTTTTATTGGGAAATTGTCCATATTATTGTTGGGTTCCATAAGTGTATTGTGGTAAGTTGCAATTTAATGGTTTGCATAATAATATATTGACATTCTGAGGGATGTTAAACTTTCAGTGCAGGAAATCTGCCGAACCTGCCCAGATTTCGGGGCCAAGACCGAATAAGCCCGCATCAATTCATTGACACACTGGAGTTACAGGAGTAATTTACCCTTAGTTTGTCATTATTCCTTTAGGGATGAAAATATGAAAGAAAAAATCTGCAATTGTTTCAAGTTACTACTTGCTGACAAATTCTATCAAATTGAAACATGTTGAAAAGTTTGTGTTGCACATGTAGGTTCAAATTTAATATCAGTTTTAATCTTAGTTGATTGTCGCTGTGAGACTCCAGGGGACTTGCTTAAGATCTTGGGCTGGGGCAATTAAAATTGTGAAAAATTACTAGTATTTTACCTAATTTAAATTGGGAGAAAATATAATGATACTTTGAGGGAACGGGAAATTTTTGATCGATATTGGGGAAAAAACTTTTTTTGCCATTGGGAATGGGGCCATTATTTGTCCCAAATATTAGCAAATGAGACCCCTGAACTAGGTGCATGAAGAGTTAAAGATAACATAAACATTTTATTTTTCTAAAGTCAGTCCCAAGTGGTTGGCATCCACTTTGTTGGCAGTAGTAAATAATTTCTATCTAAGGTGAGTTCTTCTGTTGTCGTGATCGTGACAACACATGTTTTCTACAGCCATTGATTATTTGTTATTGTTAAGACAGAGTTGAAAACAAAATGACAAAAGTAGAAATTGCTCATATGACAGAGGCATTAAATGGTTTACAAGTGATTCTGCTACATGATTTTACATAAATTTCCAGAACTTTCCAAACTCATTTTCAGTTGCCCTCCGCAGACAGACCGGTGCTTAAACTTGAGGACTGTAAATAGAGAAATAGATTATTTGTACATGCTGATATTTGGTAAAAAAAACCCCTAAATTGTATTATTTCAGACAATGGATGATGAAATGTTCTGGTCGGAATTGCCTGAACTTCCAAAGAAGATGAAGTGGCCCATAAAATTAGTAGAGTGGACAGAGAGACCACTAGTGTACTGCAGATCTGATGATGCGTAGTAAGTTGCAATTTAATCTTGATTTCTTCTTTACACCTTGAAACTTTAAAATATATTGTAAAAATGTATAGATGCCCATGACAAAAAGTTCATGTCTATCCATTCAGATGTTGAGCAGCTCTTTCCAAATTTTGAGATACTTCATATAGGTACCTGAAATTTTGAACTACACAGAGAAGTATTCTGTGTCAAACAATGAGGGACATCCTTTGGTTATCTCCCTTGAATACTCTCCAGAAATACATTGGTCCCTATCAGTGTTTTACTTGGACTTTATCCTAGGTTTCTTTGCACTGTCTGGTTTTAAAATCAGCTGTATAATGCAAACTTTAGAGCTGGAAAATTCGTTTCATCTTGAAAATACATTTCTATGTTATTTCTAAACCATAAACTAAAACCATCAAGAGATTTGTATTTATAATAAAACTAGAAAAGGCAAAAAAAAAAAAAATCCCAACTTCCTCATACTGAAAAAGGATAAAAACAAAGGTAATGAAGTGAAAGGACCAATATACATTTTGGCACACCTCTGAATTGATGGTCACAGGACAAAGGGAAGATAACACAGGAATGTCGCTCATTGTGTTGAAGGGGTATGACTCAACTCAAGTGACATAATTTTAAGTATTATTTGTGGAAATAGTTGTTATGCTTTAAGTTCTTTCTCTATTCACAGCTTTAATGTGTCCAGGAACCAGCTGATTCCATTTTCTGATGAGATAGATACATATAAAAATAAGGGCATTGGTAATGACAAGTTCAAAAAGAAGCCAGTCACTCAAGAGGCATTCTTGTCAGATATCCAGTGGGCACTTAGTAAGTATTCTATTCATTTGGCAATTAAGCCTGCAACAATTTAAAAATGTTCAATTTCAAGGCATATTGATTTCGTAATTCCACTTAATATTTGTAAAATACTTTTTAGCCTAAATCTAACTCACATGGAAACTCAAATCGACAGGCATTTATTATCCCAAGTAAAATTTTAACATAACTTTCACATTAAGCTCCATCAGATGCTGAAAATCATATGGCACAAGTGAGGTCTTGTTCTCAATCAGAAACTATTGGAACTATCCATCCGAAACTTAACACACACCTTTTAGGATGATAGATGCCTCTCCATACTAAGTTCCATTTTGTCAAGTTTTCCCTTTCTAACTAACAATTTTAATGACATTTTGTTTTTCTTAACATATACTTTTGGGGCTGTAGATGTCTCTCCATGCCAATTTGACAGAAATTAAAAACGTTTAAAAAACTGAAATCTATTTTAAATTTGAAAAGACAGAATACTTGTTCATCTAAAAAAAATTTAAGTATTAGTGACAAAGTGAGTACAGGTGAGACATTTAAATCCATGGAATTATTGTGTGATAAAGTAATGGCTGGAAAAGGAAGTTATGTTGGTATTGTTGGGAGAAAACCAGGAAGCACATTGGCAGGTGCACTAACTGCCTTGATATGAAATCTGCTGTCTAAGAAACATTCAAATTCAATTCAATAAATATGCAGATGACAAAAATTTGTAATAAATGACTTAATTGTTTTTGATGGCATAGGAAACATTTCTGAAAAGGATGAATCACATGTTTTGTGCAATTCATACTTTTGCCAGAATTTTTTTCCGAAACCTTTCACTGTAGTGTCGTCAAAACATGAAATTGGAAAAAAGTTGTACTACAATTTATTTAAACATTTTCAGATGTTTGGAAAAAAAATGTTGCTACTATACCCAAAAGAAAAGCTGCCAAACAAAAAAGTTCAAAGAAGAAAAGGAAAAAAGAACAGCCAAAAAAACAGTGACTTAAATGATAACAATGACAATTTGAAAGATGTGCCTGAAAGTGAGACTGAAAACATCAGGTTTGAAAGTGAGACTTAATCTTATTCAGAACATGTAAATGATATTAATGATGATAATAATGAAGATGGAGTTGAATATCTGCCGATGGAAAGGGTCAATCAAAATGTAAATTCCAAAACAAGCGAGCAAAGTGTGAAACAACCATCAGGGTGTCCACGGTCAGGGAAAAAGTCAGGGAAAAAAATATTTTTTCAAGGTCAGGGAATTGTCAGGGAATTTTGGAATTGGTCAGGGGATTTTACAGTTTAAGCAAAAGTCAGGGAAAAGTCAGGGAATTTTGAAATAATTGGTGTATGAATGATAAAAAGATAAAAAACTAGGTAAGACAGTTTCTTCATGATTGGCTATAATGATAATACTGATAATAACAATAACATTAATAATAATGTGATAAGTAGTATTCATTATTCCAAATTGTTCTTTGAGAAGAAACTGAAGGGACTAGAGTCACTTAGGAATTTTATACATGATACCAAATAATGTACCATTTAATTCATGTTGAAGTGCCTAAAAGAAAGTTTATATTTTGAAATGCACACCAAATATAGTCCAATATATTGAGATACATGCTTCTATGGGGTTAGTTTGTGTTTTTCGTTGATTTTGGCATGCATCTTATTTCAAAACCCACACCTAGCAGTATAGGTTAAGTTCATAAAACATGCATTATGTATGTATGAAGAAAAAGAAAAAAATATTCATACAAATAGTAATACAGTTACAGTTAGTAAAGTAAGAGGTGGAAAGGGTTGGCTGTAGGGGTGGTGGAAGCCAACATTTTCATAAATTAATGTGCAAAATACGGTAAACATAAGTCAGGGAAATTTGATTTCAGTCCGGGAAAAGTCAGTGAAAAGTCAGGGAATTTTGCTTTGCTCAAACTGTGGACACCCTGACCATGCACTTCAATTGGTGAAAACCAGTGTCTTGAAGAAAGACAAATGTCCATAGAGAACAACCTTAGTATTAATAGGAAGCATGAAATCAGCAATGATGTGATGGAGATACTAGCCGTATAGAGTATGAAAGTGAGAGTAAATCATGTTCAGAATATGTGCCTGATAATAAGGATAATAATATTGAAGAAGAGATTGAAAATACATCAATACAAGGGGCCCTTTATAATGTAAATTCTAACACAAAAGTGCATAGGGTGCAACAACCATGTAATTCAAATGATGAAAACCAGTGTCTTAACTAGTGTTATGTTTCTTTCGCAAGGGTCCTTCATAATGTAAATTCTAACACAAAAGAGCATAAGGTCCAACAACCATGTACTTCAAATGATGAAAACCAGTGTCTTGAAGAAAGACCACTGTCCAGAGAGCATGTCCTTGGCAGTAGTAGGGAGCATAAAGTCAGCAATGATGAGATGGAGAAAGATACTATTAATCAAAATATATATGTTAGAAAGGTTATTACTTCCAATGTTTCTAAATTTGGAAAGGTGAAGAAGCGAAGCACAGTTTGGAACCAAGCACACTGTTGTAAATTCTGTCATAAGGTGAAAACAAATATATCAAAGCACCTGAGAAAACATCTCAAAAAAGAGGAAGAGTTGAGAGACTTGGATTTATTGTCAAAAAAACATGGAAACCGTCATAAATTAGTTAGATCAAGATGGGACCTAATCCGCAATGAAGGCGATCATCAACACAATTTAAGTGTACTACAAAAGGGTTATGGTGAGATAATACTAGGTAGACGACAAGTTGGAAGTTTTGAAGTTCGCAAGTATGGACCCTGTCCACATTGTCATGTTTGGATTAAGTTAGACAGAACAATGTATATGCATCAGAAAGTCTGTCCTGCACATCATAGTTCTACTGACTGCATACTGACTGCAAGAGAGCTTAGAATAGCTAGCCTACAGACAGCTGGAAGGTTAAATTCCACAGTTGGAAAGCCTTTGTTGGAAGTGTTCTCCATAATGACCTCGGACGAAATTGGTAACATAGCAATGAATGACGGGCTGATCATTACTCTAGGGAACATTTGGATGGCCAAAAATATTGGAAATAAATTGAAGCGGAAATACTATGTGTCAAGCAGAATGCGAGATGCTGCTTGTCTTTTAATAAACATGAGAAAAGAAAGTGAGAGAAGTGATCTGAATATGATAGACTTTCTGTGTCCTGAGCATTTTGATAATGTTGTAACGGCAGCGATTTTCCAACAAAAAAAAGAGGTAGAGGATATTTGCACGTTCCTTTCCAGATGTAGCGCATTGGAAGGAAAATAAATTCCGTATCCAACGATATCCTCTTAGTTCGGTAAACACTTTGCGATTTTAACTATGAATCATGTGCATTTAAACAAATACATATTTATGTTTCTCATGCAGAAATAGTATGGCCCTGTCTTTTACAAATTTTGGAATTGCCAATTTTCCAAGGTATTAGTCAGAAATGGATAAAGTAGCATAACATTTGGTCGTTATGCACCAATTTTGATTCTGTACTATTTTCTTGGAAAATTGAGGACTCTTCAGTGAGTAAAATACAGGAACAGAATATTCATGCGGAAAGAACACATACCTGTATCATCTGTGTGCCTGTAACTGCTAAAATTCTGAAAATAATGAAATTATTCCTTGTACGTGTACCACATCACTGCATCTTTTCCTATGAGCACTCACTTCGTTATAAAACTGCGAAGTGCTTACCAAACCTAGAGAACAAAGGATTGAGAGTACTATCGTTGGATAAGGAATTTTATTTTCCTGCGAATGCGCTACATAAATGTGCAAATATCACTTACCTCATGATTTTTGTTAAAAAAATGCTTGCAGTCAGCACTTTAAGTGTTATGCACCCAAAACAGGACATGTGTTTCCCCACAGTGCTTAATATGTAAGACAAATTTGATGGAATGTATTCCCCCATCAAGTATAAAAGTGTTTCGTATGTGCAAAATAAGGACTGTGCATATTTAGAAACACCTTATTGTGGTTTAAAAGATGCATATATGCAAGAAAATGCTTATAAGAGTTTTCTGCTTTTGTTTCAATGTTTTCATGCACTATTTATAATTTTTATGGGAAGTGCACCCGATTTCATACTTTCTTCATCTGTTGTAAAGCCGTCTGCTGTAGAATTGTTGTAGGTGTCGAGAAATTAATATGTTGTCACCATGAATAAAGAAAAAAATAAGATATCAATTTTTTAATTGTAGCATAAATATTCTAGTTTCTCTGTTCGACTGTGGAAGTTTTTCAATGGGTGTAAGTGAAAGGTATTCACATAAAACTTGGAAGTTTATGTTTTTTATGGAAAGGGGACCCAGTTTAGAAGTGCAGTTATCCTAAAATTATCCCCTTAACACTCAATCCCCCCTTTTTATGTTGAGGCCTTTTGAGAACATTGTGGTTATAGGAGAAATAGTTGGTAATGAGCAGTTTCTCCAATTGGCACAATGTTTCCTTCCTTATTAGCAGATTTTTCTCATTTTTTAACACTTCTGAAATTTCTTCTCCAAACTCCTTTAATTTGGGACAAACCAAATTTCGCTGAGTGCTGAAGGGTCAACTTTTTTAGTTTTATGATCCTTAATCAACCACCAAATTTGATTAACTTACTTTTTGGCTTTCCGATCTCAAAAACCATCAAAGTAGTATTCACCTAAAATTTGGAATACTTTTTTAATAAGAAAAGGGAAATCTATTTTTGGAGGGTAAGTAATTGTAAAATTAATGTTAATACAGTTATGGCCCCTGTTTTATTTGGGAATTGAGTTTATTTGTTGCATATGTTTTTAAAGTTTAGATTTCAGTAATGGTTATACTGCTTTACAATACCTGTTCATTGAGAAGATTTGCTATGTACTCACCTAAAATTGGTAGGCATTGGGGATGTGGAGGCCACTGTTGTCTGCTCTGCAACTCAAAATTTTAAGTAACCCTTACCAAACTTGGACAAATTTTATCAGTCAGATTGTTCCCAACAGTCCAGAGAAATTGCCCCTGAATTGATCTCACAGTTGTTGTACAGATGTGTCTTGATGTAAGCATTTGTTTTATTTACATGCCAACTACTCAAAGGAATTGGCAGATCCTTTACACATTACATAAAAAGTAAAGGATGACTAACTGTCAATTTCTGAGAAACACTAGGTCCAAGAATGGACTGATATGGGTACTAATATCCAGTTAAGAATTACCCCAAGTAGCTTGCCCAGCCTAAAACATTTCAAACACAGAATAGTAAGATTTTGGAGGTGATTTAGATTTAACATAATTCTGTTGGTAAAATTCCTCTGTTATGTTAGGTATGCAGACATTAAGTAAGAGCAAGTATGTACATGTTCTAGCAAGTAAGTCATTAACACTTTACCACACAGTTCCAACATTTAACAACCCTCAATGGAAAAAATCCTTTGAAAACATTGTAGAAAAAGAAAATGCTGTTTTCTCCTTTTCCCTGAATGTTTTCTAACCTTTTCCAAAACAAATATTAATCATCAAGTCACATTTAATTTTTCATCTGCAAATGCTATCAATTTGTTTTGGTCTGAAAATTTTATCATTTGGTAATGGGTTTAATGGTTTAGGTATCAAGTTAAGAAGCCTTCATTAATGTCTCAAATATTGCTTTGTTATATTTGAATGAAGGTAGCATCCCTTTAAGTGTTTTAGATCACAAGATTAAGAAACGTTTTACCCTGAATTCCTCATTAACTGCATAAGAAGACTTACCAGGGTGCATACAAGTACATTGAAAGTTGCCATAAATCAGATGTTTGTAATAAAAGGGACATTGCTCATAATGAGAAATGTCTCGTTTTGCCACACCATTTTCAAAAGTTGCCTACTGGTGATGAGTCGAAACCAAAAACTGGGGAGGGGAAAGAGAAGAATACTGTAGTCCACACTGTCGATAATTCTGAATTGAAATATATCTGACAGAACAAACTTTCACTTTATTTCTTAAACAATTGAGATTATATTCTAGGCATATCTTATTTCGGGAAAAATCTTTCATACATAAACATCAAAACTGTGTTTTGAATTAGTCTAAAAAGGCATTTGTATTGCTAGTATTTTTTAGCACAAAATGCCACATTTCTGCTGAAGTTCTGATGAAAATTGAAACGTCCTTGCCAAGAAGTGTTGACATTTCATATTTCACATTCTGTGCCTAACTCTTCAATGCATGGAGGCGCATTTAATCATCCTGAAAAAGACAACCTTAAAACAATAAATCTTATTTAATTTTGATTTCCAAAGCAGATAGATTGTGAAAACTTGAGGCAAAAACAGAAAATGCTCATTTCTGCTTTTACCTCAATGTTTTACAAATTCGTTTTCTGCAGTGTGCACAAATGCGTCTTCAGATGTTGAAGAGTTAAGCACAGCATGCTCAAGGTCAGCTTTTGTGGTTGTGTGATGTCTGTTGTGTGTCATGCGTCGTGAACATTTACCTTGTGGACACTCAAGAAGCCACATTTTGCTCAATCCTTTTGAAAATTGGTCAGAATGACTGTCTTGATAAAATCTCAAAGTTGGAAATTAGGTCCTTTGGAGTCAAAAACTAAGTCACTTAGACAAATTTTAGAAAAACATTGTGTACACTCTAGAGGCCACAGTTTTGGTCAAATCTTGATGGAACACGGTCAGAATGGTTGTCTTGATATTATCTCGGTCGAATTCTAAATTAGGTCATGCAGGGTTAAAAAACAATGTCGATAGGTCATTTCTTACAGGAACCTTGTGGCCACTCTATAGGCAACATTTTAGATACAATCTTAATGAAAGTTGGTCAGAAGGATTGTCTTGATGAGATCTCGGGATCAGTTTGAAATTTGGTCACCTTGGGTCAAAAACTTAAGTCACTACTTTCAAAAGTATTGGACTGAAAATGTGACCTAAGGAGCTTACAAAGGGTTTTTCTAAGATTTGAATATCTTAGAAAAGCCTTAAGTATGCTCCTGAGGTTAGATTTTCAGTCCAATACTTTTTAAAGTAGGTAAGAATGTTTGCAGTGATGATATCTCTGAATAGTTGAAAAATGTGTTGTGTCCAGTGAAAAACTAGGTCAAATCTGAGGTTAACCTTATGAAAGCTCGAGAAACCACATTTTCTGTCTAATTCTGTTAAAAAGTGGTCAGAATGTTTGTCTTATTATCCCAGAAGAAATTAAGAATTATATATTGAAGGTCATACTGTATGTCACTAGATGAAACCTTAGAAATACCATGTGTACACTGTTGCAGCCATTTTTTGTCCAATACTCTTAAATTGGTGAGAAAATGTTTGCTTTGGTGATATCTTGGATATATTTAATATCTCACAAGATGGAACTTTGTTGTGTTTGGGTGAGCAGCAACTCCATGGCCAACAGGGCCCTCTTTTGTGAAATTCCTGTGTATGCAATATTTTGAAACTGGTCCAAATTGGGAGTACGAGCAGACAATGGTGGTTAATTTGAGGAAAAAAATCTTCATTTTGTAGCAGAGTTGAAAACATTATGACAAAAGTAGAAATTGCTTGTCACAAGGAATTTCTCTTTGGTCACAATTTTTTCATTAATCCCTTCGACTGAATGTACTTATATGAATATGTTTGGACCCATTGGTATTTGTTTGTTTCAATTTATGCAGGAGTGTGGAAATACGGATTCTCTCTACTTGTCCGTGGAAAAGTAAAGTGTGATTTTCAACTTGTTCAGGATTAAAAATTACTTGTCCCCAAAACAACAGAATAGAAAGATTTTGAGAAAACATTGTTTTTAGAGAAGAAAATGCTGAAACCAGCATTTTCTTCATTTAAGACAGTGTTTTCTACTCTTTGGTACAAACATTAAGCTTATTAATCTCTTCGATCTATATAGGGCCATACCAAGATTTGCCCTGGTATTTACCTGTCCTAGGACAAGTGGACTTGCAAAATGTACAAGTCGGGCATGGGAATTCCACACCCCTGATTTATGTCAAGCAAGCTCCAAGTACTCGGTAATCAGGGATGTGATCGCTTGCATTAAAACTCGAAACTGTTTCATCAGTGCTTGAAGGGATATGATCATCTGCTGTATATCGCAATGTACCTTTTATCATGTCAGGAATTTAGAGCTATTATGGCATTCTTGTTCAATGTTACATTATGGTCAAAGTTTGAAAATTAAAACTTTTTAACATTTGTTTAATATTTGTTGAAGTCTCATCATTATATAGATATTTTTAACATACTGTAAATATACTAACTGATGCCCATGCCTTAGTAAACATCAACCTTTTTAGCTTGAACATTTGAAGAATATTGAGAGCTATTATAGTCACTCTGGCGTTGCAGGTGCAGGTTAAGTTTCTTGGATAAACCTAGAATATGTCTAAAATCTCTGCAAATATAGCTTATACTTGATTATAACTTCACCCCAAACCCTTCCGCTAGTCCAAACTATCAAGGCAGATAACTGCATTGCATTTTGTTTGAGGTATGGTCCCTTTTGGACTTTGCTTTTCAGGTTAAATTGTTTTTTGATCAACCTAGAATAAGGCTTATATCTCTACAACTATTGTAATCCCCCGCCGTTTTCGGCGAAGGGGATATAGTAATGCTCTCCGTCCGTCATTCCGTCCTTCCGTCCTTCCGTCACTAATCTTGTCCGGAGCATATCTCCTAAAGTATAATAGCTATCAACTTGAAACTTTATGGAAGGATAGATCTCAAGGAGGAGAAGTGCAGTGCACAAGAACTACAACTCTTGCTTGCATAATTTTGGAGTTATTGCCCTTTGTTATTTTTAAGACTTAGATTTTGTCCGGAGCATATCTCCTAAAGTATAATAGCTATCAACTTGAAACTTTATGGGTGGATAGATCTCATAGAGGAGAAGTGCAGTGCACAAGAACTACAACTCTTGCTTGCATAATTTTGGTGTTATTGCCCTTTGTTATTTTTAAGACTTAGATTTTGGCCGGAGCATATCTCCTAAAGTATAATAGCTATCAACTTGAAACTTTATGGGTGGATAGATCTCATGGAGGAGAAGTGCAGTGCACAAGAACTACAACTCTTGCTTGCATAATTTTGGAGTTATTGCCCTTTGTTATTTTTAAGACTTAGATTTTGTCCGGAGCATATCTCCTAAAGTATAATAGCTATCAACTTGAAACTTTATGGGTGGATAGATCTCATGGAGGAAAAGTGCAGTGCACAAGAACTACAACTCTTGCTTGCATAATTTTGGAGTTATTGCCCTTTGTTATTTTTAAGACTTAGATTTTGTCCGGAGCATATCTCCTAAAGTATAATAGCTATCAACTTGAAACTTTATGGGTGGATAGATCTCATGGAGGAGAAGTGCAGTGCACAAGAACTACAACTCTTGCTTGCATAATTTTGGAGTTACTGCCCTTTGTTATTTTAAAGACTTAGATTTTGTAGGGGCTAAATTTCTTAAAGTAGAACCCTTAATCTATTAGGCTTCAGTTTACTATCAAGCTTTCTCGGCGGGGGATGGCCATGTCCGACATGGCTCTTGTTTATATTGGATTCCAAACCTCAGAGGTTTATACTATCAAGGCACATAACTCTGCATTGCACTTTGCTGGAATTATGGCCCTTTTGGACTTGGCTTTCCAGGACTTTTTTGGATCAACTAGCAAGCACAGGAATAATCCATCATGCTGTCACACACAACTTTCTTTCCAAGCCACTGGCTGCTTTATCACATAGACAAAGTCCATTGGTGAAATATGAATGAATCAGGTCGCATTGACTTCCATCAAATGTCAGAAAGAAAGTTGGCTGACCCACAACCTTTAGATCATAAATACACTATGCTACCTAACTGGATCTTACTTGTATCTCAATCTTGATACAAATTTTGATTTATTGTGTTAAAACTGTTAAGGACTTGAAGACAGTATTTGTTTTGTGAGCACATACTATTTTACAATTCATTTTTAGCTCGACTTTTCGAAGAAAAAAGTCGTGGTATTCTCGTCACTTGATCAACTGCGTCTGCTTGTGCAATACTGAAGTTTTTCATGCAAGTCATTTTCTCAGAGACTATCAAAGGTATCCACTTGAAATTCAAAGAAGTAATTCACTATCACTAGGGGACTCCATACCAACAAGGATGCTGACCATGTGACCTGTATTTGTGGAGTTATCTGCCCTTGTTCGGACTTGGTACATGGCAATAATGACCAATTTTTCAATGTCATGGAAATTTCTTTAACACTGTCAAAGTTATTCACTTTAAACTTGGAATACTAGTTAATTATGAAAAGGGGAATCGATTTCAAAACAGCATTTAATCATAGATTTTAGTTTCACTCAGTTAAGGCCCTTGTTCCACTTAGAAATTTGACATGGTGTTTCATAACTCAGAAACTATGATAGATATTCACTAGGAATATTTTTTAATTATGAAAGGGGAATCAATTTCAAAAGGGCAGGTAATCCTAGACTTCATTTTTGCACAGTTATTGCCCTTGTTTGACTGAAAAATTTTACTTGGTGTTTTATATCTCAAAAACTATCAAAAGTATTCACTTGAAATACTTCTTTGTTATGAAAATGGAATTCCATTTCAAATGAGCAGGTAATCATAAGAATTATAGTTTCACTGTTATGGCCCTTGCTTCACTTATAGGTTTATCCAACACAAAAGTGGAGCATACTGTCTTATGGACAGCTCTTGTTTACTTCGCCCATTCTTAAAGACGGGACATATTTATTTTATATTATATTTATCTCAGCTCTGATAGATTTGGTTTATTCCAATAGTACAGAGTACAAAGGACAAGAATCATAACTCTGCCTAGTGCTTCTTATAGTTAGTGCTCATGGGAGCTATTGGGATTGATGACTAAGCCTCCTCATTTGTCAGAATTTGCTTCCAATAACTGCTGCTCTGAAGCAAGTTACCAGATTTTCAAAATAATTTCACTGAATGGCTTGCTTTTGTGTGTTATATGGTATCATAAATTAGAATGGCCCTATTGGTATGTATGTACTGCTTAAATCTTAGTCTACACGGAAGGATTTGGAAATAACCTTTTGTCAATACTGGTTGTAACCGCCATGATATGACCTTAGCTGTTAAAATGGTGTTTACCTCCAATACAAATAAACAGACTGAAGGAGACTACACAACTAAATCGTCTAATGAAAGAACCCAAGTATTATGTCCAAAGGAAATGCCCAGTAATATACCTGTCGTAAGAACATGTTTGAATACCCAATAACAAGTAGCCATCAAGTGTTTTAAGGAACAACCCAAGGTGTGTTCCATCGTAGGTACGTCCGTCCATCCGTCCGTCCATACGTCCATCCACTTTTCTTGTCAACGCAACTCCTCCTTAGTTTCTGGCTGGATTTTCTTGAAACTTGGTCAATGTTATCACCTCAATTGGTAGATGTGCATGAAGGAAGGATTTTATGGTTTGTTGATTTTTGCCTGAGTTATGCCCCTTAAAAACTTAGTCTCTGGGTCCACTTTTCTTGTCAACGCAACTCCTAAGTTTCTGGCTGGATCTTCTTGAAAATTGGTCAATGTTATCACCTCAATTGGTAGATGTGCATGAAGGAAGGATTTTACGGTTCGTTGATTTTTGCCTGAGTTATGCCCCTTAAAAACTTAGTCTCTGGGTCCACTTTTCTTGTCAACGCAACTCCTCCTAAGTTTCTGGCTGGATCTTCTTGAAACTTGGTCAATTTTATCACCTCAATTGGTAGATGTGCATGAAGGAAGGATTTTATGGTTCATTGATTTTTTCCTGAGTTATGCCCCTTAAAAACTTAGTCTCTGGGGCTTATTGCCTCAGTTTTGCCCCCTTAAAATTTAGTCTTTGGGGCTTATTGAAATTGCAGCCTTGTGAATGCAACTCTTCCTAAGTTTCTGGCTAGATCTAAATGAAACTTGGTGGATGTTATAACCGAAATTGGTAGTTGAGCATGAAGTAAGGATTTTATGGTTCATTAATTTTACCCTAAATTATGCCCCCTTAAAACTTAGTATCTAGGGCTTATTGAAATTGCAGCCTTTTGAACGCAACGCCTCCTTACTTTTTGTCTTAAGGGTAATATTTTGGCTCTGCACAGGCACAACCCATATTACATAGAAATAAAGGAGACAATCTTTAAAATACTTCTCTGAATCATAAGGCAGACAGCTTTCATATCTATAGCATCATCTTGAGGACCTCAACCAAGTTTGTTTATATCATGTGTTAAGGGTAATATTTTGGCTCTGCATAAGCACAGCCAATATTAAAAAGAAATGAAGGGAAAAAAAAATCTTCTCTTAAACTAGAAGGCAGACAGCTTTTGTATTTTGTATGTTGCAACATCCAGTGGACCTCTAACAAATATATTCATATCATGCCCCTATGGTCAAATTTGGGCTCTGCCCAGGTGCAATCTGTTTTACAAATAAATAAAGAAGGAAATCTTCAAAATTTTCTTTGAAACTAGACGGCAGACAACTCTTGTATTTGATATTGCTTTCTATTGGACTTCTACCAGGTATGTTCATATTAAAGCCCTGATGTAAATTTTGTATGGAACTTCATGCAGTTGACTTGGACCAAACTAGTTCATATCAAACTACTATGATCATATATATTTGCTCAGCCAGTGTGCATCCCTTTCTACATAAAATAGAGTCAGATATTATTCAACTGTCATCTACCATGAAAATGTCTCTGGCATTGATATTTGGTGCAAATAATCTTCTCTCAATCTTATTTATGTGGTGTCCCAGGGGTTAAGAAGACACTGGTGAGCAAGGAAGCACCATGTTGGTCCTCTTATTTAATTTTTATTGAAGACAGGTTTACCTGTCTTTCAATATAGGGATCGTCGCCATCGGATTTTGATAACAAACCTACATGTGTCATTAAGCTCAAAAAAGTAGACCCATTCATAGAAATAAACGCGGCAAAAACAATCAATAGTGTAGCAATATACCGTAAAATTTTGGTGCTGACCTAAATTCTGGCCGGGACCTCCGGGGGGTGAACATGTGATCTATGCAGAAGTTGCCTGCAGAAACGTGTTTTACATTCGTAAGTGGTGCTTTTTTAGGGCGTTTTCAGGGTCCAAAGAATTCAGAAAAAGGCACTCATCCTGCAGGGCAAGTGACTTGAAAAAGTAACTCGTCCTGGTTTGACTGTCACTCGCCCTGCAATAGGCCAAAGGATTGTTGAAGACCATGTTTTGTATCTGGAAATGCAGACGAAACGAAAGTAGAAATTTTGCGACATTCAAAAACTTTTAATTCCGGGTAATAAGTACCGGTAATATGATCGGGACAAGAAAAAAATCACTAATTTGTAAACATATAATACCATGGATTTTCGGGTAAAATTCTATGATTGTGGCTATATGCGACAAAAGAAGTAGTAGATATGAACAAAACATGGGAAAATTAATTTTTATTTCAATAATTTCCCTGATCGCGAGATCAATTTGTATTTACGAAGTTCGGGTACCGGGTTATATCATGCGAAAACCGGAAGTTTTATTTTTTGAAATCAAAGTACATGGCTGTTTATAGTTCATGTTGTTGCGAACTTCTATCACCGCAACTTTTTCGAAGCGTCTTTATTGTATTTTTTCTATTTTTAGCTCCACTGGCTGAAAGCCACTGGGGCTATTGTCATGGCGTTGTGTCCGTCGTGCGTCCATCCGTGCGTCCGTGCGTCCGTTCGTAAACTTTTTCTTTAAAAATCTTCTCCTCAGAAACTACTGGAAGAATTTCAACCAAACTTCACAGGAATGATCCTTGGGTGGCCCTCTTTCAAAGTTGTTCAAGAAATTTTGATCCAATGAAAACCATGGATTTAATGGGCGTGGCTAATTTCCAAATATGGTAAACAGTGAGTTTTCTCAGATTCTAATTGATGGATACCAATCAAATTTTACATGAATGATCCTTGTGTGACCCCTTTTCAGTCTACCAAAAATTATTGTGATCGGATGGAAAATATTCATTTTATGGGCAGAGGTCATTTCTCTATATGTTATATAGTGGAAAATTTAAAAATCATTTTCTCAGAATCTTATTGATGGATATCAACTATATTTTACTTCAATGATCCTTGAGTGACCCTTTATCAGTCTTCCAAAAATAATTGTGATCTGATGAAAAATATGTATTTTATGGGCAGAGGTCATTTCTTTATATGTTATATAGTGGAAACTTTGAAAATCATTTTCTCAGAATGTAACGAATCAATATCATCCAAATTTCACTGGAATGATCCTTGAGTGACCCTTTATCAGTCTATCAAAAATTATTGTGATCGGATGAAAAATATATATTTTATGGGTGGAGGTCATTTCTCAATATGTTATTTAGTGGAAACTTTGAAAATCATTTTCAACATCAGTAGAACCCAAAATATCTAAAAATCTAGTCAAAACTTTTATTTGCTTTTACAAGAATTTCAAGCCTGTGGAGCGACACAAGCCATTCATGGCTTTCTAGTTATCCTTACGTAAGACATAATGATTTAATGCCATTCATTATTTACTCGTCCGGGAGGACGACTTCCTTAGAATTTCCACTCGTCCTCCGGGACTTCTCACTCGTAAATACGAGAGGACGAGTGGATTCTTTGGACCCTGAGTTTTCGGCTGCAATCTTTTGCATTTGCTCCGAATTTTCAATTGCATCCTACAACTGTTTTTATGCATAGCATTGGCAAGCTATTTTCAGTTCCCCATTTTAGACTCCCTATTTCTCGTAAAATTGTGTGTTTGTGTCTCCTTAAGGTTGCTTTATTTATCCGTCTCCCGGGCCTGCCGTAGTGTAAATGGATAAAAACTAAAATAGCACAAGGCTATTTGAATAAACTCGTAACCCTTGGAATTTCCTAGGTTTGAATTTTTACTTGGATTTACGGAGAAATTTCGATGGCTTATCAAATTACTTTATTATTAGGCTTGTTTTGTCTTTCCATATTGTACAGCATTGGGTCATTTCCGTAAACGGCAACAGATCGTGATCGTGATATTCACTCGGCAATCATCGGGCGATCTCCAAAGTCTCAGATCTATCTAAATGTAGGTTAAGGATTCGGCCGAGTTGTGACGAATGCGTTAGATTGGCCGAGTGGTGTTCCGAATGGCCTATACAGTAGTACCACGCATGCCCGACCCCGGTTTTGAGTTTCCGCTTTTGTTTTAGACAATTTTTTGACAATAACAAAAACTGTTTTGGAAACTGGAATGGATTTATTTGTAACATTCTGGAGTGGACTTTCAAAGAATTCTACTCAAGGTGATAAATGCTGTAGCTTGGGATTTCATTTAACGATCTGTCATTTTGGCAGTCTTGTCAAAATTGATAGTTCACCGGATAGTTCAATCCGAATCTTGATCTAGAAAAGCAGTCCCTTGGAAAAGGCCTGAAAGGTTGGTTGTCTTAACAGGTTTATATATTATTTTGTAGTAAAATTATTTTCTACTAAGTAAGACCATATGCAAGGAGAATAACCTGAAATGGAGATCGAAATATCTCAATGGAAAAATAGAAATAGAATGTTTCACTCCAGGAAGAAACTTAAACGGTATTCATAAAAAAGCTACAGCTATTGTACGAGAAAATACTTCTTCTTGGTATTGACTTTGACTAGTAAAAGTATAAGAATATTGGTATTACTTTCATTGCTTCTTCTATGTGGAGATAATTAGTTAAATCCTGGAACAGATAATAATTGTAAAAGAAATTTGAACAAATTTCCAATTCGGGGCAATATTCACTATGGCAATGAAATGTTCAGCTCTTCATCAAGGGGTAAGCAATGTGTGTCATGTGGATTAACATTTTATTTAAGGTTTTTACACATCCACTTAATAAGTTTGACTGGAAAAAAAAATCGGATTTGGATCATATTGGATTGCTGGGGATAATCTATACAATTTTATAAAACAGGGTTGCAATAATTCATATGAGTTTTTAGAATTCAGGAATTGCCACCATATTTCTGTTGGTTAAATGAATATTTTTCATTTAGGATATTGAAAACTTACACTTGGGGATGAGTAGCGATTATGAAGGCAGTTACCCTCTTGTTAAGCTTGAATTGGCTAGAGGGATAGGTTTATCTGGAAGTGATGAGTCTTCAAAGTAAAGCATATTCATTTGTTAGGAAGGTGCAGTTTCCATATGTAACCATCAATGATTGTTTTAAATTTTTGATTCCCACTCAAGAGATCTTCTCAAAACGCCACTATTTTCATTCCAATTGTTAATATTCAGTCCTGTCTTCAATTCAGGCCTTTCAGGCCTTTGATTTTATGATTTTAGCTCACTTGAGCACAAAATGCCCAAGGTGAGCTATTGTGATAACACACTGTCCGTTGTTCAAACATCCACTGTCCCTCTGTCAGACGGTCCTTCAACAAGTCTTTTAAATACATCTATCTTTTCCTCCTAACACCAGGCCAATCAAGCTGAAATTACCAATGTTGAAAACAAAACAAAAAATCCATCAAAAATTTTGGTTGCCATGGTAGCAAAAGGCTGAAAATTTATAATAATCTTAGAAAAAATTATTGTCCTCCTAAACTACTTGGCAAATCAAGTTAAAAATTGGGAGGGATATTTCTCTGGTTACCAAAGTTTTTGAAAGACTTTAATTCTTTGTAAAGTTTAGGTTGCCAGGGTAGATGAAAATGCAAAAAAAATAATCAAAATCTTAAAAACAATTAACCTCCTTAACCACTGAGTCAATGAAGCTGAAACTTGACAGAAAAAATTCTTAAGTGAACCTCTATCATATTTGCTTGGGATTTAATTTCATAAACACATTGGTTGCCATGGTAACAATGTAGATCTTAAATTACAAAAAAACCTTCTAGATTCTTTCTTTCCAAGTCCTAATATATCTGTGAAGTGATTTAGTGTACTACTATTAACAGGCAATTTAAGGTCTAAATGTTGTGTTCTGTTGTATTTAAAAGTTCACATTATTTCATCATAAAACTTTTACTTAGTAGTAAGAAATAATTATATGATGATGGTAAGGAATGGCTATTGGGACATTTGCGGTCATGAACATTGTCCTATATTTGTCCTATATTTTAACTCTGAAATATCCTATATTTCTTTATATTTTTCAAAATTTTGAGTTGACGCCCTGCAAATGGCAAAGTATAGACAACACCATAATCAAACGAAAAAGTTTACTCTGAAAAGACATTTTATGCGCCCGTATCAAAAGATCGGGCATATTGTTTTACCGTTGACCATCTGTCTTTCCGTCCATCTGTCTGCAAAAGTTAGCCAAAAAACTTACCATTGCAAATATCTTCAAGCCTATTCAAGATACAAGGCTCTTATTTGGCATGATCTCAATGCTCCGCATCTGCTGGTACCAAAGTCAAGGTCATGTGACAAGGTCAAGGTCATCTGTCAAGGTCAAATACTTCAAAAACTTAACATTGCCAATATCTTCAAGCCTATTCAAGATACAAGTCCATTTTTGGCATGATGATCGATCTCAATGATGGGCATCTGCTGGTTTCACAGTCAATGTCATGTGACAAGGTCAAGGTCATCCCTCAAGGTCAAATAACTCAAAAACTTAACCAATAAATCTAACATTGCAAATATCTCTAAGCCTATTAAAGATACAAGGCTCATATTTGGCATGAAGATAGATCTCAATGATCTGCATCTGCTGGTTCCAAAGTCAAGGTCATGTGACAAGGTCTAGTTCATCTGTCAAGGTCAAACTTTGGTAAAAACAAAACCAAAAACTTTCATTTTTCAGTTTATTCTAGCATATTATATATACCTGGTCTCATAATTGGCATGATGAAAGACCTCAGTGATGTACATCTGTAGGTATCAAGGTCAAGGTCATGCTTTAAGTCAAGGTTATCTGTCAAGGTCAACATTTTACAAAAAATGCTGTTACGGGGGCATTTGTGTTTCACAAACACACCATGTTTGTAATCCATTTGGGGACTCCAGAATCCCTTCACAATATGACATGCACTTGTTTAAGTGATATCCTTTTCCAGAGGTAGAGAGTCTGAGGAAAGATTTTGTTCTTTCATTGGCCCACACTCGGCGCAAGTACTGGTAATTAACCAGGAAGCAGAATCAAGATGAATTAATTTAAGTTGTGAGAACCTGTTTCCCAAAAGATGTTAAATGGTTTCAAATTCATTTCAGCTCAGTTTGAAATTCATTTCAGCTTTCATCTCTGACCTGGGATGTTCAACACAAAAGTAACACAGAACAAATGTACTGCTATTGTGGAGGTCCTGGAATGTAAGTATTTCTCAACGCTTGTAGGTGGATTATTGGGAAATAAGGGTAGATTGACATTTTATAATCTCACTGCCTAACTAGTGAAATTATCAAAAACTTGTACCCCACTTGTTCATTTCACCCTTTCTCCCGTCAGTCAAATAAGTGATGTCACCATGAATGGTGCAAAGCAATCACATGCAAAATGACACGCTGTAAGATAATTTTTCCTAAAATGTTCACATTTTGTCTCATTTATGCATTGATGAAATAGAATAACTGTTTTTTGAATAAGATTGATTAATAGTTCATTTCATGAACAACAAAAGCTTTATTTTCACTTGTGTTTTCACCACAAGTAAAAATATAGCTTTTGTTGTTCACCCAATGAAATATGAATTGATTTGCACTCAAACAAAGGATTATCCTATAAATATCCCTTACAGACAGAATATTTTAGACTATACCCACTTCGTATATGAGTTAACAAAAGTTATGGGCGATTAATCGACATAATTGATAATCAGTTGTTTTGAGCTTCAGAGGACAACAATTGATTAAGAAATCTGAAAATCAATTAATCAGTAATTAGTAATCAGTTATTAGCCCTGGTAAGGGATAAATATTGTTTAGTTTTATGGCTGCTTAGTTGAGGAAAAAGTTCCTTCATCTAAAGATTCTAGAGAACCCCACTCCTGTTTAATCAATATTTGGTAATACGGGGTATATATCAGTGCCTACAATTGTGTATTTGCAGCTGGTACCAGAAAATGCTACAATGTTGTCGATGTAAACAGTGGTTCCATGAAGGTTAGTAGTCTGTCCTGCGTTCAGGATCACCAAACGGTGGAAACAGTTTTCCAATTATACCCCGCTTTGCACGTGCACATGTGTGCAAAGCGGGGTATATTTGGAAAACTGTTTGCACCATTTGGTGATCCTGAACGCAGGGCTGGTTATATAGTCATAACCCTCTTGTATGTCCCCATTATTTCAGACATGGGAAAGGACCCAGAAAAACTATCAGTAGGTCCGACAGTCCTTGATAAACTGTCAAAATGAAGCCAGACCTGACCAAATATTTTTGTTGTCAAATAATATCATCATTGTTTTCTTTCTAGAAAAATGCTTAAATAAGTAGAAATAATATTATAACTAGGTTTTCAATGTCCTCTCAATCTCTCAGTGTTTTCAGTGCTTTGATTTAAAAGCTAAGATTCTGAGATAAACAGTTAAAAAATTGAAAATGTCTTCAAATCAGGTTACAGTAACTTGTGGTTTTCATAAAAAATAAAACAGACATAGTTTTGATATAGTTATATCCATGTGGACTTTGATGGGTCGAACATTCTTAGGTACAAATAGGTGGACAATTATTTCAGTCTGTGTGAATTTAAAACTTGAAAAATATGAAAAATTCATGTAAAATAAGACTAGTTACCAATCAATAATTTGGATACTTATATCATCTCATCTTCCTCTTAAATGCTACAATTTGTGAACGAGACTTTGCGCTATCTAGCAGTGCCATGAGTCGTAGAGAATCTGTTAGGTGTTGATGGAATCTAGACCTAAGTAAAGTCTAAGATTGATCTTTGTTTTTTGGGAAAATTGAAAAGAATATGTATTTCATAGATTAAAGAGAAAGGATTAACTGAAAAAAAATGCTTTTTTGTCCAGAAAAATTGTATCGGACATATGGGCTGAAGGAATGGTAAAATTTCCTGGATCAAGGGGATATTTGTCAGACATGCCCCACAGTCCGACGGACCATCTCAATCGCTGCATCTTTTTTTACTTGGGATAATATTCTAATATAAAGTAGAAAAAACTTGCACGGCTCAGTCAACTTGTATGAAACACTTAACAGAGTCTATGTGACAAGTTATTTTGAGGGGTCAGTGCAACACTATTGTAAGTGCCTATATATTTATAGGCACTTACAATAGTGTTACACTGACCCTTTAATTTGTCTTTCACCGATTTGTGTTTGATGAAGAATACACCTAAGTGGTATATATGAGCAGTTTGTTGTTGGAATCAAATGTGGTTAAATGTGCATGAGAAATAACAGAAAACCATGGTTACATGCAATCATGTTGAACTGGACTTCAAAACCAATACAAACAAGTTCAGCTTGTTAGACATCAGTGATTCTAGGGTCACATTGAAATTTTGTGCTTATGGGAAATTATAAGGTTTGATTGATGTTATTTCTTCATTTGCCACACTGTTTCCTTCTAAGCAAGACAAACTTGAAAAAAAGAAAAACAAAAACCATAAGAAATTTTTCCTTCAACTTTTGTAATTAAGACCAATCCATAAAGTTCTCTAGAAAGGGGTTTGATTTATTTTACAGCATGTTTACAGTGTTTAGACTATCCCTTCCTGTTTGGAGACACTTTCTTCATATTTGTGTGTTCCCCATGTAATTCTGGTCAGGAGTATATCAAACGTCTGGATGTCGAATGGTGAGCCATTAATTTTCTGTCACAAGATTTTCGTATTATGTAATAATTATGATCTAAACTGAGTCAATAAATTGAAAAGTTTTTTGGGTGAACCTTAGAGTCTTGATGAACTTACAAAAATTTCTTTTCAAGATAGATCAGCTCATCTGGATAAAACCAAATATTACAATAGTTGAATAATTCATTTGCACCTCTCCCTTCAAGTAATTTTCATAGTTTCCAAAATATTGAATCAAATTGCTAGCAAGAAGAGCATCTTAGGACTTCATTAGCCTCTTATTTCACACAGATTTTGGCTTTTGTTGAATTTAAAAGCAAAAAAAAAGTGAAAGTTTGAAAATAACAAACACCTCTTTCAAGACAATGTAAATGAAGAATGTATTGTTTCCATTCTTTAGGCCAGATATAACCCACATAGTGTTGTTTAATTTGTCCCTGGAAAGACGAAGAAAGTACTTTGACTTGGAAGAGGAAATCTGTCCATGGATAGATGAAAACTGGAACTGTTTACGCTTGCATGAGGTAATGTTTGAACCCTTGTAGGGGTGTGGAATTCCCAGGTCCATCTTGTCCGACATGAGCTTTACTACCTGCGGACAAGTACATTCTCCATTGCCACTTGAACAAAGAAAAAAAAATCAGTTAATTTTGGATGGCACTGAATCGATGTAAATGATAAATTATCAAATAGTTATTCCTCCTAAAAGTATGTTTGGGGGAATATAGGAGTTAGCCATTGATCCAGCCGTCTGACGCTTTTTCAAGTCTACTCAATTTCTTAGCAACTAATGGGCAGATTTCATTCAAACTTAATAGATATGATGAGTATCAATCAGAGATGTGCAAGTGAAATTTTGGTTATGATCTGTTGACTTTCGGGAGTTATGGCCCTTTGATGACAATCACTTGTAGGAGGTTTTAATCTCCTTTTCGACAGTCTAGATATATCAAGGAGTAGAAAATGTTTTTTATTTAAAGACTATTTTCTTAATTCATCTAATATTTTTTTTGCAGAGAAGTCCTTTTTGATCCTGGGAAGTGACTTATTATCCTTTACTTGTCCCAGGGAAAGTGTGGAAAATCTGTTTTCCTATACTCCTGCCTTGGCATAATGAACCTTGAATATTCCTGCTTTGGCAGGAGGTTTAAGACAAAGATCAGGCTGCACATATGTACAGTCTGATTTAAGTCTATACTCTATACCACCTATTTTTCCAATTTCAATTTTGACCCAAGGAAGTGCTCTATTGTTTTTGGTATATTTTGGTCAAAGATCAAGGTCACTGTCAGCCTTTGTTTAATTTACAAAGCGCTGGTGGGGGAATAAGTCCGCCAGCTCTAATTTATTCTGCTTTTGGGGGCTTAATTTCAGCCCAAATCCTGTCTAAAAAACATACTTTTCCCCCTATTTTAGTAAAAAAAAATCGCTTATCTAATAGGGCATTACCATGGAATCAGGGTGGTATCATGTTTTAATTCAAAATAAAGATATAAATGGGCTTATAAAATGCCATAATCATTGAACATTGTTAAAACAGGCATTTAACCCACAAATATTATGACTTGGTTGAATTTTTAAAATTGATTTGATTTTTCCCCTCTTTGACTTTTTCCCCTTCAGAAAGAACCTGCTATCTATCCGTTCAATTCCAGAAAAAGGCCTGGATTCTGTTTATTTCATCTTTTTGAATTTCAGAAACCAGATTCTCAGAAGACAGATATTGAAGGTCATGTGAGAAATGTGTTTCAAGACAGTAAAAACAGGTAATAATGTTTGTACAGGATATTGAAAATGTGGTTATGAAAACATTTTTAAACATTTCAACTATAAAAAACAAATCAGAAAGAGGCTTTGCCAAGCTTTTGTTAGATGACTCATTTGATAAGTTTGCATTGATTTACACATATTTATTAAGGAATTTATTTACATATAAATAATAAATAATTTTTAGCTTGGCTGTTTTTGGAGAAAATGGTCTTAGCGTTGTTGTTGTCATGTGAAAACATTGACATTTTGTGATATCGGGTTAAAAATTGTCATCAAAATCAAAGGGCTAAAAGCTGAAAGTACCACTTGTATGTCAATTTTTATTTGAATAACTAAATCTATTGACCATTCTGGTTTGAAAGTGAGAAACAGGTGGTGTAGACTAATATCAGACTGCACATATGAGCAGGCTGATGTTTGTCTATAGCTCCTGCCAAAGCAGGAATATTCCGGGTTCAGCATGACAAGGGTTAACATTTCCTATTACTTCAAGGGTTTTCAAGATACAATGCTCATTATAGACAAGATGGTCTAACTAGCGCGCATCTGCCTAGGTTAAAGTCATCTGTCAATGTCAAAGTTGTGAATAATTTGATGTTCCAGAGAAATTCATTTTCCAAAGTCATCTTGTTTGCCATAAATTGATTAAACTTCAACTTTTCCTGTTAATGAAATTCTCAAATCATAATTCTCAATTTGTAAGGTGAATTCAATTTGGATATCATTAAGTC
The DNA here is from genome assembly GCA_948146395.1 of Fragum whitleyi. Taxonomy (NCBI): domain Eukaryota; kingdom Metazoa; phylum Mollusca; class Bivalvia; order Cardiida; family Cardiidae; genus Fragum; species Fragum whitleyi. The sequence continues at coordinate 18,745,813 of OX411543.1, read as the reverse complement.
AAATTAATACTAGTTAAAAATCTGATTCACTGCAAAAAGGCAAAGATCCTCTGCTGTTAAAAAAACAGGGTTCCCACATTCAGGGAAAAGTCAGGGAGAAATATAAACAAATTCCAGGCGAGGGAAATGTCAGGGAATTTAAGATTAGTCAGGGAAATTTAAAAAAAAGGTATAACTCAGGGAAAAGTCAGTAAATTTCAGAATCAAATGTAGAAATTATAAAAAAAACCCAAAAAAACGCTAGTGTAGGTAACTGCTTTGGCAGTTTCCTCTTGAAAAAAGGCATGAGAGTGTTTGTCATTCCATCTCATATGGTAGCATAATTTGTTGATTTGTTGGTGAACTCATCTCTAATTTGAGTCTCTGTTTAAGAGAGAAAAAATTAAGTCTTTTTTGCGACTGATCTAGTTAAATAATCTGAAAATGGTAAGGGTTGGCTGTAGGGAAAGAGACCAACATTTGTACAATCAATCATTAGTTGATATACTCTTCCACCTAAAAAACGATAATTGATTCATTAGAAACCGATTGCCCAACACTAAAGTCACTGACTTGAAATCTGTATCTGCTGTGTATATTTCCATTTATTTATCGTCGCAATCGCAGCACATGCCCATATGAGCGACGCCCCCAGAAGACGGTTAGTTGTTACAGGAGATAGTCACGCGGCAAGGATACATGACGAAACCACTGCTGAGATCTGCCATGGTTCTTTAACCTGCTCGGTGTAAAGCACTGTCTCACGGGGCCTCAGTTTAACGTCTCATCAGAAAGACTATTAGTTTGTTAGTGTGCCAGCCCGGTGATCGAACCCCAATGGTTTTGAAGTCCGGTGCTCTACCAACTGATCTAATCGGGCTGACGTCCTGCTGTTGGTTGTATCAAACTTAATAATAACTTCAGGTTAATAGCCTCAAAACTGTATAATTGCAATACCATAGGGAAATCCATTGCATTTTATTTCTGTATAAAATGCACTAGGTATTTGGGGAAACCCCTGACTATTGATTTGAAAATCCAGTGTTGTAGGAACTCTAAAAAAGCTTGTGACAAGAGATTTCTTATTTGTCCTAAATAATTTAAAACACATGTTTTCTTCGGAAGCATAGAAAATTAAAACTGTAAGGTAATGGTTTGATTTTATTTTCATTTCACTGATTTCAGTAGTTCTAGGTTTGCCAATGCTGGTGAAGTCAGGAAGCGTCGCACCATGTGGGGGTTGCGAACACGAGTCCCTCCGCCGCGTATCCAGGTTGATCTTCCAATTAAAGACATGTTGAATGACAACATTATGAAGAAGTTACAGATTAAAGGTCGACGGTCAAAAGTCTTCATCCCCCTTGAATGGTAAGTGGGTGTTGGTTTTGAAAATCTGAATATTTATGAACAATATTTAATGCCATATAATGAGATTGAAATTGATGAATTTCTTCTATACATAAATGCTGTTCTGATTCTGTACTTTACTGGATACTTTGGATATTTTAATTTAAACACAAATTTAGTAATAACTTAGTTGCTACTAAGTGGTGCACCTATTTTTTATACGCCGCCGGAGGCGGACGTATATTGGCGTCATCTTCTCCGTCCGTCCGTCCGTCCGTCCGTCCGTCCACATTTCTTGTCAACGCAACTCCTCCTAAAGTTCTGGCTGGATCTTCTTGAAACTTGGTCAATGTTATCACCTCAATTGGTAGATGTGCATGAAGGAAGGATTTTATAGTTCGTTGATTTTTGCCTGAGTTATGCCCCTTGATAACTTAGTCTCTGGGTCCACTTTTCTTGTCAACGCAACTCCTCCTAAAGTTCTGGCTGGATCTTCTTGAAACTTGTTCAATGTTATCACCTCAATTGGTAGATGTGCATGAATGAAGGATTTGACGGTTCGTTGATTTTTGCCTGAGTTATGCCCCTTGATAACTTAGTCTCTGGGTCCACTTTTCTTGTCAACGCAACTCCTCCTAGAGTTCTGGCTGGATCTTCTTGAAACTTGGTCAATGTTATCACCTCAATTGGTAGATGTGCATGAAGGAAGGATTTTACGGTTCGTTGATTTTTGCCTGAGTTATGCCCCTTGATAACTTAGTCTCTGGGTCCACTTTTCTTGTCAACGCAACTCCTCCTAAGTTTCTAGCTGGATCTTCTTGAAACTTGGTCAATGTAATCACCTCAATTTGTAGATGTGCATGAAGGAAGGATTTTATGGTTTGTTGATTTTTGCCTGAGTTATGCCCCTTAAAAACTTAGTCTCTGGGGCTTATTGCCTCAGTTATGCCCCCTTAAAATTTTGTCTGGGGCTTATTGAAAATGCAGCCTTGTGAATGCAACTCTTCCTAAGTTTCTGGCTGGATCTAAATGAAACTTGGTGGATGTTATAACCGAAATTGGTAGATGAGCATGAAGTAAGGATTTTATGGTTCATTAATTTTACCCTAAATTATGCCCCCTTAAAACTTAGTATCTAGGGCTTATTGAAATTGCAGCCTTTTGAACACAACTCCTCCTTACTTTTTGTCTTTATTTAAATGAAACTTGGTCAATGTCATCACCATAATTTGTAGATGTACATGGATCAAGGATTTTTGGCTCATTTATTTCCCTGAATTATGCCCCCTTAAAACTTAGTGCCTGGGGCTTATTGAAATTGCAGCCTTGTGAAGGCAACTCCTCCTAACTTTTTTTCTTGATTTAAATGATTTTCAATTTGGTTCTGTCAAAATAAGTAGTGTCTACAATTATTTTCGTGAAACAGCAGCAAAGTGGCGGCGTATTTTGTGACGATGGCACTCTTGTTGCCAACTAGTGTGGACGGCAAAATTACAATGACACACTTTTCACAAGTCCTATAAGGATGAGCCTATCAGAAGGTAATTTTACTTGTTCATAAAGGCAGTTTGAAAGAAGTTACTGTATCCATTGTCAAACCATTATTTTTAGCTCACCTGAGCACAACGTCAGCATGCCAACTGGGTTTTCATTTTTGGGGTAAATGTACCCTCTAAGTTTAAAATTGAGGGTACAAAGAAAAGATCTATGGGTACAGCGAACCCTTTGCTTTCAGAATTAAGGGTACACTATTTAAATCTTGTAAAAGTTACTCTTTATATTACTAGTTACAGTAAAACTGATTTAAGGCCTGAAATATCTACAACTGTTTTGCTGTAAAAAGCATCTAGACTGAGTTTAAAAATAGAATAACCATTACTCAAAAAGTACTCTGTAAATACATGGGCAGCACCTGCTACATAATTTGCTGTCAACAACCATTTTAGTTGTAATTGTAAACCCCTCTAATTCTTACAATATATAAAATTGAAGAAATAAGTTTCTTTAAATTTAAACAAAGCAGTTTTCCGTTCAAACATAAATATTACATAAATAACAGGAGTCAGTTGAATCACTGAAGAATCTTATGATATACACAGACATAAATAATTGGAGTTTCATGGCTGCCAATGTATACAATTTCAGAATTACCTGTTGATTTAAAGGCCACACAGCTTCTTCAATGGATAAAATAAATCACTGACCAATTAATGATTGGATTTACAACTGATAATCAGGCATGAAAACCAGATACTCTTTCAATCAAAACATTCATGTAATGGTCATTATCTTTCTACATTAATCAATTATTCTTTATGTGCTTGCACGGCTGGCCTACAAATCTGTATGTGAATTGATGAATTTCCATGTGAATGTAAATGGGCACCCTATTGCTGAAGGTGAGCTTTTATGATCACCTTTTGTCCGTTGTGTGTTGTAAGTCGTCAACAATTCTTAAAACATCTTCTACTCAGTAATCATTGGGCCAATTTAAACAAACTTGGCAGAAATGTTCCTTGGGTGATCCTTCTCAAAACTTGTTTCTGAAATTTTGATTGACCACCAAATATGGGCATGGCAGGGCGGGGCAGTTTTTGAAATCTTTAAACATCTTTACCTCGGTAACCATTGGGCGGATTTCAACCAAACTTGGCAGAAACATTTCTTAGGTGACCCTTCTCAAAACTTGTTCATGAAATTTTGATTGACCCTCAAGTATGGGTGTGGCAGGGCAGGGCCTTATTTTGAGCCCAAAATCTTTGACATATCGTCCTGAACCACTGGGCTTATTTCAATGAATCTTTACAAGAATGTTCCTTGGGTGACCCTCTTAAATTTTTTTAGTGAAATTCTGATTGGCCAATAAATATTGGCATGGCAAGGGGCCTTATTTTGAGCCTGTTTAAACAACCAATGGGTGGCAAGAGTCTATTTTCTCTTTGAATTCTTTGAATAACATCACCTCTTCAACAACTAGGCAAATGTGAATGAAACTTTGCCAGAAAGTTTCTTAGGTGAGATCCACTGGACCAATAGAATTCAGGTGAGCGGTTTAGGGTCATTCTGGCCCTCTTGTTTGATTACTAGAATCCCTTCTTTTTCTTGAAGTAAGACTGAAATAGCAGATATACATTGTTAGGTGTGATGTTACTATTAAAAAGAGTTTTATCCCCATTAAAACAAAACAAAATGTTCTTGTGTTGTCTGCATTCAAACAAAACAAAAATTTGCTTGATGCCTTAGAAATTTGAGAATGTGCATGACATTTCCAACAATTTCATATGTGTGCCAAGCAAAGACTGCACAGTATGACCAGAGTCTTTACTTTTGGTTTTGTAGATAGATAAGGCCTGAAAGTGTCTCTAGACAAGCAAAAAATTGTCTAGTAACCAAAGATACAGATAAAAGGGGGTAAATCCAATCTAAAATCTTTATTTCTCAATGAAACCCTATTTTGTGAGTACTCATTTGAATCGTCTTGACAAGATGATTCCAATGAGTGCAAACAACATAAAGTTTGTGCTATGATTATCAAAATAGTTTTATCTAAAGTACAAAATTCCCCCTCTATCTGTAACTTTTCTAGTAATACAATATTACTGTTGAGGCTGCTTCATCTGGGCTCTTTTCATGTACATGTCAATGTCACACAAAGGCTTATTCTAACCCTTGTCGTGCTGAAAAAAGCCTTTACAAACTAATGTAAACCAAGAAATGGTTTCATGTGATTTAAGTTTGCTTGATGTACGGGAGGGAAGAAAATGCAAACTTAAAAAGCCACGTATGGCCTACTCATCATGAAAACGTGAACGTCAGTTGTATTTGCAAGTTCTCTTCAAAGATACTAACTAGTAAACAAATTATTTGCAACTCGCCATACTATGTATCTATAAGAAACAACGGATTTTGTGTGTGGGTATCAGTAAAAAGTTTCTTTACATAAAAGTTCTTCCGTTATAAAATTTCATATTCACAAAATAAACTATTTGAAAGAAGTAACGTCTGAAGAGGTTGAAAACCTTTAAAAAATGCATGTCGAGAATAAGTTTTTACGACCACTGATAGACATCTACAATCAACATAGTAATTGTAGATAATATTTTTTTTGTCGAAAATTTGAAGCTTATGTTAATTATATCATTAAAATTTCATAAATAACCTCTCAATTTTATTTCTGGATTTATTTGACAACAATGTATGTATAAAGGTGTTAATTTTACAAGACAATGGTTGCAAACTGTTGAAATTTATAACTACAATTCATGAACTTGAACAATAGTAATATTAAAATCTATTGATTATATAAACTGGTTTGTTGACGACCATTAGATCGTAACTACAGCTTTAGCTGGAGTTATGTTGTTTTGTTGACAAAACCCTTTCCACCTGTAGTAAACATATTTTAAATAGGCCTTCACACGCAAATTTGCGGTAGCGTGTTTGTTTTTACGTGTCTTGCGCAGGGTAGTAACAATCTGTAAATTGAAATAGCCGCAAAAAGCCTGATGTTACAAAAAATGCTAGCATTTCTTACTGCAATCTTTCTTGGTTTACGGTAACATTCAAATAAATGTGCTGAGAAAACTGGATAGACCAAATACAAGTCAATATTTATTTCCAAATTTATAAAATCTTCTGGTTTAAGAGGAAAATCAGGATAAAGACTAAGATCAGGCTGCACATATGTGTAGGCTGATCTCTTTCTATACCTGCTGCCAAAGCAGAAAAATTCAGGGTTAAGCATGACAAGGGGTAGGATTGACATCTTTCCCAGGGTAACAGATGAATGGAGTAAATTGGATTTTGGGTTAAAAATATTTTTATTAGGAGATGAAGCAAAAGTTTTCTTGAATTCATAGAGATATAAATCTAAAAACCTAATTGCAGTGTATAAATACGCAAAGCTGATTCATACATGAGTGTGATTAGGTTTCTAATTTCATTCCTTCATGAAATCAACAAATATTCTCTTCAAATTTAAGATTTAATGTCATGAAGCAAAAATGTAAAGATTTTTCAATAACGAAAGGGATTTCTTACGGAACTCATCTTGCGTAAACTTACAAAAACAACTGCTTACTCAGAAAATGTTTCCTTTCAGAATAAAACAAATTTTTCAGCCAATCAGAATTGATGAAAATTGATCAAACCATCATAAATTAACCCTTTGCTGTTTAATCCCTGCTTTTTATGTGTCTGTGATTTTATGATTGAGAAAATATTGTGAAAAAAGAAGAAATTGCTTCTGACAAGCAATTTCTTCTTTTTCCACACTATTTTTTACCCTACTGAATGGTTATTTTTCAAATTAAATCCACTTAAAATTTTCACCTACAAAACCTTTGAATTTGGACTGGTCCAAAATTTTGTAAAACAGGAAAGGGTTAAATTATTAATGCTTGACAAACTCTTTGAACCATATACTTGTTGAGACAATGTGAATGAATACCCACAGGAAAGGGTTCTGATGTGAAGTAAATATGTGATCCTTCAAGCAAAAAGGGACCATTCTGGAATTCTGCAAAATGAATTATTGGAAAAGAGATTTGATCCAGCATAGGTCAACCAGAAGTCGTATTTCAAAAATTCTTTCACTGGAAGGTAGATTGATCAATCTAGATAGAAAATTTGCAAAGTGCGAAAAATCCCAACCCCAGTCAATCAGGGCAGTTTGCGCAGTCTGACTAGGGTTGACACTTTACACACTACCCAGTTGGTCCTTTTTTGCTTGACGGGTCACATATATATAAAGCTGGCATTACCCCCTCTGATCTTTACCCCTGTTTTCTCTAAATAACCAACACCAGTGATCTGCTAATGCTCAGAAAGGAAGTGGACAATGTCCCCATTGTCAGAAAAAAAGGGGAAACGTTATAAAATTAATGGACCTCAGACTTACAATGTAGGTACAATGGGTTAATGAATTTTGGGGACAATGACTTGGGACTTTCCTAATTTCTTTGGGACATTGGTGCAAAAACATGTAATATCAAAAATATTCAACAGGGTTATTTCACTCTAGGGACATAGGTAATATTATAATTTGTTATAATAGATTACTATTAAGATGATGTATAATTTCTTGATTTCAGTAAATCCCCGGTTAAAAAGATTTGTGCAAGTCCATCCAGAGCCAACATTGCAGGAAGAAATTTGAGTCCTCATTTTAATGAAAAGGTTTGTTTCATGCTGATATGAATATTTTATGACCCTGCGTCAGTAAGACCCGGGCATCTTGTTTTACTGTTGTACATCTGTATGTCTGTCTGTCTGCATAGCTTAACCAAAAAACTTAACCCATGTCATGCTGAACCCGGAATATACCTGCTTTGGCAGGAGCTATAGACAAACATCAGCCTGTTCATATGTGCAGTCTGATATTAGTTTACACCACCTGTTTTTCACTTTCAAACCAGAATTGTCAATAGATTTTCAAATAAAAATTGACCTACAGTTGGTACTTTTGCCCTTTGATTTTGATGAAAAGTTTTAGCCAAAATTTATTCAGCATGACAAGGGTTAACATTGGCAAGAAACATACCATTGGCAATTACTTCCTGCTCGTTCAAGATACAATGCTCATATTTGGCTTGGTGATAGACAGAAAAAAGGAAAATGTCATATGACAATCATGGTCAACTATCAAGGTTAAAAAGTTTGGAAAAAAAAAGATGTTTCAGGAGTATTTGTGTCTCATAATCACATTTTGTTATCTTAACTGTTTTACAGTTTAAGAACAAAAAGTAAAAATGTTATTTGAATTTTATTATGCCCCCGTATCGAGAGATCGGGGGCATATTGTTTTACTCATGTCCGTCTGTCTGTCCGTCCGTCTGTCCGAAAACTTAACCTTGCCAATATCTTCAAGCCTGTTCAAGATACAAAGCTAATATTAGGCATGATGATAGATCTCAATGATCCGCATCCACTGGTACCAAAGTCAAAGTCATTTGACAAGGTCAAGGTCATCTGTCAAGGTCAAACTTTGAAAAAAAAATGCTGTTACGGGGGCATTAGTGTTTCACAAACACATCTTGTTTTACATCAGCAATGGCTTTCCAATTTAAACATGCATTTTATTAATGCCTGGACTAGTTTAAAAATGTAATTGCTTGTTTTTTTTATTTTTTGGTTTAGATAACTGATATTACAAAGGGACATCATGAAGACAGTTTATTTTTTTATAAGATTACCAAGTCATGGAAATTTCATGGCAATTTAGAATAGGTGCACTGTCCAACGAAAGGGAAAAACTGTTTGAAGTGTGGGAAAAATTTACCTTCTTCAAACTGTTTAGGCTGACTATCATCAAATTATTTCAGAATGATGGAACTCTAGATGTAGTAAACGCCAAGGATCCATTGTCTGCAAAACAATCTAAGAAACATCATAAACTTCCTTTACTCGACAAACTCATCCCAGAATGTCCACTCATAAGTTACAATCATCCCTTTAAGACTGAAATTGAACAGTCATGTGATAGGGACCACCTGACTGTACGTCAGAAAATCTGGGACAGTTACCAAAACAGTATGGAGGAGAAATATGGGGATACACTTTGTGATGAGACTCTAGAAACTTCAAGTGATGGGCCACCCATTTTGGTAAAAATGGAACCAGTAGAACCGAAAGAGGATAATAACACAGCCATGCCTGTTATAAAGAATGTTAAGAAGAAAGGAAAAACAGATTCACCGCAGGGTCGGGAGAAAAATGATGAAAAAAAACTGAAAAGGAGAAGTTCTCGTAAAATTAGTAATGTTCCTACTATTGATGAATCATTGTCAGAAAAGGCCGAAAAGATTTTTGTGAAAAAAGTGAAATCTGCTGGTGGAAATTATTTCTGTGCCTATGATAAACTCGGTTTTGGTCAGGGATTTTATGTGTGTGGACGAAGGATGAATGCAATGGGAGAGCAGGAACAACTGATCAACTGGGATTGTTAATTTAGGATTGTTTATTTGTAGAGACTATGTGGAGTAACAGCTATCTATAAACCCGTTCTTAAGACCAGTCCAAAATGAGAGACTTTGCAAACAACAATTTAAAATTAAAGACATTGCTTGTAACAAGCAATTTCTTCCTTTTCAACCCTTTTTGCTAAACTGTCTTTTGTCTAAAAAAAGGATTGTATGGGAATGGGTTAAACAAATTGTTGAGGGTTTGACACTAGCTTCTATGAGTATGGAGTCCATTTGACTCCCAATCTTTGAAATCTTGGAGTCCAAGCTCAAAGTTAGGAGTTAGAATTTTGATAAAAGGAGAACATTGTGGAAAACAAGAAATTGCTTGTTACAAGTGATAGTAACTTGAGATAGAATTGAGCTAGGATCACCAGAATTGGCACCAACATTTGTCTTCTTGTGATCTGCATTAATTATGCCCACTTCAAAAAAGAGGGGAGTATTGAATCTGCACTTATTGGTTGGTCCATCTGTAGACCTTTATTTTGCCCTGAGCAAATCTTAAAAAGTATGCAAGCTAGAATCAACTTCACAGGTGGATAGATCTTATTTAGGAGGAGTGCAGTGTACTAGAACCATAACTCTATTAATCATTTTTTGTTAAGTTATTGGCCTTTGTTTATTGACAAATAATTGGCCATCAACTTGCAAATATATTTGGGGCATATATGTTCTACAAACTTTTTATTGTTTGATTTCAGTCCTCAAAAGTCGGGGTCACTGGCAATTTGTTGATTGTCTTGGCCACTAGACTTCAGAGATGATATAGGGGATAATCATTTGTTTCAGTGTAAGAACGATTTATATTTTATTGAGTGCACAACAAAAGCTATATTTTCACGAGAAAATATAGCTTTTGTTGTTCACGAAAATGAAATATCAATCAATCTTACTCGAAAAACAAACGATTATTCTATTTCTTTAATGCAAAAATGAGACAAAATGTGAAATTTCTAGGACATATTTTCTTAAAGTGCGTCATTATGCACGTGATTGCTATGCAACATTAATTGTGACGTCACTTATTTCGCCCCGCATACATGACGTCAGATAGGATGAAATGCACAAAAGCAGGGTATAAGTTTTTGATAATTTCACTGGTTTTGCGGTGAAATTATCAAGTGATAATCTACCGTTATTTTTCGATAAACCACCGAAAAGCATTAAAGAAATCATTTTATTAAAATACAGCAAAAAAATCAGAATAAATCTAAACTCAAATAATACAAAGAAATTAAGGAAGAGTTTCACCTCACATTAAAAATTTTCTCTTGAACTAATGGTCTATTGGTTGTTTGGCTAGGTTTATCAATTGTGTAAATGTCTATATCAATATGGCATTAGGGTGACAAGTAGTGATTGGCAAATTAATTGATGTTATAAGATTCAAATAATTGATTAAGAAATCTTAATTGATTAAAACCAATTTTTTTAATATGTAAATTGCAGCCATTTAATGCTTTGAAAGATTTATGTCTGGGTTTCGTCTAATTTTCTGGTAAAATTCTTTTACTTAGAAGAACAATTTATTTTAAACCAACATCGAGAATGGACCTACACTTAACCATTTGCTGTTTAATCCCTGCTTTTTACGTGCCAGTGATTTTATGATTGAGAAAACATTGTGAAAAAAGAAGAAATTGCTTCTGACAAGCAATTTCTTCTTTTTCCACACTATTTTCTACCCTACAGAATGATTATTTTTCAAATTGAATCCACTTTAAATTTCCGTCTGCCAAACCTTTGAATTTGGACAGGTCCAAAATTTTGTATAACAGGAAAGTGTTAACCGTTGGTGGTTGAGTATAGAACCATTCCAGGTATGCTAAAGGATACAAGACATACATGTATCACTGTTTTTCATTACTTATATAAAAATGAATTAGTTACATACCTTGTTATACTAAAGTGTACATTCATTGAGAATTGTAGTGATTTCTAAGAAACTGATTGTAGTATGGCTCATTATTTGATTGTGCTCTTTTGACTAAATAAACAATAATCGATTGTAAATCAATTGCTCTACACAAGTGACAAGGCTGTTTTACAAAGAAGCTCTTGTTTGAAATGGCTTGTATAGACGATTGATTCCATTGAGTAAGTTTTGTTGTGGTTCACAGCAGAATATCTGCATTTATTTGTTGGTCTCTTTCTATGAGTAGGGATTGTTGAAATGTCTTAATATTAAGTAAAGAATGAAAAGCACCTTTCATGCTGCTCTGTGACATTCTCCTAACCAAGGTTTGTAAGGAAATAAGTCAGAGTAATTAATAAATGAGCCTGTGCGTGACAATTCCAACAATTTCAAATGTTTGCCAAGCAAAGTCTCTGGTCAGTCTGTGCATCCGCACAGTCTGACCAAAGTCTTCCCAATGCGTTTGTAGATAAATAAGGTTTCAAAGAATCTGTACATAGTTAGGCAATTTTCTTAATACAACACATAACCGTCTAGACTGCTTAATGTGTTCATCTCACGCAGGTGTTAAATTGTTCGAAATGTCACGCACATGCTCAAAAGTGACCTGTCAAGCTATAAGGGGACCATCTGGTTAATGTGTAAAGTGTCAACCCTAGTCAATTACACAGGCTGACAAGGGTGAAAACCTTTCAATCTTTGAGTATTGTAATATGAGCCTGTGCGTGACATTTACAACAATTTGAAATGTCCGTGAGGGACAAGCATTGAGCAGCGTAGACATCCACATATTGTAAATATTATGATATCTGATGGTGTAAAAGTTCTTCGAGACCTTATCTATCTACTTAACCAATAGTGAAGACTGGTCAGACTGTGCGGATGCACAGGCTGGTCAGAGTCTTTGCTATGTAAATGTATGAAATTGTTTGAAATCTCACGCACAGGCTCATATATAATTATCAATCTACCTTCCTGTGAAGAATTTATGAAATTCGACCTTAGTTTGACCTATTCTTCAACCATCAAACATTACTTTTATGAAGTTTGCTTATGGTCAGTTGCTTTTTGTGTGACAGGTTTTAACTGTTAGTGTTAATTTTGTGAGTCAAAAACATTTTTGATTGGCATTTTTATGCCCCCGTATCGAGAGATCGGGGGCATATTGTTTTACTCATGTCTGTCTGTCTGTCTGTCTGTCTGTATGTCAGCCTGTCTGTCCGTCCGTCCGTCTGTCTGAAAACTTAACCCCAAACTTTAACCTTGCCAATATCTTCAAGCCTATTCAAGATACAAAGCTAATATTTGGCATGATGATAGATCTCAATGATCCACATCAGCTGGTACCAAAGTCAAGGTCATGTGACAAGGTCAAGGTCATCTGTCAAGGTCAAACTTTGAAAAAAATGCTGTTACGGGGGCATTCGTGTTTCACAAACACATCTTGTTTTTTTTTTCCTACATCAGAGTTTTGAGCAGGAGTTATTTAGTATGCTTTTGCTGAAAAGAAAGTTTGTTAAGAAAAATTGGTAAAAATCTTATCTCTGCTTGTTTTTAATTATGAGAAAAGAGAATAATATATTGTTTTCATGGAGGTTTGGAAGTAAAAACTTGATTCTCAATTATATATTTTTTTATGCCCCCGCATCGATAGATCGGGGTCATATTGTTTTACCATTGTCCGTCTGTCTGTCTGTCTGTCTGCAAAAGTTAACCAAAAAACTTAACATTGCCAATATCTTCAATATTCAAGATACAAAGCTAATATTTGGCATGATGATAGATCTCAATGATCCGCATCCACTGGTACCAAAGTCAAGGTCATGTGACTAGGTCAAACTTTGAAAAAAAAAAAAATGCCGTTACGGGGGCATTCGTGTTTCACAAACACATCTTGTTTGCATTTGCAATGCCCCCCCTTCTGAACATGGGTATTATTCTGTTTGTTAAAATTCCTTGTTTTTACAGGCAAAATGGGGGAATTTAAATCAAGGGGTGGGCTGAGGGCGTTAAGATTTAGAGAATAGGTGTTTGTTAAATTTTGATAGTGTTGATTGTCTGTGGAACTAATGTTTCAAATTTTAATGTGCCCTGTCATGCAAAAAGGGACCATCTGAGAGCCCGAAAAAATGATTTTTTTGAAAGAGATTTGGTTTAGAAAAGGTCAACCAGAGGTTGACTTTAAAAAGTTCTTATACAGAAAGACAGAATGGTCTTTTTTAGATTCAGGAAATTCAGCTTAGTGGGAATAGTATTGACCCTAGTCAGTCTACCCAGTTCCTGCAGGCTTATTGGGGGCAACACTTTGCACACTTACCAGACGGTCCCTTTTTGCATGATAGGTCACAATTATGTAAAATGGGACCAAGATTATGAAAATTATGAAGTCAGGGATTGACTCCCTATTTGTTAAATCAAGGAGTCCAAGCTCAAAGTAAGGAGTCTGGATTTTCATAATGGGAGACCATTGTGAAAAGGGCGAAATTGCTTCTTACAAGAAATTTCTTTTTAATATGCCCGATTCATGGGTGATCCCACAATACAGCCAGGATGTATTGTGGGATCACTGGTGAATCAGGGCATCAAGCATGAGAGCACAACTATTAACTTGTGGTGGATTGACTTGAAACTTGGCAGTCATGTTACTCTCATGAATATGTAGTATTATGCTTCAAGCAAGAACCATAACTCTACCTACCTTGATTTTAAAAATGTTTCCCTTGGTTGTTTTTTACACTCGAACATCCAGCAGTTTAACCAGTGTATCTTGTGACAACTTGTCACCTTGTTTTACATAATACCAAGCTCACTTCAGCTGATTGAGCACCCACAGACTGTACTTTGGTTTAACCCTTTCCTGTTTTACAAAATTTTGGACCTGTCCAAATTCAAAGATTTTGCAGACGAAAATTTAAGGTGGATTTAATTTGAAAAATAATCATTCTGTATGGTAGAAAATAGTGTGTAAAAAGAAGAAATTGCTTGTCAGAAGCAATTTCTTCTTTTTCCACAATGTTTTTCCGATCATAAAATCACAGGCACGTAAAAAGCAGGGATTATACAGCAAAGGGTTAATTAAGTAGAGGAATATGATTTTTATATGCCACTGAAGGTGCACATTTATAACGTTTGTGGGGAGTCAAAACTTCGTAACTACAGCTTGAATAAGCTGGAGTAACAAGGTTTTGATCACCCACCGAAGATAAGTATGATATTCTCAGTCTGTCCGTCCCTCCCAATGTCAGAACATACATATTTCAAAACATGTGAACGCCACCCCTCCTTCATTTATGGACCGATTTGGATGAAACTTTCACAAAATTTTCCTAATCACCTAACCTTGTGAATGTTGTCAGGATTTTGTGAAATTTTGAGTTGTCAGAGAAAATGGGGCCTTCATGTCATTTTTTGTATGTCTGTACGTCCACATCTTCAGAATAATCCTGGTCACCAGTTCTGCACATATTATCAAGATATGGTGATTTTTTCTTGTGTCTCATAAAAGTGGCTCTAATATACAGTTTCTTATTAGAACAATTCTTCCTTTAACTATGGATGGATTTCATATGAGGAAGCATCACAGTAAAGGAGGCTTTCATATTAATAATAATCCTTTTGGCGGCATATCTTGTGTCAACTGCACTCTTGTTGTTTCATTATGATCAAATTTGATTAAATCAGTATGTTATTATATTGTAATTTACATGATCAAACCCTGCCATGCATTCAGGTTGACAAAACAGTGCAAACTGTTTACGAATCATACCCTAATTGTAATCCTATGTGGGATGGCAGCTGGGTGCTTGGAAATGATGTAATGGTAGTACATGTGTACTAGTAAAAGAAATACGAGCAATCCATTTTTAGGTGCCCTAGCCAACCCCAATATAATTGATATAATGTTAAAGGTGGCGTAAAACCCAATTCAAAAAAGCAAACAAAACTGAAGAAATGTCTTAGACTAGTAGAGATTACAAGTTGAAGTTAACAGTTCCAACTGAAAGCCCATAAACTTTAAGTTGAACTTTGCATTGAAGCACAAATTTATTTTTGCGTAAGATTAAGAGTCTGAGACTCTTGAACATGGAAAACATAGTAGGAAAAGAAAAAAGAATGAACTTTTTCTAATTTATTGCAATTTCAGACTGGTCCAATTTTCAAGTGGTTTCAGACAAAAATAAAAAGTGGGTGCATTTGTAAAACAATCAATCTTATGTGGTGTACAATATTGTTGTTAAGGTAGAAATTGCTTGTTTCAAGCAATTTCTTTTCAAATTATTTTTCTTAAGTATTATATCACAGGGGCATAAAATCCAAAGTTGGAACAGGAAAAGGTTTATTCGAAAGGGTCTTGAAATAAAAGTAATTTGTCAGGGTTGTTGAAACACCTATTTCTTTGTGTCCCTGAACAGGTAAAAACATGATTTTCTATCTTTCCAAAATGAAAAATTGACTTGTCTGCAAAAAAGTGAATTGATAACATTTGAGAAAAAATTGTTTTTTAATGAAGAAAATGCAGGTACCCAGCATTTTCTTCAATAAAAAATTGTTTCCTACACTCTGATATAAACAAAAGACTTCATATTTGGTATGATGATAGATCTTGATGTTGCTCTTCCATAGATACCAAGTTCAAGGTCATGTGACAAGATCAAAGTTTTAAAAAATTGCAATTTCAGAAGGTATTTGTGTTTCACAAACACATCATGTTCTTAAACCCATTTAGTACAATTCTGAGTTTTGCTATTGTATACCATTCGGAACACCACTCGGCCAATCTCACGATCAACCTGGGATGTATATAGACAGACTATTTTTAAAAATTAAGGGAAAACCTTGAAAAACTCCATGCCATCAGTTTAAATAGCATTATCCCTCGAAACTTTGAGTGAAAATATTCGACGTCGCCAGCACTACTCATTCAAGTCACTGACGTGAAACCATTGTATCCTTATATAAATGTCTTAATATTTAAGATTCTTAATAGTAACAGCTGAAAAAATCTTAATTTTTGAGAATGATTTGTCATTCTCAAAAATTTAGATTTTTCAGCTGTTATTTACTGTAAAAGATATAAATCTACAGTGCAAGGTTTTCTTACACTGTTTCCCCCTAACAAAATGCGCGATTTTGTTACATACCTATCCGCCTTACATACATCCGAGGTCTGTTGCAGTTTACAGAAATGGCCGAGTGATATTCCAAATGATCGTATACCTGTCCACGGACAAATGTCTTGAAAAATGTACTTGTCCACAAGTAAAAAAAGCCCATGTCTGACAAGTCAGGCATGGGAATACTTCACCCCTGTATTTGTACAATTTTGACAAGAGAAAGTTTTCTCCGCTGTTGTAGAATGTTTTATTCTGATGTCAAGGTGGAGCATCAAGTCCAGCTTTCAAGATTAAATTGTTAGTAAAACATTTGAGCCTGTGCGTGACATTTCCAACAATTTGAAATATTCGTGAGGTGCATTCATTGAGTAGTATGGACAGCCACATACTGTAAATATAAAGTTACCTGATGGTCTACAGATACTTTGAAATCTTATCTATCTACTAAACACATAATAAAGACTCTGGTCAGACTGTGTGGATGCACAGGCTGGTCAGAGTCTTTTCTTTGCGCATACCTGAAATTGTTGGAAATCTCAATCACAGGTTCATTTAAAAAATTGAGCCTGGCCTTGTACATTTTCTTGTATGCAACATCGGGTTTATTTCTGTAACATTCGAAAAGTTTTTGTATCATGAATGCAGGTATGGTTTAATTTTTAGCCAATGTCCAGTTGTATCCAGTTATTTCCATTGTGAGTTGAATATATGAAATTACAAATTATTTTAATCTGTACTTTTGTGTTGTTTAAATATCATGCCTGCTGGAACAGAGCCTTCCTTGGTCAATCCCTAATATGTTGGGTCGTCAATCCTGGGATTTAAGTAGGATTCGACCAACTTTAATCCAGCCGGGATCATAATGGAGTTAGTAGTGTGTCGGACTGTCAATCAATCACCAACAGTGGCACTCACCCTTTCCGAATATTTGTTTACTACCAATGGGTTGATAATCGTAGACCTCTGTGGGATAGCAGCTGGAGGATAGGAAAGGATGTGATGGTAGTACTTTTGTGAGAAATACCAGGGTATCCATTGCTAAGTGCTCCAGCGGGTGCTTCAGACAAGACTGAAATAATGTTAATAGCGGCGTAAAACCCCATTCAAAACAAAAAAACTTTAATCCTAGACTTGACAGAAGTAATTATACCCCCCACCTACGAAGAAGAGGGTGGTATATTGGTTTCACCATGTCTGTCTGTCCGTCCGTAGACCTTTTTGTTTCCGGACTCTAACTCAAGAACCAAATGACCTACAATCATGAAACTTTATACAAATGTTCCTTATGACCCAAGGAAGTGCCCTATGGTTTTTGGGTCATATAGGTCAAAGGTCAAGGTCACAGTCAGCCTTTGTTCAATTTTCGTTTCCGGACTCTTAACTTAAAAACCAAGCGACCTAGAATCATGAAATTTCATGCAAATGCTACATATGACCTCAATATTAGTTACAAACACATCCTGCACTAATAGCACTTGCCTTCTGACAAAGTGCTTTTGGGGGGGTATTAGTCTGCTCTGCGACAGTTCTAGTTGTTACAATTATCATTTGCCCTTCACCGATGGGAAGTAATAAATAATATGCTTCAGTGAGATGGGCAGCTGGGGGCTTGGATAGAATGTTGTAGTTGTACTTGTGTGGGAAAAAACAGGAAGACATGGGAAGGTGCACTAGCTTTTAACAACAATTTTTGTAAATTCACCATAAAACCCCAATCAATCAATCATGGCTGCTGGGAGTAAACAAGAAAGGGTTGTCATTATAACAAACTGGTGTATGTGCGTTAGTGAATAAGTCTTACTATATTGGAATCATAACTCCGACATTTATGGATAGATATCAAAATGAACAAGAGCCATGTTGGACATGGCCATCGCCCCCCCGAGAAAGCTTGATAGTAAACTGAAGCCTAATAGATTAAGGGTTCTACTTTAAGAAATTAAGCCCCTACAAAATCTAAGTCTTTAAAATAACAAAGGGCAATAACTCCAATATTATGCAAGCCAGAGTTGTAGTTCTTGTGCACTGCACTCCTCTTCCATGAGATCTATCCACCCATAAAGTTTCAAGTTGATAGCTTAAATACTTTAGGGAGATATGCTCCGGACAAAATCTAAGTCTTAAAAATAACAAAGGGCAATAACTCCAAAATTATGCAAGCAAGAGTTGTAGTTCTTGTGCACTGCACTTCTCCTCCATGAGATCTATCCACCCATAAAGTTTCAAGTTGATAGCTATTATACTTTAGGAGATATGCTCCGGACAAAATCTAAGTCTTAAAAATAACAAAGGGCAATAACTCCAAAATAATGCAAGCCAGAGTTGTAGTTCTTGTGCACTGCACTTCTCCTCAGTAAGATCTATCCACCCATAAAGTTTCAAGTTGATAGCTATTATACTTAAGGAGATATGCTCCGGACAAAATCTAAGTCTTAAAAATAACAAAGGGCAATAACTCCAAAATTATGCAAGCCAGAGTTGTAGTTCTTGTGCACTGCACTTCTCCTCCATGAGATCTATCCACCCATAAAGTTTCAAGTTGATAGCTATTATACTTTAGGAGATATGCTCCGGACAAGTTTAGTGACGGAATGACGGAACTGAAATGACAGAATGACGGACGGAGAGCATTACTATATCCCCTTCGCCGAAAACGGCGGGGGATAATTAGTACAAATTATTCTACATCCTTGAGAAGAATCTGGTGCACCATTTAAAATAATTGTTCAGATAGCTGCAAGGTCAAGATCACAGCTCAATGTTGAGCATTTAAATTGAGCTTGGCTACAGCATTTCTTCTACAATTATGAATGGATTTCACAAATCCTTTGTGTTCAGCTAAAATCTCGTAACTACAGCTTGTTTAAAACTGTAGTTACAAGGTTTTGGTAGAAAATCAACGAATACTAGACACAACTGTTCTCCATTATGAGTAGATATGCCAGATGAAAGAAATCTCGGACAGGTCTGATAGCAAGGTCACACTTTAAGGTCAAAGGTTATATTCAGCCAGTCCATATCCCCTATTATGTGTAGGAGCTATAATTATTTAACTTCATGGTTAGATAGATATTAAGGGGAATTGAAGAACCATCAAGCTGTGTGACAGGTGTATCTTGTGACAATTTGGCACCTTGTTTAAAAGCCCAATACCGTATTCCAGTGAAGAATTTTTAACTCACTTGTTCACTTGTGTCACATGATGACTGTCGGTGGAAGCGTGTCATCCATGGTAAACATTTACCTGGTAGACACTCTAGAGGCAATGTTTTTTGCTCAATCAACCTGAAAATTAGTAAGAATGATTATCTTGATAACAATTTTGGTCAAAATCGAAATTGGGTCAAGGGGGGGGGGGGTGTCAAAAATTAGGTTAATGGGTCAAAAATCAAAAACAATAGGGCTAGAATGGCCCTAAAACACTCACCTGAAGTGGATCTCATCAAAGTAACTTTCTGGCAAAGTTTCATTCACATTTGCCCAATAGTTGAGGAGGAGATGTTATTCCTTGATTTAAAGTGAAAATAGACCCTGCTCAACCATTCATTACTGAGGAGAATTAAAATAAGCCCTACCCTACCAAGCCCATATTTATGGGCCAATCAACATATTGCAAACAACTTGAAAAGGTCCACCGAAGGGACATTCTGGAAAATTTAATTGAAATGGCCCAGTGGTTCAGGAGGAGATGCTGTTCGAAGAATTCAGCCTCAAAATAAGCCCTGCCCTGCCCTGCCATGCCCATATTTATTGGCCAATCAAAGGGTCACCCAAGGAACATTCTGGTAAAGTTTCATTGAAATCCACCCAGTGGTTAAGGAGGAGATGTTGTTCAAATATTTCAAGTGAAACAAGAGCCATGTCGGACATGGCCATCCCCCGCCGAGAAAGCTTGATAGTAAACTGAAGCCTAAAAGATTAAGGGTTCTACTTTAAGAAATAAAGCCCTTACAAAAACTAAGTCTTTAAAATAACAAAGGGCAATAACTCCAAAATTATGCAAACCAGAGTTATAGTTCTTGTGCACTGCACTTCTCCTCCATGAGATCTATCCTCCCATAAAGTTTAAAGCTTTGATACTCTAGGAGATATTCTCCGGACAAAATGTAAGTCTTAAAAATAATAAAGGGCAATAACTCCAAAATTATGCAAGCAAGAGTTGTAGTTCTTGTGCACTGCACTCCTCTTCCATGAGATCTATCCTCCCATAAAGTTTCAAGTTGATAGCTAAAATACTTTAGGAGATATGCTCCGGACAAAATCCATGTCTTTAAAATAATAAAGGGCAATAACTCCAAAATTATGCAAGCAAGAGTTGTAGTTCTTGTGCACTGCACATCTACTCCATGAGATCTATTTACCCATAAAGTTTCAAGTTGATAGCTATTATACTTTAGGAGATATGCTCCAGACAAAACCTAAGTCTTAAAAATAACAAAGGGCAATAACTCCAAAATTATGCAAGCCAGAGTTAAAGTTCTTGTGCACTGCACTTCTCCTCCATGAGATCTATTTACCCATAAAGTTTAAAGTTGATAGCTTTGATACTCTAGGAGATTTGCTCCGGACAAAATCTAAGTCTTAAAAATAACAAAGGGCAATAACTCCAAAATTATACAAGCAAGAGTTGTTGTTCTTGTGCACTGCACTTTTACTCCAAGATATCTATCCACCCATAAAGTTTCAAGTTGATAGCTATTATACTCTAGGACATATGCTCCGGACAAAATCTAAGTCTTAAAAATAACAAAGGGCAATAACTCCAAAATAATGCAAGCAAGAGTTGTAGTTCTTGTGCACTGCACTTCTACTCCATGAGATCTATCCACCCATAAAGTTTCAAGTTGATAGCTATTATACTTTAGGAGATATGCTCCGGACAAAATCTAAGTCTTAAAAATAACAAAGGGCAATAACTCCAAAATTATGCAAGCAAGAGTTGTAGTTCTTGTGCACTGCACTTCTCCTTCATGAGATCTATCCACCCATAAAGTTTCATGTTGATAGCTATTATACTTTAGGAGATATGCTCCGGACAAGTTTAGTGACGGAACCTCGGAAGGACGGAATGACGGACGGAGAGCATTACTATATCCCCTTGCCGAAAACGGCGGGGGATAACAAGAGGACCATGATGGTCCTAAATATTGCCCACCTGTGTATCTTTCTAAATTAACTATTATCAATTTTTTCCAGCAAAAGTCGCGATAGTACTTTTAAGACTTGTGGTCTCTAGAATGTAAATAAGAATATTGTCATCAAGGCCCCTTTTCCCATTATATGGCATGGATCCTTCCCATTTTCAATAAGGTGCATCCTTGTGACCTTGACAAAAATTCTGATCTAGTTTCATGAAGATTGGACCATATTTGTGGCCTCTAGATCGTAAACAACAATATTGTCATTAAGGCCCCTTTTCCCGTGATATGCCATGGATCCTTCCTATTTTCAATAGGGTCCATCCTTGTGACTTGACATATATTCGGACTAAGTTTCATGAAGATTGGACAATATTTGTTGCCTCTAGAGAGTAAACAAGAAAATTGTCATTTAGGCCCCTTGTCCAGTGATATGACACAAATCCTTCCAATTTTCAATAGGGTTCATCCTTGTGACCTGACAATCATTTTGACCAAGTTTCATGAAGATTGGACCATATTTGTTGCCTCTAGAGTGTTAACAAGAAAATTGTCTTTAAGTCCCCTTTTCCTGTGATATGACACGGATCCTTCCCATTTTCAATAGGGTTCATCCTTGTGACCTGACAATCATTCTGACCAAGTTTCTTGATGATTGGTTCATATTTTTGTCCTCTGTGTAAACACTTAAATTGTTGACGCATGACGACGCACATTCAATGATCACATAAGCTCACCTTGAGCATGATGTGCTCAGGTGAGCAAAAATGCCACACCCTGCCAAGCCCATATTTATGGGCCAATCAGAATTTAGCTAACAATTTTTAAAGACAGTCACCCAAGGAACACTCTGGCAATGTTTCATTGAAATCAGCCCAGTGGTTCAGGAGAAGAAGTTTTTAAGATTGTTGACAACGGTGATCCTAAAAGCTCCCCTTGAGCATTTTGTGCTCAGGTGATCTAAAAAGAAATTAATTGCTGGTAGAATATACTGTGGGGAAATACCAACCACAAAAAATCACTGAAGCCTTGAGCCAGACATTTAGCTGATCTAAACTGAGTCTAGAAAAGAATCGTTATTAAGTGTGCCTTGGCTAAGCTTAATAACTTTTCTATTCTAGGTGAGGTTAAGACCAGCATGTCTCAAACTAGAGGCGCTTGAGCGCCTGTTTCGCTCCACAGGCCTGAATATCCTGATAATGATTATAAGAGGATGAAAAGGCTGTTAAAAATAAGGATCATTTGAGTGAAATGTTTGAAATCCAAAAATAATAATTTCAATACTAACAGAATGTTACTGCATAATATACTGGTACTTTGTCCACAAAATTTTGATTGTAGATCTTTCCGCTTTTCATTAAACACCACTATAAGGGTGTTACTTCACAATATTTTTTTGTCATCAAAACAAAATTCTACCTAATGATAATAAGAAGTAAAATATTAAATCCAATATGTTTATTCTGCCCAATGCCTTAGAGTGCAGTCAACTCAGCTTTTTCTTCCCCACTCTGAACCTCAGTAGGCCACTTTACACCTCTTTGTGCAGAGTCACCCTTCGTTCAACTGAACTGACCAATTCTAAGGGGGTATCTCAGGCTCCCTATTTACCTAATGTTTCTACACATTTGGATTCTAACAAAGCTTATGTTCCTTCTAACCTACAATCTTTACACCCACTAAATTTAATGAGTCTAAAAAAATTCATCATTAAGGTGATACCAAAAGGGTGGTCAAATATTCACTTTATATGTTGAAATGTCCTCTGCCAATATAGAGCATGCTGTTTATCTAATCAAATATTTTTTGCAGCCTGATACAACTTCACAGATATAAAATTCCTATGATATTTGGTTGAAATCCATCTGTTCGTACTTTGAAAAAAGTTTGTTTTATCCCATATTGAATATTACACCATATTACATATCAAAAGAAATGACCTCTGACACTAAAATACATATTTTGCATCTGATCACAATAATTTTTTTGCAGACTGGTAAAGTATCACTAAAAAATCATTCCAGTGAAATTCGGTCGATATCCATCAGTTAGATTCTGAGAAAATGATTTTCAAAGTTTTCACTATATAACATATAGAAAAATGACCTCTGCCCATAAAACACTTATTTTTCATCTGATCACAATATATATTAACATACTTGTAAAGGATCATTAAATAATCATTCAAATGAAATTTGGTTGTTATCCATTCGTTAGGTTCTGAAAAAATGATTTTCAAAGTTTCCACTATATAACATAGAAATGACCTCTGCAATAAAATACACATTTTTCATCTGATCACAATAATTTTTGGTAGACTGATAAAGGGTCACTCAAGGATCATTCCAGTGAAATTTGGTTGATATCCATCAATTACATTCTGAGAAATTAATTTTCAAAGTTTCCACTATATAACATATAGAGAAATAACCTCCGCCCATAAATTACATATTTTCCATCCGATCACAATACTTTTTGGTACACTGGTAAAGGGTCACTCAAGGATCATTCATGTAAAATTTAATTGGTATCCATCAATTAGAATCTGAGAAAACTCACCTATTACCAAATATGGAAATTAGCCACGCCCACTTCAGCCATGATTTTCAACCGATTAAAATTCTTTTAAGGAATCTGATAGAGGGTCACCCAAGGATCATTCCAATGAAATTTGGTTGATATCCATCCAGTACTTTAGGAGGAGAAGATTTTTAAAGTAAAAGTTTACGGACGGACGGACGCACGCACGGACACCCCGCCATGACAATAGCCCGCTGGCCTTTCGGCCGGTGGAGCTAATAAAATAAAGTAACAGATTTTTTCCCAAATTTAAAGCATATTCTACCTTAAAAACCAATTTTTGAAAAGCTCCGATCACAGAAATAACGCAGAAAACCTTGTGTTAGATGATATGACCATGATGTCATTTAGAATGTGATCTTGCACATGTGTAAGATAAGCATATCTCTGATGGTTGTTTGTCAAAGAAGCCAAGAAGAGCTAGGTGAGAAAATACCTGTAAATGTTCTTGATAAATAGTAACTGGTGAATCTTCTAAAAATCAATTTATTTTCTAACCTTTTACCATTAAAATAAAAGATAACGCAAAGTCGCAAACAATATTTTGTCTTTATTTTAGGCTATGATGATTTGACTTAACAATCATGAAAAATAAAAAAAGGTAAAAAAAGACCTAAAACATATAACAACATAATAATGAGCCTGTGTGTGACATTTCTAACAATTAGACATGTGTGAGGTGTAAACATTGATATTCCTAGGGTACGTTTTACAAAACTTCTTACAAAATAATTAATTGTAAGTCAAAATCACAAATCATACCTGGTGTTTTTATTCATTTTTAGATTCTGTCTAGCAATATCTCATTGGAATTGTCCTTAGAAGACGATTCCGAAGAGATGATGCATGGCATAATTTCATAGTTACTACTGTTGGAGCAACATTAATTTTTGACTTGAGCAAAAATTTTGTAAGATGTTTAGTAAAACAGGCCCCTAGACAGCCACATGGTCAATAAGAACATTACCTGGTTGTCTGAAGATACTATGAGAACTTATCAATCAACAAAGCACAAAGTGAAGACTCTGGTCAGCCTGTGCTGAGCCACAGGCTGACCAGAGTTTTTGCTTTGAGTATATTTGAAATTGTTGGAAATGTCATGCAAAGGCTCTTACAACATAAAACACATCCAAGTCAAACTAAATAAAACACTTATAGTCAGTCAGTACAGAGTAGAATCCCTTTAGTACCAACTAGGATAATTGAGATTTTCAGATACTAACTTGCCTTGAGATAAGGCAAGATACTAGCATTTCTGTCTATATTATGCCTCATATCCAGGGAAATATAATAATTGTACATGTACCATACTTGAACTCACAACAATTTTACACTGACTAGCACTTTAAATCTTAACCCTTTCCCGCATATTAACTTTAGTCTGGTTCAAATCAAACAAGGTTGCAGACAACAATTAAAATAGGATGCAATTCCAAAAGGTTGAGTCCTGTGTGTTAGAAGATACTGTGGGAAAAGGAGAAATCTTTCTTTTTTCCACAATATTTTTTCTATGAAATCACAGCGAGATACATCTTCTCTAGTCATTGACCATTGGGTGTTCTATTCTCACAAGAAACAAATCTGGAACTTTACAGGAAAGGATTAAGGGAGGTTCTTAATATGAATATTATAGAGAAATGATTATATAAAATGACATACATGTAGATTTATTGCCTTGCATTTTTCCATAAATATTACTGTGACCAGAGCTACAAATAGAGGGGGGGGGGGGAGAATTTTCAATTTTAGAACAAAGTATTTCTCTAATTATAGCAGAGACACTATGTTGTTGGTATGAATCGTCTCCCACATAACATAGTGTGTCATTGAAGAATAAAGATTACAGACTTGTTTTACCCCCTCTTATCTGTACCTCCGACCATGACCTTGTCAGCTGACCTTGAGATCAAAAGCTCCATACTGACAAGCTACTGCCCGTGTTTCTTACCTTGAAATGTTCTAAAACAAAGTTTGCAAGTTATTTTCTGATGTTTCACTGATTTTCATGCCCCCCCCATCAATGTCCGCCAGAAATTTAACCAACAAACTAAATATTTTCCTGTAACTTCAAATTAAGTTAGTGGACCTGTAATAGTTCCAAAACATATCAGAATGCATGTTCTTTCTGATGAATGACATTAGGAAACCTTGGTTAACACTGTTAAAGTTCATTACTTCCGAGATATTGCGGTACTATTATGGGTCAACTACCTTAAGTTACAAAAAGGTTCATATTCCAGGTCAATCTGCATCTTTGAAGGTCAAGGCAGATGACAAGGTGATGGTCAATTATCAAGGTCAAACATCTAAAAAAGTAATGCCATCTCAGGAATTTTATCGTTTTATGAACACATCTTGTTTAATCATGTTTCAGTTATGTGTGTGCTATGTATGCAAGTTACATGATATTTTCTACTAGTGTGTTTTATCAGGAATTATATACAGTAACCAATAATGAAGAACATTTTAGGCAAAAATATTTAGTGACAAATTGGAAACAGAATAATTTTCAAAAAGGCAGTCTTTGTGAAGATTTTTCTGTTTCCAACTTGTAAATGGATTATGCATAGCTGACATGCCCAAATTAGTATTTATTTATTGGTATCAAAAAGTGAACAATTTTTGGAAAGAATTAATGTAGGAAATTTTGGCAAAGTTTCAGTAAAATTGACTCTCCTACTTAAGAAGAGATGTCTTTCAAATAATTCAAAGTGAAAAAGTGGCAAGCCCTGCCAAATAAAAATTAAAGGTTCAATAAAATTTTCCCAAACAATTCTTTGAAAGTGTTACCCAAGGATTATTCTGGCAAATGCTCATTAAATTTGGCCCAGTGGTTAAGTAGATGTCAATAAAAGAATTCAGTTAAACAAGAGGGTCGTGATAGCCCTAGATTGCTCACCTGAGTTCACCACAGTTCATTATTGACAGTAAAACTTGAAATAAAAATTCAACTTTTAGACTAGCAATGATACTTCAAAAATGTAATGTTATATTGATCATAGACTTTCAACTTAAATAACGTTTTTGAAAAAGAGTCATATCTGTATTTTTAATTGACATGAAGACAGGAACAAAATTTTGGCCTAAAGAGGGCTAACAAGGATTTTGTCATCCCATGACATGCCATAGAATGTTTCCATATTGGCAACAGACACATGACAGACAACTGACATTTAATGATCTCCAAAGCTCACCTGAGCACCTGAGCTTAAAGTGCCCAACCCTGACAAGCCCTTATATCTTGGTCAATCTAAGTTTCACAATAATTTTTCGGAAAACTAACCCAAGGAACATTTTGGCAAAGTTTCATCGACATTGGTGTAGGAGAAGTTGTCATTTTAAGAATTCAATGTCATAAAATGTCCCGCAATGCCGTGCCCTTAATAAAAAAATAAGCAAACTAGTTTTGGAAATGGTAACCCAAGGAGCATTCTGGCAAAGTTTTATTTTAATTGGTCCAGTAGTTTAGGAGGATTCATTCAAATATTTCATAGTGTAGATATGCCTAGCCCTGCTATGCCCATATAAATGGGCCAACCAAATTTTGCCAATAATTTTGAAAAGGATAAGTAATGCTTGAATAAAGCTGTAGAGGTGACATTTTGGTCAGTAAAAACAGGATGGTATTAAGTTAATCCTTGTCATTTCAAGTCTAGAATGTTCCTGCATTAGTAGGAGGTATAGACAAAGATCTGCCAGCACATATGTGCAGTATGACCTTAGTATATACCACCAAAAGTTTATCTTTTAAACAAGAAAAGTTTAAATCTTGTATTTTCAAAATAAATACTAACAATGTGTTTTCAGCAATTTGTTTTTACAATTTTACCAAGGTTTTTATTCAGCATGACAAGGGTTAATTATGGTTTTGACTTTCAATATCAATATGAAAGCTGAAAAAATGGTTTCATACTCAAATGAAATTAATTTATCTGTCACAATCATTTTCTACTCCCCAAAAGAATATGCATAAGAAGATTGTGTCAAAATGGTAAAAACTTTTCCTTTTTTTCCTATATCATTTTAAAGCATTTTGTGTTTCTTAATTAATGGAGGTATGAAATTATAAATGTTATTGCTCTCGTATTCATTGAATGCAATAAAACAATATAATTAGGTTTTTCATTCCATACCTTCATGATTGGGCTTCCGATGACATCAATCAATTAATAAATTGAATAATTGATTTATCAGTTTTAAATGTGTAATTTGCAACCATTTAATGTTTTGAAAGATTTTTGTCACATATTTATCTTGGGTTACTTCTTATTTTCTGGTAACAGCCTTTTAGTTGCAAAAAGAATTTATTTTGAACCAACCCTAGGAATGGACTTGCACTTAACCATCGGTGGTCAATGACCACCAATAGTTGAGTGTAGGCCCATTCCAGATCTGCTAAAGGATACAACACATACCATTATTTTTCATTATCTATATCAAAGTTCAGAAGTTTTAAGCATGCCATGTAATACCATAGTGTACATTCATTTAGAATTATATTGATTTCTTAGAAACTGATTGTAGTATCCATCATTAGTTGATTGTATTCTTTGGACTAAAAAACAATCATTGATTTTGATTTGAAACCAATTGTCCAACACTATAAATTGATTTAGCTTTTCTAGATTTTAGAGTTAACCAGAAATAAATATAAACATAACTTTTGATCTTTTTGGTTACATGCAAGTCTTGAACATTCTTTCATATATGTTAGTGTCCATTATTGGTCCCAAAATCACAATATTTCCAACACAACCAGGGAGATTTCAATATCAAGGCTTTAGCTGATCCGTATTCTATGCCAGAGTCAATTACTTCATAAAGATTCAAAGAATCTTCCTCTAACGATGTATTCTATTTTTGAGCAATAAAAATGCTGTACCTAAAGCTTGAATAAAGCTACAGACACTACAAATTGTTTGCCCAACAACATTATTTGGAATTCTCAACATCTAGGCTTCAAAGGATTCAGATTCTGTCCAAGAACAGATACCTTCATCCAAATCGAGTGAACTAACTAAATATATTCAACCGTATTTCTCCTAATAAACACTCGCGGGAGCTATACATAACATGGTCAGGGAGCTTTCATTTAGTATGCATTTTCTGATCTAAAATACTATCAAAATTTATGTCTTTTAGGCCCTTTCCCCTTAAATTTGGGATGAATTTAATCTAATCAATCATTTATATGATTGTTTAGAGGGAATTCACCTCAAATTAGAGAAGAAGTCTCAAAAAGTCCCTAAAATTTATGCATTTGAAGTGGGTTTTCTGAGTAAAAAATGTAGGGGTGCCACTATTAGGGAGGGTGCTATTATTAGAGGAAATATGGTATTTATGGGCAAGCAAAATGCAGTATGTACAGCTTTATTCAAGCTTCAGAAACAACTTTTGAATTGATCCACAACATTATTCAGGGTTTGACACTCATCACTTTTTGCCATCAGCCTGAAGGGCCTGTTGGCCCTAAATACTACAGGTCCTCCCTGTTCAAAACAGGTCCTCCAGGTAAACTGTTTACTTATTAGCAAATTAGGGGTAAAATGTAGGGAAAATATTGTGAGAAAAAAGAAATTCCTTATAACAAGCAATTTCTCTTTTTCTTACAATGTTGTTGTTTTTTCATTGGATAATGCAAATTTTAGTATTGGAAAGCTAACTGTTTTTGAAATAAAAAATGACCAAACAGACCTGAAGGACCTACAGCCTAATAACTACTACCAGTCCTCTCTAAAATCTACAGGCCTCGGACTCAAGGACTGGTGCCCTTCAACATCTAGGCTTCAGCTGAATCTGATTCTATCTAAGAGAAGATAACTGCATCAAAACCAAGTAAATCAACCCGTTACAACATGTTCTGTTCGACAGCAATCAAAACATAGCATCCACAGCTTCATTCAAGCTGTATAGACAAAATTTCAATTGCTTAATGACATTACAGTCAACCCTGTCTTAGCGGCCACCTGTATTCAGCAAGCAACCTGTATTAAGCAAGCGGCCATCGAGGTCCAAAAAGAACCATTTGCACTAAAATTGACCTGTATTAAGCAAGCACCTTTCTTAATCCTTTCCTGTTTTACAAAATTTTGGACCTGTCTAAATTCAAAGGTTTTGCAGACGAAAATCAAAAGTGGATTTAACTTGAAAAATAACCAATCAGTAGGGTAGAAAATAGTGTGGAAATAGAAGAAATTGCTTGTCATAAGCAATTTCTTCTTTTTTCACAATGTTTTCTCAATCATAAAATCACAGGCACATAAAAAGCAGGGATTAAACAGCAAAGGGTTAATTCAAGCTGTAGATGCAAATTTTGATTGCCCAACAACATTATTTCCAGATCTCAGCATCTAAACCTCAGCCGAACCAGATTCTGTCCCAGAGTCGATAACTTCATCCAGATTTAGTGACCCAACCCGTAACAACATGTTCTGTTTTATCTTCTCCTCCAGCTTGAAGATGCTCTCCTTCCCACCACTTTTGTAGGTGTCCATTCTGAAATAAAATAATTTGTTTCCATCAATTTTTTGTGCATTCTGATTGGCTGAAAAATGAGTTTTATTCACCAATGGAAAATATTTGAGTTTGCAGCTATTTTTAAGCTTGCGCACAAAGTATTCCCCCACGAAAATTGTCTTTTTATGGAGAAAAAAATCTTCCATTTTTGCTTCATGATTTTAAATTATAAGATATGAAAACAGTATTTATTTAAAGTCATGGCCGTATGAAACTAAAAACCCAATCAGACTTGTGTATGAATCTGCTTCACATATTCATACAGTGTAATAAGGTTTTTAGTTTCATACCTCCATAAAATACAAACAAGAGCTTGGCAGAGCAGTGCATATAGGCCCAATGGGGCTTGTCAGTAACGTGAGCTTGAATGATAGCTAAAAAAATTGCAAACAGACAGACAGACAACTGAGGCCATAACATAGTATGACCTTTTGAGTGTAAATTGTAAATGGTTTTATGCACAACTATACACCAAACAGTCATTTTGCAAGTTTCAATTCATTCTAATTCAAAATGTGACGAGTTGCTCAAAAAAGAAATATAGTGAATTTCAATCAATTCAAGGGCAGATAATACAAGAAAGACCCAA
Organism: Fragum whitleyi; assembly: GCA_948146395.1. Classification (NCBI taxonomy): domain Eukaryota; kingdom Metazoa; phylum Mollusca; class Bivalvia; order Cardiida; family Cardiidae; genus Fragum; species Fragum whitleyi. Next base: position 18,714,671 of record OX411543.1, on the reverse strand, counting down.
GCTTTTTGAATTTCTGAAGTCTTATGCTCAACAAAATAGGAATACATTGTTGCAAGATTCATTTCAATCCAATTAAATATGTAGGAGTTGTTCACAGACTCTCACACACACATCCACACACAAAATCTGTAATCTGGCAAGTTTTCTTTAATTCCCATCTAAAATGTAGGAAAAAATGAGCTGACATCAACTCAAGGGCAGATAATTCAAGATACCTCAAGAATGACTGGAGCATTTTGAATTGAAAAGGGATATGCACAACTAGACATGATAGAGAGTAATTGTGCCAAGTTTCAGCTCAATCCCATTGATAGTTTAGGAGGAGTTGTGCACACAAAAATAGCTATTTTCGTTAAATTTAAGGGCAGATAATTCAAGATTTCTAAGGCATGACTAGAGCAATTTGAATTTCAAAAGTCTTATGCACAACTAGACATCATAGAAAGTAATTGTGTCTAGTTTCAGCTCATTCCCATTTATAGTTTAGGAGGAGTGCGCACACAAAAAACAGTGTTTTTAGTTAAATTCAAGGGCAGATAATTCAAAATTTCTCAAAAATGACTGGAGCGATTTGAATTTCAAAGGTCTTATGCACAACTAGACATGATAGAGAGTAATTGTACCAAGTTTCAGCTCATTCCCATTGATAGTTGAGGAGGAGTTGCGCACACAAAAAATTGCTAATGGGCGGACAGACGGACGGACAGACGACTAAGGCCATAACATAATACGACCCTTCGGGTTTATAATGAAAATACTCTCTTCATCATTTAAATGTAAGAATAAATTCCATGATAATCAAGAAGCAAAAGGTGGCATGCATGAAATGTTGTGGTTGTGTGAAATTACAATTGTTGCAAAGTGGACTAAACACCCCAAAGGACTTTGTCCATAGTGAGGGGCCATCAATACAGAATGCGTTTGCTACAAATATTAGGTTGAGTCTTCAATGATGTTTATTTTTTATAAGTTTTGTTTGAGTGGGGTTTTACACCACTTTCAACAATCTTTCAGTTATATTGCAGCGGCTGGAGCACCTAACAATGGATATTCATAAACAAACCCCGGCGACAGTGGGGCTAGAACCACAGACCTCCAGGTCATGGGTCGAGTGCATTTACCACTAGGCCACCGAGGCAGGTGTATCGTTGAACCTGTCATCATGCAAAATATGAGGCCTCTGTTTAATAGCCTTGAAAACATTGGCAATGTTAAGTTTTTTGGTTAAGTTTTGCAGACAGACAGACCGATAGATGGATGGACAGACAGACAACGGTAAAACAACATGCCCTGATCTTTCGATACGGGGCATAAAAATACCTACCTGTCATATATGACTCCATCAACTTGATTGTCTTTTAACAGTTTTATGGTGTCCTTATCGTTACACAGCTCTCCCCAGACAAACAATACAAGGCTACGATCTTTCACATATTTAATGGACGACATGTCTTTCAATACCAGGTCTACCACTGGATCGACACCCTGAAATAAAAAAGGAACCTATTAACAAGAGCACTGTCTATAGATGCCTACACTCGGGTTTAGTACTGGTTGGTGAAAACATCTTAGACGAGAAAAGGAGATAATTTGCACAAAATGCATCTAAAGTTATCCCGCTTTATAGTATAGTTTGCTCCTTTCATGGTGAAGGTGTGAGCCAAGTTTCCCAAAGAAAATAAAACAATGCTTTCAGTAGAACCAGAGATATCACTTTAGTCAAACATTTCACACAACGACGGTGACAACAACAACGACAACACAAAATCTTTAGCAATACCTCAGGTTTTTTCTCCAAAAATAGCAAGAATTAAAAGCATACTCTTTACCCATCACTAGACAACAAAATTTTACATTGAAGGTAGTGGAAAAGTAATAGTTATGCATCATTTTTGAACTTATGACCTTTCACAATGTTGACTGAGGTTTCCAAATGAAATCAGTGGAAACCTCATTTAAACATTGCTTATTTTCATCATTTCAAAAATATTGCGGATTTATACAGGCCCACTACATTAATCCAAATTCAAAGAAGTTGCAGATGAAAATATTTAGTTGATTGCAACTTAAAAATAATTGTCTACTAGGTAAGGAAACATTGTGGACTAAGAAGAAATCACTTTTTACAAAGCTATTTCTTTATTTTGCCAAAGTGTTTAAGATTTCTCCAGGTTTGTCAAAAAGTGGGGATGAGTAAATTCGTTCTTGTCATCCAAAATGTATTATTAGTAACTTCCTTGAAGAATTTATCTTAAGGTTTTACATAGATACCTCAAAAAGGCAAGTTCTTTACAAGATGGTAAAAACAGTAAAACTTGTTTTAAGAGACCACAAACGGGACCACAAAAAAGCGGTCAATAAAGAAAATGGACATTTAATACACGCTTTGTTAAAAAACATACTTTCTTATTGAATGTGTATATTATTGTGAAATTCCCAATAATCCTATGTTGTTAAAACTCAATAGAATCGTCTCAATGAGACGATTCTGGTGAGTTTTCACAACAAAGGATTCATTTCAATAATTTTAAGAGCAACAAAAAATACTTTTCATGATATTTTGATTGAAAGAAGGGGATTTTGAATATGGTCGCTTAATAAGAATAGTCGCTTAATAGACGTGGTCGCTCGAGCAAGATTGACTGTACTTTTGTCAACTTTTATCAACCTAAATACTGCGCAAAATCCAACCAGTTTAAACAATGTTCACACTATTCATTTGAATCTATTTTAGTCTGTTGGATGTTAAATGAGCAAAAGCTTAACATAATCATCAATTTCTCACTTGTGACCTGTCATGTGCATATGGACCATCTGAGAAGTGCGCAATGTGTCGATCCTGGTCAGACTGCGCATCCTGCGCAGACTGACCAGGGTTGAAAGTTTTCACAATTATCAAATTTTCTGAATCTAGAATGATTTTTCTACCCCCAAATATAATTATTTCCAAAGTACACCTACTAGTTGACCTACATGGCATCCAACCCTTTTTCCTAATATTAATTTTACAGAGTTCCCAGATGGTCCCTTTTTGTGTGATGAGTAACATTTGCAAAAGAAAAAGACCTTGTTTAGCCTGTACATGCATCCCCACAATATGAGTGTCGCCATTGGGATCATACCCAGGATCTCTAGATTGACAGTCCCACATGCTACCAACTGCGATATGACAGCAGCACATGGAACTGTTGGAAATGTCACACACAGAATCAAATCATAAATACCAGAAGTCCAGCACTCAATGCAAACTCTGTGGCCATCTGTATAGTTTGAGCTCGGGGACCCTCATAGGGTATCCATCTATCTGTATCCCCTTGGGTTAAAAACAATACAGGGTACACATTCTGTTTGAGGCGTATTCTGAAAGCAAACATTGAAAGTTTAGCAACTTATCCAAACCAGAGCACCACCTACTTGTGCATATGATTGGCTGTTAGGTGCTGAATAGTAAATAAAAAAATCAAAGTCAAAAGGAGCAAAATTCCCACAAAATGGCTCTAAATTTATCCACCTTGATAATAAGGATTGCACTTTTAATTGCAAACATTTGTGCCAAGTTTTAAGTGAAATTCTTTGCTACAAACCCCAGAGATACAAAAGAAATATCAAAGTTTTTGCATGATGATGACAGTTTCATTATCAAGGCTATATTTAGGTTTCCTCTGAATACAGCAAAGTTAATGAAGTGTCAAAAACTGCCTTGCAATCAAAATGAAAATGTTGATGAAATTATTGAGTAATTTGACCCTGCTTTGAACATGCATTCACATGAAAAGCAGGATAAAATTTCCAAATTTTTTCAAACAGATTTGTATCTTAAACAAAGGACTGATGTAAGGAGACATGAGACAAGAATTCATGCAAAGGTTCATATACATCTTGTTCCCAAGTCCATTTTGGGCCAACTGATTATCACAGCGTCTGATTTTAAAATGTTTCCTACTGCAACAAATTTTCAATGACTTTTCAATTTGTGCTAAAAGTATTACTTGTAGTCCACAATTAATGTCAATTAAGACCTATCCAAAATCACGATGGCTGATTTATAATTTCACCATGTGAAAAAAATTTAGACTGGTATGATTCCACAGAAGTTGCGAAAAGAAGGTTCAATACCAATTTGAATTTTTATTAATTGTTGGAATTTTTTTTAAGACAAGTGGACCATGATGGTCCTATATTGCTCACCTTCGTATCTTTGTCTCATTTATGATAAGCAAATTTTCCAGCAAAGGTCATAATTGTACTTTTATGATTTGGCCTCTAAGACTGTTAACAAGAAAATTGTCATTTTCCTGTGATATGGCACTGATCCTTCCAATTTTCAATAGGGTTCATCCTTGTGACCTTACAAACATTCTGACTATTTTCCATGAAGATTGAATTATATTTGTGGACTCTAATGTGTAAAAAAGAAAATTGTCAGTAAGGCCCCTTTTACTTTGAAATGGCACAAATCCTTTTAAGTTTCATGAAGATTGGACAATATATGTGGCCTCTAGAGTGTAAACAAAATACAGTCAAATATCTATATGTCGAACTTTGGGGGCTTTGACTTATAGAAAGTTCGACGAAGAGATAAGCAGCGATCTTCGGAAAGAAGATATATGCGGCAATCATTGCAATTAGGTACAACCATAAGTGGAGGCGTAATAACAGACGCATTTGATTTGCATGATGAATTAATTGAATATGAAATATAACACTTTTTATTTACTTTTTTTTTATTCATTTATAAAACATGCTTTTAAATCACTATCTCGCGGATCGACCGGAGGCGCGTTCTTTTTTAGAGCGAGATCAAAAATCCCACCAAATAAGCAGATTATAAAAGACGTAATAACGAACAATTTTCATTGAATTTAGTGAAAATATTCAATGTCGTCAAGACTGCTAGGCAATGCCAATCAAGCTTCGTTTCCTTTTCAAACTTAAGTAGCGGCACTAAAATCTTGCTCTTACTAATGCTAAATATCTTATAAATCTGAATTAGAATCTTACGAATCTAGCCCTAATGATCGCATCTCAGGTCCTTCACTAAAACAAGACCGGTGTCGTATTGGTATAAGACAACTCCGTTGTCATTTTGAAGATGCATTTTCCCAACCCTTTTTATTCTAAAAAAATAGGTAACCCAAACTTTGGTATTGTCACTCTGTTACAATCAATCTAACACAATCAGGTAATTAATCAATATCCAATAACAATATCGTTGGTGTCATTTACTGTACATGTTAGGTCGCAGGTGTGAACAACAAAAGTGATTGCACTTTTCATCATTCAAGTTTGGGGTTCGTCGTATAGAAGTGTGAATGCGCACAAACAATGGTGATTGGAAATTGTAATTGGTTTTACGTATGGAAAAAAATTTGAGGAAAAGATAACAACATATGGAGGTTGAAATACATAGAAATAAAGAGTAAATAGATCAGGACTTGAAAAATACTTTGACGTAGAGATAACTTCGTCTTATGGATATTCGACATAAAGATATTTGACTGGAATTGTCATTGAGGCCCCATTTCCTGTGACATGGCATGGATCCTTCCAATTTTCAATAGGGTTCAACCATGTGACCAGACAAACATTTTGACCACGTTTCATGAAGATTGGACCATATTTGTGGCCTCTAGAGTCTTAACAAGAAAAATCTCATTAAGGCCCTTTTTCCTGTTATATGGCACACATGCTTCCTATTTTCACTAGGGTTCCTCCTTGTGACCTTAAAAACAATCTGACCAAGTTTCAAGTTACTTAGGTATTTTCAATAACAATAAAAAAATGACCATGGTTTAAGTTTGACACGCAATTGTCTAGGCCAACACCAACACCAACAACGCCAAGATAATGACAAAACACCATTTCTTTTTTCCAAAAACAGTCAAGTTAAAAAATTGTATTTCCAAAAGAAATACTGAACAATGTTTAGTACTTGCAGTGCTTTAAGAATGATGATTTAACTTTTTTTTCTAAGAATTGTTTCAGCATGATGTGGTAAAATACTGGTCACTGCAATTTCTTAATAAGTGAATTATAGTTCTGTCTATCAAGATTCTTGCATTCTGATTCAATAAAAAAATTAATTTCATATATTTTTCAATGAAAACAATTTTGAGCACACACCTATTTTGAAAGCTTCTAAGCAAACTAGTCCCACATGAAATCTGCTTCATTTTGGAGAAATTATTATAATTTTTGCTTCATGGTAGTAAATTATAAGATATGAAGAGATTATTTGTTATTTCATGGAGGTATGAAACTAAAAACCTTATCACACTCATGAGTGAATCCGCTTCTGGTACCTCCATGAATTCAAAAAAATACTCTCTTCATCTTTCAAATGTTTACCAACTCACAGTGTACATACATCTGGATCAAAACTGGAGAAGATTATCCTCCGTCCATTATGATGGTCAAACACAACCCTGAGTATTTTGTCGACATAGGTGTTGATATCAAAATAACCTTTTATCTTCCCACTTCCATCCTGTAATTAATATGAGTGAAGTACATAACATTTTTTACAGGTTTTTTCATTTAAGAGACAAAGAGAGTTTTTGTTATTTCACTGAGTTATGAAACTAAAAACCTAATCACACTGGATGAATATACAAAGTGGATTCATACATGAATGTGATTAGGTTCTAAGATTTATTCCGCCATGAAATCAACAAAAACTCTCTTCATATATTTTAATTCAATATTATGAAGCTAAACAAGTTAGGATTTGTAAAAAAATACTTGATTTCTTGTAGGACTACTTTTTGCAGAAGCTAACAAAATGATGCAAACTCAAAATTGTTTTCATTAAGAAATAAAACTAATAATGCGCACAAATTTCTGGAATCATCCAAAATTAAATCATTTATTTTTACAAGACAATATATTCCTCATTTATCTATCATTGTTTCCGATATTGGACAGTCATTAGAGATATCCTTGTCTTACACATATGTGACCTGTCATGAAAAAGGGACCATCTAGGAAGTGTGTAAATTGTCGACTCTAGTCAGACTGCGCAGATTGCGCAGACTGACTAGGGTCGCAAGTTTTTGCACCATACTTATTTTCTGAATCTAAAATGATCAATCTACCTTCCAGTGAAGAATTTTTGAAATATGACTTCTGGTGGACCCATGCTGGATCAAATCTCAATAATTCATTTTACAGAATTCTCCGATGGTCCCTTTTTGCATGACGGCCACATATGTAAAATCAAATTTTAGATAAATTCATTATAACATCATCTATTTGACACAATCTTGTGAATTTAGCATCTAAGCATTCTGACTAGAGTTGCTTGAGCAGCTGATTTACTCCATAAGTACCGATTAGAGCTGCTTGTGCAGCTGATTTGCTCCACAGGTATCAACCTTCTGATTTAATTAGACGAGAACTTAAGTGTATGAATGTTTAATTTGAGTAAATAAGTGTTTTTAAGTGTCCTTTATTGAAATATTTCTACAAAGAAAAATTCATGATCAATGAATTATGTATAGATAATTGACCTCTGCCTGTCGAATACATATTTTTCATCTTATCACAATAATTTTTTGCAGTCAGAAAAATGGTCACCAAAGCATCATTCCAGTGAAATTTGGTTTATATTCATCATTTAGATTCTGAGAAAATGATTTCCAAAGTTTACACCATATAACAAATAGAGAAATGATCTTGATATTATAGACATATTCTTCATCTAATCACAATATTTTTTTAAAAGGCTGATAAAGGTTCACCCAAGGATCACTCCAGTGAAATTTGGTTGATATCCAACAATTTGGTTCTGAGAAAATGAGTTTCCACTATACATGTTTAACATATAGAGAAATGACCTCCAACCATAAGAGACATATTTCTCAGTTGATCACAATACGAGGGTTGAGTGCAAGACCGACAAACTTAGTGTATATACATTGTATATACACTTAGTGTAGTCTTGCACTGAACCCTTCAATAATTTTTTGTACAATGATAAAGGTTCACACAAGGATCATTGCAGTAAAATTGGTTTGATATCCATATGTTAGATTTTGAGAAAAATCCCATATGACCATATATGGAAATAAGCTACCCCCATAAAAGCCTCATTTTTCATTGGATCAAAAATCCTTGAACAACTTGAAAAAGGGTCACCCAAGGCTCATTCTTTTGAAGTTTGGTTGAAATTCGTTCAGCTGTTTCAGAGAGAAGATTTAAAAAGAACAAGAGCTGTCACTGTAAGATGACAATGCCCCCGACACCGCTTTGATTTAGAAGTTATGGCCAATGTTAAAGTTTTTGGACGGAATGACGGACGGACGGACAGACGGACGGACGGACAGACAGACGGACGGACAGACGGACGGACGGACAAGTCAAATTTATGATGCCTCCCTATCGGGGGCATAAAAAGATCACAGCTAGATGCATGGACGGACACACACACACACAACGGACACAGCACCATGATAGCCCCAGTGGCCTTTGGCCAGTTGAGCTAAAAATGGCTTTTAACATACAAAACTAGTGCTTATATTAGAGAAAAAGAAATAGAGGATAATCGCTTGTTTCAGTGTAATATCGATTAATATTCATTGAAAGAACAACAAAAGCTATATTTTCACGAGTGGTGGAGCCACAAGTGAAAAGATAGCTTTTGTTTTTCACGAAATGCAATATCAATCAATCTTACTCGAAAAACAAACGATTATTCTATTTCTTTATTGCAACAATGAGACGAAATTTGAATTTCCTTGACATATTTTCATTAGGGATGGGAACGAATAGCAAAATTCATATTCGAATATTCGTTTTGAATATTCGAATATATTCGAATATTCGTTTTGGTTCCATTCAAAATTGAATATCCGAGTATTGGTTATATCCGATTACTTTTCCTTTTCTTGTTCGAGTTTACTTTAACTTGTATAAATTATGAATAATAAGAAAACAGGTTCAATTTCACTTAAATCGGATTATCTCAATCTAGTTTGCAGAAAAAATATTACTCTTAAATACTTTTGATAGAAATAAAATTAAATTAAAAATTACTTAATTCCGAAGGCGCGACCCGAGACGTCATTGACTCTCCAAGTAGAAATGAGATGCGTTCTTTACACCCTGTTGAATGATGAACTTATATGGAGAATCCAATCACATCCAATAAAATTTGAATTATTTGTCTTGATTTAACTTTGTATTACCTTTTCTTGTGACAAAAGAAATTAGAACAGTGTAAAATGCCGTGCAATTAAAAGATCGTGAAACACCGTTATTCCAGCTTTGTTTGCGATGATTTGGCGTCGACAGACCAGAAGATATATATTGGAATTCGTTTTCCGAGACTTTACATTTTGTTACACTTTTGGTGATTTATTCTAAATTGTAGTACGATAGAACAGACATACTGGAAACCAAAAAATTAGATGAACCCGAATCCGAAAAATACGTCGAATACTCGATGGACAATCAAAGCTTCGTAACTACGACGTGACTTTTATGAATATATAATGAGTAGAAAAGACAAATCGGTCGCTCATCGACGAATATTGCAATTTATAGATGGTTGTGCACTTGACTTATTGCCAATCAAAAAATAATATTTTACTTTTCTTTTAAAGTGATTCAAGAGATAAAATATTATAACAAACGCCGCGCGGCCGTTGGTTTTTAAATAAATTTCGTTCAGTGGTAACGTCGATTGTTTCGACGTATTCGGAAATTTGCAAATAGGTTTCACCTCTCCAAAGGTGTTATATTAACACATTTATCGATTGGTCGATGTTTCAAGACAGACTGCTGATAAGAAGATTTGCAACCTGTCATAATTATTGATTTTCATTGTACCTTATTGACACTTATATACATACGATTGAAGATAAATGTGAGAATTGTTTCAAAATTGATAAATTACTTTCCACTTCTTTTACTTCTCTTTCCAAAAATTAAGGGAAATGTTCAAATTCAGTCTCATAAAAACGAATATTCGTATTCGAAAATTGTATTCGAATATTCGCGGGAAAAACGAATATTCGAATATTCGGATATTCGTTCCCATCCCTAATTTTCATAAAGCGTGTCATTTTGCACATGATTGCTATGCAATTTTTATCTTGATGTCACTTATTTCGCCCCGCAAAGATGACGTCAGATAGGATGAAATGCACAAAAGCAGGGTATAAGTTTTTTGATAATTTCACTGCTTTTGCGTTGAGATTATCAAGTGATAATCTACCGTTATTTCACAATAAACCACCAAAAAGCACTAAAGAATATGTTACTTGATGTTGTTTGAAACAAGCTGATCAAACCTAGACTAGAATAGAAATGTTATTTAGATAGCCAAGGGTCACTTCATAACATTTCTATTTTAGACTCAGTGAAGACCAAATTGTCTCAAACTAAATCTCATTACAGATCCTAGAAGTCTCAACAAGAGAACTTCAATGCCAAACTTTAACTCTTGTCATGCTGAACAAATTTTGGCTTAAAATTTCCATCAAAATCATGGGGAAAAATCACTGAAAGTATCAACTGTAGGTCAATTTTTATTTGGAAAACTAAATTAATTGACAATTCTGGTTTGAAAGTGAGAAACAGGTGGTGTAGACTAACATCAGCCTGCACATATGTGCAGGCTGATGTTGGTCTATAGCTCCTGCCCAAGCAGTAATATTCTGGGTTCAGCATGACAAGAGTTAATATTCTACAGGGTAAGCTACAATGGATAGTCCTTATTTCTAAGAAGGACTGCTTTATTTTGCAAATTAGATGTCTGATAGTCCCCTTGATAATTTTTGAATAAATTTTACCAACAAACAAGCAGGGCAGTTACCTTCATAATTCTTCAGTCAAAATTTTGATCTATTCCATCAGTAGTGAAAGGTTTTTCCAGATAAGATTTGCTTTTAGCAACTAATTATTTTGAAAGAAACCTATCAAAAAATTGCAAGGAACTTTCATCAGGATTATAGTTACAGTTAAGACTGTAGAGAAGATATTTGGCTGGTGTTGATTTAAAAGTGCCTGATTGGTATGTGAAGATATACAAATAAGATTTAAAATATCACTTATTCTTTCCACCACAGGAATTTCTGCGTAAAAACTCTGTGAATCCTCTTAGTTAATAAATACACAAAAACACATAAGAAGGATTTTCGTGTTCACTTAAAAGAATCCTTTCTCAATTTCCTGCTACCAAAACTAACTTTTATAGTAGAATCTTTGCAAGGTTTTTTTTTCGGAATTTTTTGCAAGACAATAGGTAGATTCTATATGCGACATGGAAGAATTGTGCATATGTTTCCTACCCGATCTTGAATTTTATGCAAAAATTGTTGGGTTGGAGCTTTTAGGCTTAAATTTGGAAGCATTCCAAACATCAACATTGTTTTATCTCCATTAAACATCATTCAAAACTTGCTCCACACACTCACTCAATATCCCTCCAAATCATTTAAATTATCAATCACACAACATTGTTAAATGTATTTCTCACTCACCAAAATCAAGCTTGACTAACCAAACATCTTTGAAAGATTCTTTCATTAACATGATCTTGATGGATACTCTACTGTATCAAACAAATTCAACCTGAAAATATTACTTACTATTTTTGGAAGTGGATATTTGACCTCAATATTAAATCCTGTATGAGGGTCAACGGTCTCAAACACTCGTCTCAGAGTAGGGAATGGTTGTAAGTCTTCTGGGTCAATATCATCTTCATGGATACCCTCTGTTACCATGGTAATATGAAACAAGAATTCATAAGTCATAATAAAACTTCTGTTACCATGGTAATATGAAATAAGAGTTCCTTAGTAACAATTAAACCTCTGTGACCATGAAACAATATGTGTTGGAGAAACAGAAATAAAAGAATTTAAATAGAAATTTTCGGAAAGTTTGACCTTGACAGATGACCTTGACAAATGACCTTGACCTTGGTATAAGCATATGTGTATCATTCAGATCCATCATCATGCCAAATATGACTAGAAAGCCATGAATGGCTTGAGTCGCTCCACAGGCTTGAAATTCTTGTAAAAGCAAATAAATGTTTTGACTAGATTTTTAGATGTTTGGGCTTCTACTGATGTTGAAAATGATTTTCAAAGTTTCAACTATATAACAGATAGAGAAATGACCTCCGCTCCTAAAAGACATATTTTTCATCAAATCAAAATAATTTTTGTCTGCATGATAAAGGGTCACCAAAGGATCATACCAAAAATGTTTGATTGATATCCATCTGTTACATTCTGAGAAAATGATTTTCATAGTTTCCACTATTTAACATATTGAGAAATAGCCTCCACCCATAAAATGCATATTTTTCATCCAATCAAAATAATTTTAAGTTCACTGATAGAAGGTCACTCAAGGTGCATTCCAGTGAAATTTGGTTGATATCCAAAAATTAGATTCTGAGAAAATGATTTTCAAATTTTCCACTATTTAACATATAGAGAAATGACCTCTGCCAAAAAAAAATGCATATTTTTCATCTGATCACAATGATTTTTTATAGACTGATAAAGGGTAACCCAAGGATCATTCCAGTGAAATTTGGTTGATATCCATCAATTACATTCTGAGAAAATGATTTTCAAAGTTTCCACTATATAACATACAGAGAAATGACCTCCGCCCATAAAACGCACATTTTCCATCGGATCACAATGATTTTTTGTAGACTGATAAAGGGTCACCCAAGGATCATTCCTGTGAAGTTTGGTTGAAATCCATCCAGTAGTTTCTGAGGAGAAGATTTTTAAAGAAAAGTTTACGACCGCACGCATGGACGGATGGACGGACGCACGACAGACACAACGCCATGACAATAGCCCCAGTGGCTTTCAGCCAGTGGAGCTAAAATTATATCTTGAATAGGCATTGAAGGTTTTACCCATATTAGTTATGTTTTGTTAAGTTTTGCCAGCAGACAGATGGTCAATGGTAAAACAAAATGACCCAAATCTTATTGGTGCGAGGACATAAAAAAAATGAGTTGCTTAGTTACAATAAATATTGAAACAACAAAAAAACCAATGAAGGGCCTTTTTCTAGTAATGCAGCATAATTTGCCAATCTGAAGGCTGTTTGTGATATCTAAAGAGGATATTGAATGAGTGGTCATTGAAAACCAAATTTATTACAGTTGTCATCAATAACCAGATAACAAGAGGACCATGATGGTCCCAGATCACTCACCTGAGTCTCTTTGAACCCTGGGACATCACATTAATCAAATTGGCAGATGTCAACAAGGAAATAATTTCTACATAAGATCAATACCATGGAATGTTTCAGCCTATGCCTTTTCCCTCTTTGATTCTATGTAAAAGGGTTGCGCCCTGGTAGAGCCAAAATATGACCCCAGGGTCTTGATATGAACAAACTTGGTAGATGATGCTACAAACCAAATATGAAAGCTGTCTACCTTCTGGTTTCAGAGAAGAAAATTTTTGAAAACTTTCCTATTTTTACCCTTTGTGCTCTGATGAGCTGAAAGGGATGCGCCCGGATGGAGCCCAAATATGACCCAAGGGTCTTGATATGAACAAAGTTAGTAGAGGCCCACTAAATGATGGTTCATACCAAATATTTAAGCTGTGTGCCCTCTGGTTACAGAGAAGAAGACTTTTGAAGATTTTTGCCATTTAATTCTATGTAAAAAGGGTTGCGCCCATGTGGAGCCCAAAATTGGCCCCAGGGTCTTGATATGAACAATCTTTGTAGAAGCCCACTAGATGATGCTGCATTACAAATATGAAAGCTGTCTGTCATTTGGTTTCAGAGAAGATTTTTAAAGATTTTTGCTCTTTGATTCTATGTAAAAAGGGTTGTCCCCGGCTGGAGCCCAAATATGAACCAAGGGTCTCGATGTGAACAAACTTGGTAGAGGCCCACTAGATGATGCTACAAAGCAAATATGAAAGCTGTCTGATTTCTGGTTCAGAGAAGAAGATTTTTGAAGATTTTCCTATTTTCACCCTTTTTGTTAAGGATAAAGGGAAAGTTAAAGGTGGATTTCATTTATTTGAAAAACTTTGGTAGAGCTTGACCCAAGGAACATTCCTGCCAAGTTTCATCAAGATTGGCCCACCGGTTTAGGAGGAGAAGATGTTTAAAGAAATTGTAGACATAGCACAACAGACAATGGACATTGTACAATCACAAAAGCTCATCTTGAGCACTTCGTGCTCAGGTGAGCTAAAAACGGGGATGTGCCTAGTTTTTATTTGTTATAGATGATGAGTTTTATTAATTTGGTATTTTATGAGCACAAATTTATATTCTATTTATAATAGAATTTTTTGCTATTAAGTGAGGGAATCCAAGAAATATGTAGATTTTGTTTTTTTCTGCAAAACATACAAAGCTGTTTGCAATATGACATCAGCAAATGCATTAATACATCATTTTCTCAATCAAAACATAATGTTGCGATATATGTTCTTAGCTCTTGCATAGTTAGTCCACTAGTGTAGTTACACCCGTGTAATATCAAAAATATTCAATGGGGTTATTTCACTCCTGCGACATAGGTATACATAGGTCATATAATAATGTTAAATAACCCTTTCCTGTTTTACAAAATTTTGGACCTGTCCACATTCAAAGGTTTTGCAGACGAAATTTTAATGTGGATTTAATTTGAAAAATAACCATTCAGTAGGGTAGAAAATAGTGTGGAAAAAGAAGAAATTGCTTGTCAGAAGCAATTTCTTCTTTTTTCACAATGTTTTCTCAATCATAATATCACAGGCACATAAAAAGCAGGGATTAAAAAGCAAAGGGTTAAAGAATCTATTCTGTCCCGTTCTACTTTTTTTCCGTGATGCTTTTACAAATGCAAATATCTAAATCTATTGATATACAGTCTCTACCAAAGAAGATATCTCTCTTTGCTTTTGTTGATTGCCCCTTTTATGTCTAAGTTTTTTCTGACTTACACAGTCACTATTGTCTTCTATAATGAACACCAATCAGAGATATCAATGTCTTACACGTATGTAGAAATGCATTCTAAATGATGCTAGAGAACATCTTATAATTGTGTCATTATATATCCTCTATCAAGCAACCAAAAGCCTAGTTTTGGTTTCTATGAAAGCATTTCTTCTGTTGGCAAAAATAAGTAACATAAAGCTTTTAGGAGATGCATGATTGTAATTGAATCAGTTTGTGAGTCAATGATCTACAGGTTGTAAGACAATTAGAATTGTGTCACAGACTTATCATATTTTGAGTGTCTAGTGCAAGACTGTACTAAGCGTATATACAGTGTACATATACTTAGTCTAGTCTTGCAATGAACACTTGATTCATGCAGGTCACTGGCTTTTTCCTCATCAATATATATTGTGCTTTCAGAAAAACATGAAGTATTAAATTAACAAGTTTTGGATTTAACAAAAAAGGGCATTTTTCAGAAAAATTGAATAGTTGAGCATTGGACTCCTCCTTAATGTGGTCTATCTACCTGTAGTTTCATAATTATAGTATGATGGACCTTCCTACAGTCAGGGGCAAAACATAATTCTTCCTTTTTTTTTCAATGGGGGGAATAATAACTTACGATATTTTTCTTGGGTTTCCATGCTTGTATGTGATAGCTGAAAAATACACATCCATTATCATTCATTAAAATTCCTAAAAATTGAGTTACATGGTTCATACAAAATGTTTAATAACAACAGAGATATGACAAGGATAAAAGTGTGTCACGCCAATGTCAACACCATCACAAACCATTCCAAGGTGATCACAATACTTTTGTGTTGTTTTTTTGAAAACATCCGAGTTCTAAAAGATTCCCAATGTTCACTAATTTTTCTCTTTTTTTCTAGGCAGAGTTAAAAAAATGACATAATCATGAATGTCCCCTAGCAATCATGCGCAAAATGACATGAACAACAAAGGCTATATTTTCACTAGTGGCTTTGCCACTCATGAAAATATAGCTTTCCTTTTTCACTCAAAGAATGATTTTTTTTTTTTTACAATTGAATATACAAATTTATAAAATGACCTATGTCGCGGGAGAGAAATAACTCCATTGAATATTTTTGATATTACACAGGTGTTATCACACAGATGGTATAGATATGCAAATAAGCTCAGGGACATTAACAACGCTATTTTGTCGAAAAATTGACATCATAATGTTTATATTGTGAAGTCACTTTTAAACAGCGAAATGAATTTGGTGGAAAATTGAAATGTTGAATTTCAAGAATTTTGACGATTTTTCGTTAAATTTGGGTCATATTATAAATAGAATATAAAATTTGTGCTCATAAAATACTGAATTTATTAAATTGCCATCTAAAACAGACAAAAACTCAGCACATCCTCGTTTTCATCTGTTTATAGATGAATCGTTTGATAAATTAGGTATTCAATAACCACTCATTCAATATCCTCTATATCATTCATAATGTCAAATTTGAGCCAGTGCATTTCATACAAATTGAAACATGTGATAGTCGCAAACAATGAGCAGCCTGGACAGTTCCACAGTACAAAAGGGTGATTGGCTGTCTGTCAGAATACACATCTAGACCTGGGGCCGTATCCACGAAACATCTTAGTTTGAGATTTTTCTTAGTTTGGCATTTTTTACTAAGTTTTCCAATATTTTCTTAGTTTTTCATTTTTCACTAAGTATTTTTCTAAGATTTTGCTAAGTTGAAAATTTTCAACTAAGATAATTCCATTTTCTGCTAAGTAGAATTTTCCACTAAGTTTTTTACTAAGATCGGCGATTTTTCACTAACAATTTAAGATAGCTACCGAGCTGACTTAAATCCTGAGAAATTTCTTAAATATGGCGGTTTTCATCTTAAAAATGGCGACAATCACCGCTTCGGACAGAAATTCGACGGATTTGGATGGAATTAGGCGAAAAATCTTGAAACTTTTTTCATTTCTTCGAGTTATTTATCGATTCTGTTAGTTTAATGGCAGAAATGAGTCATTCTAAGGGCGATAAGCGAAAAATCGACGATCGACCAAAAACGTTCGAAGCTATGATGTATTTCTCGACATTTTGTCCATTTTCTCGACAACCCTCATGACAATCGATGAATTATACGCTCACGCTGATGGAGGAAAGGTTAGTTCAGTTGAAAACCAACTCACGATATGGACACAAATCGTTCAGAAACAGGAATTCATCGTTACCCCACCCACCCAAAACCACAACAAACACTCGGAAATGTTGAACTTGAAGCTGATTTTCCTCATTTGTGACAGTTGCTGGATTGATCTGCTCCAGACTTCAATTGATTTATTGCAAAAATAAACAAAAGCAGAGATTCTCTGTCCATCTATTTAACTACCAACAAGGAGGGAGCTCAGTTGAGAATGAACACTCTTAGACGTTACATGTTGGGATCAAGATAGGAGTTTTAAACACTTCTTTGCTCTCTTAGGAACTCCAAGAAATCAATATAGACTCGGTCACAGGGAATAATTATGTGCCCAGACAAAACTGAGTGAATGTCCATTGAGATTAGCCAAAACAAACCGAAGTTGGTTTGAAAACTTGCAAAATAAATAGTGAAAATTCAGGGAGTGATATAATTCCAGAGGTGTGTTTTTTACATTAAGATGAAAATTTTCGCTAAATAAGATTATCAAGAAGTCATAAGAAACGATTTTTGATATTTTGAGACTGAACACATTCGACGTCGTCTAGGCTACCCGTTTTAAGCCATTGCAAAACCATCTTCGTTTGCCTGTTAAGATATATTAAGATGCTCATTAAGCCGCTTAAAAATCTTAATCTAAAAAACATCTTAAAAATCTTCATGAGACTCTTAAAAATCTTAATCTAAGAAACGCACCTAAGTTTGATACACATGTACCCTTTACTATAGATCTACTTTAAGTGATTTAGAGTTACCGAATAAGTCATATTTAGAAGTGAAAGCTGAATGATAGACAGATGCAAAATTATACCATTTTGAAATACAGAATGAGATTTAAGGAAAATAAGGGTCTACAAAATGCAACAATTTCATTATGTACAAACCCTTAATAGTATTTTGAGATATTGAAAGATATTAAATTTTAAAATTTAAATTGTTTAATGCTGAGATATGTTGGTAGATTCTCACTTGGTAATCTCACTGCCAAAACAGTGAAATAATCAATCTTGCTTTAAAACCAGTGAAATTATCAAAAAGAATTTTCCACAACTTTCTGATAAGTAGAAAAATTATCTCATGTCTTTGGACAAGCAGAGATATTTTGCATTCTACAGCTTTGGCAGGAGCTATAGACAACTATCAGCCTGCACATATGTGCAGCCTGATGTTAGTCTACACCACCTGTTTCTTACTTCAAACCAGAATTGTAAATAGATTTAGGTTTTCAAATAAAAATGGCCTTCACTTAGTAATTTCAGTGCTTTTTGCCCTTTGATTTTGATGAAAATTTATAGCCAAATTTTATTCAGCATGACAAGGTTAAAATCTGTCGACATTTGACCTAGTTGGAGTTTATTTCTTTTCACAATATTTACTCAAGAAGTTTATAGGCCTCTTTTTGTGTGACAGTACACAAAATTAAAAAAGAAAAAGAAAATTACGGGTCATTCATTATCAGATTATGAACCTTTTATAACTAAAGTACATGTAGTGTGTAAAATTCTATATTGGCTGTGAACTTTTTATTTCATACTGAATCTGTACTAGAAGATGCGCAAAGTTACAATTCATTAAGAAATTAAGAAGGAATGGCTTAAGGTAGTGGACCTGTAATTATTCTGTTACATTTTGGAACACATGCCCTTTCACAATGTTAGTCAAGGTTTCCTAATGAAAATCATTAGGACACCTTGGTTAACACTGTTAAAGTGAATAATTTGGAATTACACAAATATACACTTGGTAACATTGTGAAATTGACTTTAAATTGACATTTACTTCTGTCAAAATCATTATGACTATCTTGCTCAGCACTCCATTCATTCAATCCTAGCACTCACTCAACCCATTCATAAACACTCTAAAATTATTCAAAAACACTTCAAAATTGTTCAAAAGGATCAATTTCATTCAAATTGATTAAATCTTTCTCTAAATTTATTGGCTGTTGAGGCAGGGATCATTTTTGGACAAGATATTGAGAGATTCTCTCATTTTCTGTCAGAAATCTCATTGAAACTGGATTAATGAGAGAAAAATCTCAAAGCAATGTGTAATTCAGTGAAGAATTTGGTAAATTTCGTTGATTAAAACTCTTGATTTCTCACTAGGATGGGCAAAATGAGATGTTTTTGCTCAAGATATTCTGAGCCAGAATTATCCCTGTTGAGGTTTTTAAAGTGTCCAATTGTCCTTGAAAACACCAAGAGTCAAAAGTATGTAAAGGGAGAGAAAAATATTGTTACCTCCCTTTAATTTAATTAAAAACTCTCCTTCAACTCCATTTCATTAGGAAATCAATCCAAATTCATTCACATTTTGATTTCATGATGTTAACGGTACATGTATTATGACATATTCCTTCTGTTCTCAAAACTCTGGCAGACACTTTCTACTAAGATCAACCTGCACAGATGCGCATTCTGATCCTAGCACAGACTGCCTGCTCTCTGCTTAAACATTGTGGAAAAAACTATCTTGGACACATTCTAATTTCAGCAGGATAAGGTTTGATAAGGAAACACAAAGAATATTGAGATGATAATAATTAATCATTATTTATTTCACAAATTTAGACAATATCATGTAATCTGTGATTGTGAAAATAACAATTAAAATACAGTCCATGGAAAAATAAAAGATTTTGTTTTGTCAGTGTTGTATAGAAGAAGACCCATTACACAAGTAAAAAAACACTGTATTTCTCTTAAATTGCATAGTCTTGGCAGTGTGATTAATTTTAACTAGTTAATATGGGAATTTTCATAAACATTCTTTTACAAGATAAAAAATGTTTTTCAAATTCCTATATTTATGTTCACCCCATGCAGGGTTCCTGTTTGACCCTTAAACCAGGGTTTTGACCCTCAAAAATTTGAAAACATCTGATTTTGACCCCCTCAATTTTCAAGAGCGGTCATTTTGCCCCTTTTGATTTTCAGTATTGCATATCAAAACTGCTGCATATTGTAAATGTATTAGAATTAGTTGTCTCCTTTATATCTTTAATTCTTTATAGGAGTTTCACATGAATCTCTTACATAAAGATATGAAGGAGATAATCAAAGAAATTCATCAGCAAAATGAAAAACAATTTACCAATTATATCCTCTCTGAAGACTGTTTTGACCCCTTCAACAGCAGTTTTGACCCCTACAATTACAGTTTAGGGTCAATGACTCCTGAATTTGAAAAGCTAGCACAAGCCCTGTATGGAAGATTAACTTGAAAAAAAGTATTATCAATTGATTCTATTTTCAAAAATCTGTAAGGCCAATAACACAAGAGGCCAAAGAGGGCCCGTATTGCTCAACTGGCTTTAATAACCCCGGACTATTGCCCTGCCATGCCCATATTTGGGGATCAATTACAACTTCTTGAATAATTTAAGTAAAGGGTCATCCAAGGAACATCCATGCCAAGTTTCATTAAAATCAGCCCAATGCTTTGGGAGGAGAAATTTTTTAAAGATTTTAACGTGAAAAATTCCCCCTCCCTCCCACTGCCACGCCAATATTTGGGGATCAATCAAAATTTCTTGAACTATACTTAGCAAAAAAGGAAACTTTACATGACTTACTGAGGGCTGTAGTATCGCTATGAAACCATAAAGAATACAGATGTTACTATTACATGAAACTTGAAGGCAATATCCGTCGGTTTATGGAAGGGTCAGTAACTTGATGTTTGTAAAATGAGGTTTTTATTGGTGGTCTAAGGAGAAAGGGGTCGATTTCAAAAATCACAGAAATGAAATCAAGATTGTCGGTGATGTTTTGAGTATAGGTCCTTGACGTTTTCGTGATTAGAGTCGTTCCAACATCATGATAGACCAACGTCTGAGCTAAATACGCATACTTGTCTTGCAGTTATCTTTCCTTTGATGAAATGAATTGACAAATATGCAATGGTAACAGGGCCTCCACATGACGTCAAAAGTGGCCTATCTCATCTCGGCCGACACTTCATGTGGTTGTAACTGTTTTTTTTTTGTTAATTATTATGGGTTTACAGGTCACTTTCGATAGTTTTACATTAAAAATTCGACCGCAGGTGCACCTATCCATAGTTTCTTATCATTTCTCACAGTACAGCTAGAGCTTTCATCTGAGGCACCAGTCGCCATTCTCTCCTAGGCGTATCACTTGCCAATTGCGTGGGAGAGAAAATGACACTTATCACAATGCTTTTTGTCAAATATGGGATGAAAGACGGCCGAGCCAGAGGTCCAACCCACAACCCTATGAATGAAAACCAGACGCGTAACAGATTGTCCTAACTGGGTGCGGCTTTTCTAAACCAAGATGTTAAAATGTGAATTGCCTGTCCCAAGTAGCCAAACTTTAGAGTTGTGTTTTAAACAGACATTCAAGCTCTATGTATATCCATTGTCTGATTCCTGCCTTTATTCGATTGTTGTTACATACCCGTTTCAATAAGAATGTACAAACAATTTTGTTTTTATGTGCTGATGCTAAGGAATGAGTGTGACTGTGTAACAAAATCACTCAAAATGAACTTTGGGTAGCTCAACACGAGTATGTGACCAAAACCGGAAGTTACAGACACATTACCTCGGACTCGCTTCAATCGCGCAAATTCCTGTGTCTGTGTAGTCTCTGTACCTAGTCCAACTAACACATGTGAATAAAGTTGGCCTATAGCCACTGTAGGTCATTCAAAAAAGACCAACAAGTATGTAACGTTTCTTTTTTTGCTAAGTATATTTAAGTTTAGGGTAACCCAAGGAACTTCTATGCCAAGTTTAATTGAAATGGTTTAGGAGGAGAAGATTTTTAAGGATTTTAATGTGAAAAAATGCCACGCCCGTATTTGGGGGTCAATCAAAATTTCTTGAACAATTTAATTAAAGAGTCACTCAAGGAACATCTATGACAAGTTTCATTAAAATCAGCCCAATGGTTTGGGAGGAGAAGATTTTCATGTGAAAGAATGCCCCATCCTGCCACGCCCATTTTTGGGGGTCAATTAAAATTTCTTGAACAATTTAAGTAAAGGGTCACCCAAGGATCATTTCTATCATGTATCATTAAAATCCGCTCATTGGTTTGGGAGGAGAAGATGTCTAAAGAAAAAGTTTACGCACGGATGGACGCACGACGGGCACTCCGCCATGACACATAGCTCGCTGGCCTTCGGCCAGGGGAGATAATTATTCTGATGTTTACCTACTTTCAGTATTGGTGGCTTAGTCTCTCCAAAATCATTAGCCTGGCTGTTTTTGGAGAAAACCTATGGTATTTTCATCACCTTGGCGACATTGTTAATTGTGTGACAAAATTTAATGTTAGTCATATTTTATCTGTTGAAGATTTATTCATGAAACCTGGCAAGTTTGTTTACTAATATAAGAGCTATCCAGACTATCAAGGGGGATAACTGAAAGCATTTCTGTAAGAGTTTTGCCCTTTTCCTGATTTAAATTGTTTGCACCTGCAGCCAAGCCTTGGCACATATGAACAGGGTTCTTTTTCTGTTTATGAACACTAAACTGACCCTGAAGATAGCACAGTGGACTGCATATCAGGGGGCTCATAGGTTTAAACCCCTGCTTTGCCAACATTCTTTTCAATATTTGTTTGTCACTAATAGTTGAATAGTAACCTATTAAGTGGAATGAGCTACCATTGGTTTGGATGTGATGTTGTGGTAGTATATGACTCATCACACTCATTCTGTTTCATTCCAAAATCATTTACCTTGTCAATTTCACAACACATTAACTGTAGCACTTATTGTGTAAGAGATATGCTCTAAACAAAATGTAAAGGTACAAAATTTAAATTACAAAGGGCATTAACTAGAAAATGGGCAGGCTAGAACTGTTCTTGTACATGACCCTTTCCACAATGTGATCTTAAAGTGTATAAAGTTGCCAGTTGCTAGCACTTAGGATTCAGGAGGAATGCTCGGGGAAAAAAATGTAACAGAAAAAGCAATAAAGGGAAATAACTCAATAAGTATGCAAGCTAGAGTTACCGTTCCTCTCCATGACACTTGTCTACATTGTGATCTATAATTGTTATAAGTTTCAAGTTGCTAGAACTTGCGCATTAGGATTTATGATATGACCAACAGTATGACAGATGGACAGACAGAAGGATGAAATCAAGTCAACCTAACATGTAATCTGGTGGGGACTAATAAAAGAAAAATTAAGAAGTGCCAAATGTAAAAATAACCTATCCTGACCCTCAAAATATCTATCAGGAAGGTGTTACCATTAAGAACTACATGAAATTGACAAAATGACTGATTTTGGAATGATTTCGGAATGAGATTGAATTAGTGTGTGGAGCAAGTTTTGGGTGAAATCCAAGGGAGGAAATAGAACAAAATTAGCAATATTAATAACCTCCCTTTATAAAACATACATTCTATGCTGTTTGTGTATCTTCATTGATGAATCAGTTACTTTAAAATCCACAACAGCTTATAATATCTAATCGATTTGCATTAAATTTTGATCGTCTTCAACAATTCTGAAAGGATTCCAGATGATTTCTTAGCGTTTTTGAGCAATTTAAGTGAGTGTTTGGAATGGTTGAATGAATCGCTGAGTGAATGATTTAGAAAGATTTTGATTGAAATGCGTGTCAATTTCATGTTGTTGACTATACCCTGGTTTCAAATTTCTTTGCTGGATCACTAAAACTCTTAAAAATTCCGATGAAAATCTTGAAATTCTTTAGAGATTATTTTATTTACCTATGAACATAATTAAATGGGGAAAATGGCTTGTTCAAGCAATTTCTTCATTTTCCACATTAATTTATCTAGAAGGCAGTTTTTGATAATAAGGAAGGGGGGCCTCCCCTTTGCAGCCTATAGATTTCAGTTTCATGTAGAATTTCAATCAAAATGAATCATGATGTAATCCTTGGAAAAAAAAAATCATCCTATTTGTATGTTCGAACAGAAATCCTGAATCTGTGGATACCAATACCCCAGTTACAGTAAATATAATAAAAATTACACAGCAAATGATTTTGGAATGATTCTGGAATGAAATTTAATGGGAATGATGAGTGAGTTTTGAGTGAAGTTCAAAAAAAGTAATAAAATATCCCTAATTTCTCCAAAATAAGACAAAATCTATATGTTTACCTCACTTTAATAAAATAGCATACTTTTCTGTTATCTAGTATTCAGGGATAAATCAGACGCTTTGAAATTCACTCTAGCCAATAAAATCATTTTATGATTGATAAATTTGAATGCAATGTTAATCGTTTGAAACCGGATTTCAAAGTATTTTTTGAACATTTTGGAGCATTTTTTAATGGTTTGAGCGTTTAGAATGAATGAATTGAGAGCTGAGCAGATGAATTTCGGATGTTTTTTATCAGAATGAATGTTTATTACATGATGTTACTAACAGTTGGCTCAGAAGTGTTTGAAAGTAAAATTGTGGAACAATCTTGTGAATAAAGGGTTCAGGGAAAATGAAAACTACATGCAGGTAAGAAATAACAGAAATAACCAAAAATTATTAAGTCATTGTTTCCCATTATTGAGGAAATTTTTGAACAAGTCATAAATTAATCTATGGTTCAAAACTTATTTCAGCACTGCTTAATTTGATTATAAATATATATTTCAAAATTTGGATATTTGTAATATCTATTCTATAATTGTGGATTAATGTCACAGTGTCTATTGGCCTAGCAGATAAAACACTGCTCACCTCAAGTTAAGAATATGTATATATGCATCTCCGTCCTGTTATACAGTGTGTACCATGATGTTCCTACGTAAATGCATTTACAAGCTTTTAGCACTAGGATGTCAATTTATTAATTGTCACTACTGTAGAATATTAGCTGCACCACAAGAAGAATATTTGTTAATACAGAGGATAATGACGGGATACCACTATGAAATCAGTGTTGAGATCTGCCTGTTTCTTCAACAAACTCTTTGTAAAGCACTGTCTGATATGGAGATTATGCTTACACTTGTCACCCAGAAAGCTATTAGTTAGCTAGTTGGCCAGCAAGGGGATCAAACCTGTGTTTTAACAGTTTTTAACTATTCACACAATCACCTAAGCCTGCTTCTCGACCATAAATTGACAAAGATTCTCTTAAAATTGTGAATAAAAAGAATCTGTGGAAGTTTATACCCTGTATTTTGCCATGTGACATGTACAGGCAGTCAAAACTCAGTTTCTGTCTTTTTGTAACTGGATCGAGGACAACACACTTCCCTAGGATGGATGTCCTTTCTTTAGACAATGTGGAGATTTCATAATTCAGCATTCATTTGGGCTCCTGAAACAAAAAATTCAACTCATGAAGTTCTTCAACAACATTCCAACCAATTTCTTTCAAAACAAAATGGTAACTTTAAAATCTATTCAAATAAAATAGAAAAAAAATGTTTATATATGTTAAATACAATTTATCTTGCAGATATGGAAAATTAAATTGTTTATTTTTCGTTTTGACACCACATGCAACAACATTTGAGATGTATCTTGGCAGTTGGTGAATGAAAAATTGTTTCTTTTTGTTTCCCACACTGAAAAATCACAGGATTTCATCATATCCAACAGCTAGCCGCCAAATTTAGGGGTCCTACCTAGTATCAATCTAAATGTGGTAATAAAGTCAACTGTCGACTGTAGTAATGGCTTTTGTCAACAGATTTTAATTCACAGTGTTAACTGTCCAATGAGTAAGGCCTGTTGACCAAGTTTATTGAATTTTAATCCATTGAGATATGAAACTAAAACCTAATCATAGCTAAGTATGACTGATTTGCATATTCATATAGTGTGATTTAATTTATAGTTTCATATCTTCATGAAAAAAAAATCCATTTGTAAATTGACCATAGAATAATCAGTGAAACCCAGGTAAAAGTATCAAACTTTTTTTTTTTTTTTACAAAATTATGATTATAAAAATAATTAGTAAACCTTCAAATAAGTAATTTTGTAAAATATTTGGACACTTTCAACTGCATTTAAACACGCGGAATTTTTCACGACAGCCTCAGGGGGTGTTTTCCCATCTACATTGTAAGTTGAGGACTAGGGCCGAATAATAAACTGGTAATTGGCGCTGGAACGGGTTAGCTAGTACTGCTTTCATTCTCAACAACAGTACATTGGTCGCACAGTAGCAGAACATAATCATCGGTCGATTTTTTCTGGAGAAAGTAAAAGAGCCATACGTTCTCGGATGTCAAAAAATCGGACTAGATACGGAGATCAAAAACTAATAATCTAGCCTATTTCCTACCTTTGTCAACGTAAAAATGGATGTACCCTATTGTCTGTGTTTAATTAGAAAATTCAAAGGCATATTCTTGACGTTTCAACTTTATTTTGGCGAATCTTCTGCGTTTCAATTGATTTCGAAATTTTACTTCCGTGTTTATTGTTTACAGGCAAAGTCGCGCGCTAGGCAGGAAATACGTCATCTAAAAGTCAAACAAATGTATATTTGACTAAGAAAAAAACTAAGATTAAGTTTCAACTTAAACTTAGATTTCCACTAAGAATTGGCTAAGTCGTTACTTAGTGAAAAACTAAGCAAATATTTTTCACTTAGTAGAAAAAATTTCAACTTAGAAAATTTCTTAGTAAAAAACTAAGATGTTTCGTGGATACGGCCCCTGATCTCTTTACATAAAGCCAAGCAAAAATTCTGGTCAGACTGTGCAGATGCACAGGCTGGTAGGGGTGAAACGGTTAACCGATTTACCGATATACTGCGGTCTGTTCATAGAGAAAATATAAAACTGGTTCAACTTTTACTGTACCGGTTTTCTTCAGTTCACTTACTTAGCATTTTCTGTTTGAAAAAAATAACAACATTTTCCTCAAAACCTGTTTCTAAACGTTTTCATTTTTTAATGAGTTCCAATATACAAAACGATATCTCCGAAAGTGAAAGTAGAACCTTTTTCAACAGGCGGTGTTGCCGGTGTTCAGGTAAATAATTGCCCCGACAATGTCTCGCGTTATATCTAAGCTGCGGCATTAAGAAGCCCAAAACTTTTTGTATTTTATCCTAAGAATAAAGATTGCCGAGCCAGAATGGCGCAAAAAATGTGGACAAAAATAAATTACAATGATGATGGACAAAACTAGTTGCAATAATGAGTTACCAGATCAAAATGTAGGCAGTTTTTTACAGCCTATTTACTACGAGAATTGCATATCAAATAATTTATTTAAAAATGTTCGTGTATTAACTCAGTCATAAGTTCAGGCAACTAGTCAGTAATGGAGGTTGCAAAGTTCCATATGATTAACAAAAATCGGGAATAAATAAGTTAAGCAGACTTTTCTGCTTCACAACTATTTAAGAAAATTAAAATATCTTATTATTTCTCAATTATAAAAGAAAGCCTGTCCTATAAAGCTATGAGAGGGTCCTTTGATTATGACAGCGTCAGTCCGCCTGGGAGGTTGACCTACTGAAACAGCCTGGTGTGGCATCTCTCTGAGATATTGACCTAGTTTCCCCCCTCATTTATATACCCTTATCATTTTATGCCTTTTTATGCTAGTAGAAACCCTTCTCACAAATTTATTTCCTATCAATTTAAAAAGGAATTAAAGAAGACTAGTTTTGGTTATTTTGGTGTTGATATTTTTTCTATTTCAATAATTTTAAATACTTTAAATTATATTGCAATACGTATTGCAATACGGTCTAGCCATATTGCAATATATTGCAATACGCTTTTTACTGTATTGTTTCACCCCTACAGGCTGGCCACAGTATTTGCTTGGCTCACATTTCAAATTGTTGGAAATGTCATGCACTGGCTCATTTCATATGTCATACCTTCATACTCTGTAACTCTGACAGTTTCAAATCTTTAACAGCTATTTCAAAATATTCTAAATCCTCTCTCTTTTTCTGAAAAATAATGCATAAGATAATGAATCAATGATAAGACTGTACACCTTACAAACAGTGTTAGATTTCCTCACATTAATTTTGATTACCGTAAAAGCTCTATTGGAAAAACGGGGTTCTAATAGTAGCACTGCATTTCCATTAGAAAGGGAAGGGCTTTTATTGAAAGTTATGCTATGTATTGACGGCTCAGTGCTAAACAATTGTAACTACCTATAAACATACAGACATTTACAACTGTTTCACATTCATAGATATTTGTAAAGGTGGGGAAAAAAAGGCCGAAAATAAACATACAACCTCTGTTGAATACTCAGTGACCTTGATTCTGTGGGGATGAGCCTTTATTAGAAGCTTCAAGATTTTATAAAATCACATCAAAAATGGTTTATTTCAACCTCGAAAAGGGGAATGGGGTTTTATAAGAGCATGGGGCTCAATTACAATATTTACAGTAATTCTAGTCTTAAATTGTAGAAACATCTTAATATATTTATTGGCATCACTTTATATCTCCATGTATTTGGAAAAGGTAGTGCAGGATGGCAACAAAAATAATTGAAAATAAAACTTTCTTGGTATCAATGTCCACATATGCAAGGGACGAAGAATGAAAAATAATAAATATATCATTGTAAGGAATATCAAAAAAGCTATTAGGAATACAAAAGTAAATATTTCTCATATCAAGTAAAACCTGTTAATTATCCTTTATATTTTTTTAAGTTTCATGTATGTCCAATATCATAACTACCCAAATTGAAGAAAATGTGGGTGACTTTTCAAAAAGAAGCAAATAAACCCTTGTCCTGCAGAATAAAAATCCTCTTTCAAAATTGCACTCATATCAAAGGACTGAAAGGCCTTTTATCCAATGATGTAGTACAATCTTTCTTTTTGAAAATTAATTTCAAGAACAACCCTGCCTTTAAAGGGGACAAACAGGTGGTGTAGAGTAAGACCAGACTGCACAAAGGTGCAGGCTGATCTTTGTCTTAACCGCCTCCTAAAGCAAATATATTCCGGGTTCAGCATGACAAGGGTTAACTATAGTTAACAATATTGTAAAATTGACAAGTGAATGTATTTGAAATGACTTGCAAATGATATTGAATGAGTGTTTTGAGGTAGTTTTGAATCAATTTCAAGAGAGGTAAAAAATGATAAATAATTTCTTCAAATTAGATGCAATTATCGTAAATTCATTACCTCCCTTTAATTAAATATACAGACTTATCTGACTTTGTGCCTTCACGAGCAAATCAGACGCTTAAAAATCAACATCAGCCAATAATCTCACACAATCATTTAATTGATTTGATTGAAATGTAGATCATTTGATTGATTTTGAAAAAATTTTGGAAAATATTACAGCGATTTAAGTGAGTGTTTGGAATGATTGCTTGGAGCACTGAGTGATTGATTTTGAATGTTTTTGATCGGAATGATCGTCAGTTTCATGATTTAATTAATTGTAAATAAGTCAGTGAATAGCTAACTAGGTGGTTGTCCCAAAAAAACTGTTGTCGAGCCTGCAAAATTATGCTTGACTTTGAATTTTGAATTTATCTTAAAACGACATTAAATGAAGAAGTTATTCACCTGATGAAAATTAGAATCTTAGTTGGACCCACACATTAATGTATGAACACCAAATTGTCAAAGTGAAAAATATTATGACAAGCCGGCTCAACATAAAAGTTACTCACTTTTCTATATGTAATGAGCACTTTAAAATCGTGATATATCACAGGTATTTCATCTTTTGTTAGTTGGACATCAAACTCCACAAAATCAGCACCCTATCGATAAAAATATAATACGTATTTAGTGTATTATATGAAAAAAAAAAATCTAACGAGGTTGGGAGAATTGAAAATTGTCTAGGCTTTGCCGAGACAATTATCAATTCTAACAACAGAGTTAAATATTTTTTTCATACAATACACTAATTACTTATTATATTTATCTTATAACCTCTATTTGTCTTCTTTTCGTCGATATTTCTAACTGAAATGCAAGTTTCTAAAAATAAACGCATTATATCATTGTCCTAAAAATAACTATGTGATATCATAAAAAAATATCATATGGGATGTTATCACACAGATATTTGTATAGTTATAAGATAAAACAACAACTCAATTCAAAAAGTTAACACTTTACAACACCACAAAATTTTGGGCTGATCCAAATTGAAAGGTTAATTTATTTAGATATATTTTTAATTTGTTTGGATAGAAAAGATCACAGGAATTGTAGTTTGCAAACAATTTCTTTAATTTCCACAATGTTTATCTCATCCTCTTTTCATAAGTGGTTAATAAAGGGGGATTGTGTTAAATCATCTTGGACTAACTCTGACCAGTACAATTTATCTTAATGTCAGACAGGTCAAAATTGGTGTTGCAGAAAAATGATAAGTGCAATTTGATAAAATTCTAAAGTTCTTTGTATTTCTGATATTAAAACTTATTGGAAACTGAAGAAGTTGCTTTTAATCAAAGGCCTGAAAGGCCTGATATGAAGACAGGACTGAATATTAAGAATTTGAATGAAAATTGTGACATTTTGAGAAGATCTCTTGAGTGGGAATCAAAAAATTTTAAGCAATCATTGATGGTTACATATGGAAACTGCACTTCCATTACAAATTGATATGTTATACTTTGAAGACTCATTACTTCCAGATAAACCTATCCCTCTAGCCAATTCAAGCTTAACAAGAGGGTAACTGCCTTCATAATCGCTATTCATCCCCAAGTGTAAGTTTTCAATATCCTAAATAAAAACCTTTAATTTAACCAACAGATATATGGTGGCAATTCCTGAATTCTAAAAACTCATATGAATAATTGCAACCCTTTTTAATAAAATTGTATAGATTATCCCCAGCAATCAAAATACGATCCAAATTCGATTTCCGATTTTTTCCAGACAAACTCATTAAGTGGATGTGTAAAAATCTTAAATAAAAAAGTTAATCCACATGACACACATTGCTTACCCCTTGCATGGTGAATATTGCCCTGAATTGGAAATTTGTTCAAATTTCTTTTACATTTATTATCTGGTCAAGGATTTCACTAAATATCTCCACATAAAAGAAGCAATGAAAGTAATACCAATATTCTTATACTTTTACTAGTCAAAGTTAATACCAAGAAGAAGTATTTTCACGTACAATAGCTGTAGCTTATTTTTTTTATGAATACCATTTTAGTTTCTTATAGGAGTGAAAAATTCTATTTCTAATTCTCCATTGAGATATTTCGATCTCCATTTAAGGTTATTCTTGTTGCATATGGTCTTACTTAGTAGAAAATTATTTTAACTACAAAATAATACATAAAACTGTTAAGACAACCAACCTTTCAGGCCTTTTCCACGTGACTGCTTTTCTAGATCAAGATTCAAAATGAACTATCCGGTGAACCATCAATTTTGACAAAACTGTCAAAATGACAGATTGTTAAATGAACTCCCGAGCTACAGCATTTATCACCTTGAGTAGAATTCTTTCAAAGTCCACTCAAGAATGTTACAAAATAAATCCATTCAAGTTTCCAAAACAGTTTTTGTTATTGTCAGAAGATTGTCGAAAACAAAAGCGGAAACTCAATACCGGAGTCGCGCATGCGTGATACAACTGTACAGGCAATTCGGAACACCACTCAGCCGATCTCAAGCATTTGTCTCAACTCGGCCAATTCCATAACCTACATTTAGATAGATCGGAGATCGCCCAAAGATTGCCGAGTGAATATCACGATCACGATCTGTTGTAGTTTACGGAAATGGCCGAGTGATATTCCGAATGCTGTACAAAATGGATAGACAAAAAAAGCCTACTAATAAAGTAATCAGAAAAGCCATCGTAATGATTTCTCTGTAAATCCAAGTAAAAATTCAAACCTAGGAAATTACGATGGTTTACCAGTTTATTCAAATAGCCTTGTGCTATTTTAGTATCTATCCATTTACACTATGACTGGCCCGGGAGACGGATAAATAAAGCAACTTTAAGGACACACAAACGCACAATTTAACGGAAATAGCTAGTCTAAATTTGGGAACTAAAATAGCTTGCCAATGCATAAAAACAGTTGGAGGATGCAATTGAATATTTGGAGCAAATGCAAAGGATTGCAGCCGAAAACACCCTAAAACAGCACCACTTACGAATGCAAAACTCGTTTCTGCAGGCGACTTGTGCATAGATCACGTGTTCACTCTCCTGAGGTCCCGGCCATAATTTAGGTCAGTACCAAAATTTTACGGCATATTACTGCACTATTGATTATTTTTGCCGCGTTTATTTTCATGAATGGGTCTACTTTTTTTAGCGTAATGACACATGTAGTTTTGTTATCAAAATCCAATGGCAACGATCCCTATATTGAAAGACAGGCAAGCCTGTCTTCAATAAAAAGCAATTACTCTATTTCCAAAATTTTTCCTACCCTTTTTTTTCCTGATGGGGAAAGGGTGATTGAGTTGAAATGTGTTTATGTACAAGTATATGTAAATCATTTGTTTAAGTTCAACATAAATTCACACCATACAGTCTTACCCATAACATTGTTGTTCAGCCAAATAAGTGGCTGGTGAAAAACTATTGTAAGTGTTGTATTTGTAAGTGCCTATAAATGAATAAGCACATACAATAGGTTTGCACTGAGCCCTTAAAATGCATACTCATTTATACAAATATCCTAACACATTGTACAGTAATTCCCTCTTTTATGGCAAGTAAGGGTACTCTTTTGAAATGGTTGTTCTAGTGAGTTGGTCTTTATTCCACGGTTTGGTAGGATGTGACTACCAAATTTACTCCTAAACACCCACAAACCCTTCCCTCTTCATTCAAAATTTGCTTTGCCAAGATTCTATACTTCTTTCTGCAATGATTGGGTCTGTTACCATGAGCAGTTGGACAGGTATCTACTTCAGCTATTTTTCCATCCGATTTTGACCCAATCACAATACTTTGAAGTGTATCGAAAATGATCTAAGGATCATATGGTTGAATTCTGCCTGTTGCTTTATAAGAAGAAAAACAATGTATAGAGTTCAGACATTGACCAAACACAATAGCTCATCGTGAGCCTTTTGCACTCAAGTTTGCTAAAAATCTGTAGCCCTTATTACAAGAAATTTCTCCTTTTTCAACCATTTCTTCTTCAATATGATCCCTGAAAGGTGTAAACTGGAAGAAAGTTTCTAGTACAGAGTTGAATGTATATAACTTACATGTTGAGCAGCCTGTTGTAATGAGCGCACAGTATTCTCTGTCACTAGAGCAAGTCTGAAAAGTGGATAACAAGGGGGCCATGATGATCCTATATTGCTCACCTTTGTCTCTTTTACTCTCCCTTAGCAAAATTAAATGAATTAAAGATCATTAAATGACCATAAAATCTTTCAAAGAAAGACATTATTCTATTTCTATGATCCCTAAATAAGTTTCTAGCCTTTTCTAAACAAGTTAAGATTCATGAAGATTGGACCATATTTGTGGCCTCTGAGTATAAAAAGAATATTGTCATTAAGGCTCCTTTTCCTGTGCTATGGCATGGATCCTTCCCATTTTCAATAGGGTTCATCCTTGTGACCAGGCCAACATTCTGACCAAGTTTTATATAAGATTGGGCCATATTTGTGGCCTCTATAGTGTAATCAAGAAAATTATAATAACGGCCCCTTTTTCTGTGATATGGCATGGATCATTCCCTTTATAAAAGGATTCATCCTTGTGACCTGGCCAACATTCTGACCGAGTTTCTTGAAGATTGGGCCATATTTGCTGCATCTAGAGTATTAACAAGAAAATTGTCATTAAGGCCCCTTTTCCCATGATGTGGCATGGATCCTTTCCATCTTCAATAGGATTCAACCTTGTGACCTGGCCAACAGGCTGACCAAGTTTCATGAAGATTGGACCATATTTGAGGCCTCTGAGTATTAAAAGAAAATTGTCATTAAGGCCCCTTTTCCTGTGCTATGGCATGGATCCTTCCCTTTTTCAACAGGGTTCATCCTTGTGACTGACCAATATTCTAACCAAGTTTCATATAGGATTGGGCCATATTTGTGGCCTCTAAAGTATAAACAAGAGATTTTTCATTAAGGCCCTTTTCCAGAGATAAGGCATGGAACTTTCCCATTTTCAATAGGGTTCATCCTTGTGACCGGGCCAACATTCTGACCAAGTTACATGAAGATTGGACCATATTTAAGGCCTCTGAGTATAAAAAAGAAAATTGTCATTTAGGCCCCTTTTCCTGTGATATGGCATGGATCCTTCCCTTTTTCAATAGGGTTCATCCTTGTGACCTGACCAATATTCTAAAATTCTAACTAAGTTTCATGAAAATTGGGCCATATTTGTGGCCTCTATAGTATTAACAAGAAATTTGTCATTCAGACCCCTTTTCAAATGACATGGCATGGATCCTTCCCCTTTTCAATAGGGTTCATCCTTGTGACCTGACCAATATTCTGACCAAGTTTCATGAAAATTGGGCCATATTTGTGGCCTCTATAGTTTTAACAAGAAATTTGTCATTAAGGCCCCTTTTCCAGAGATAACTCATGGAATCTTCCCATTTTCAATTGAGTTCATCCTTGTGACCTAGCCAATATTCTGGCTGAGTTTAATGAAGATTGGACCAAATTTGTTGCAAGTAGAGAATAAACAAGAAAATTGTGATATGTCATGGATCCTTCCCATTTTCAAGAGAGTTCATCCTTGTGACCTAGCCAATATTCTGGCCGAGTTTCATGAAGATTGGGCCATATTTGTGGCCTCTATAGTATTAACAAGAAATTTGTCATTCAGACCCCTTTTCAAATGACATGGCATGGATCCTTCCCCTTTTCAATAGGGTAAATCCTTGTGACCTGACCAATATTCTGACCAAGTTTCATGAAAATTGGGCCATATTTGTGGCCTCTATAGTTTTAACAAGAAATTTGTCATTAAGGCCCCTTTTCCAGAGATAACTCATGGAATCTTCCCATTTTCAATTGAGTTCATCCTTGTGACCTAGCCAATATTCTGGCTGAGTTTCATGAAGATTGGACCAAATTTGTTGCAAGTAGAGAATAAACAAGAAAATTGTGATATGTCATGGATCCTTCCCATTTTCAAGAGAGTTCATCCTTGTGACCTAGCCAATATTCTGACCGAGTTTCATGAAGATTGGGCCATATTTGTGGCCTCTATAGTATTAACAAGAAATTTGTCATTCAGACCCCTTTTCAAATGACATGGCATGGATCCTTCCCCTTTTCAATAGGGTTCATCCTTGTGACCTGACCAATATTCTGACCAAGTTTCATGAAAATTGGGCCATATTTGTGGCCTCTATAGTTTTAACAAGAAATTTGTCATTAAGGCCCCTTTTCCAGAGATAACTCATGGAATCTTCCCATTTTCAATTGAGTTCATCCTTGTGACCTAGCCAATATTCTGGCTGAGTTTCATGAAGATTGGACCAAATTTGTTGCAAGTAGAGAATAAACAAGAAAATTGTGATATGTCATGGATCCTTCCCATTTTCAAGAGAGTTCATCCTTGTGACCTAGCCAATATTCTGGCCGAGTTTCATGAAGATTGGGCTATATTTGTTGCCACTAGAGTATAAACAAGAAAATTGTGATATGTCAAGGAACCTTCCCATTTTAAATAGCGTTCATCCTTGTGACCTTGCCAACATCCTGGTCGAGTTTCATGAAGATTGGGCCATATTTGTTGCCTCTAGAGTGTAAACAAGAAAATTGTCATTAAGGCCCCTTTTACAGAGATATGGCATGGATCCTTCCCATTTACAATAGGGTTCATTCTTCTGACCTGGCCAACAGGCTGACCAAGTTTCATGAAAATTCAGCAATATTTTTGGCCTCTAGAATGTAAACACTTAAATTGTTGATGCCAGACGACAGATGACACGCAACCACGACACACGACAGACATTCAATGATCACAAAAGCTCACCATGAGCAAGTGCTCAGGGAGCTAAAAATTCAACCACTTTTGGAAGAGAAATATTGGATAAGTTAAAGATTTCTCTACTTCTCATTGAAGACATTACATAGCTACCAGTATATTTCACAAGATGGAAGACAACCTTAATTGATAAATGACTTTCCAATAATTTCGGGGACATTTTGAGGAATCATGATAATGGTTTTCCAATAAAAATTAAGGATTCTGTGCAGCCTGATCTTAGTCTTTACTGTCTGCCAAAGCTTTGTGTACAGCAAGAATATAGGGTTAATTCACGTTTTTGAGGGCGTTAACATTTGCAGAGACCTGAAAAATGGTTTAACACCCGAGTGCAAAGCATTCGGGCGTTAAAGCATTTTTCGGGTCTCTGCAAATGTTAACGCCCGAAAATGTGTGAATTGAGGCTATTATTGCATAAAGAGATAGATAAGAGAAAAAAATTACATAGAAACGATATAAAACCAGTTACAAACCTACTAATTTGACGTCATGCATTACACCGTCCATCTTGTTTATACAAACGTTGCTTGGTAAATTTATGACGTCACACAATTTATCACAGGATTTAGAGCAACCTCTTTATAGGTATGCTCTATAATAATGATAAGTTGTTTAGGCCGAGA
This sequence comes from Fragum whitleyi, assembly GCA_948146395.1. Taxonomy (NCBI): domain Eukaryota; kingdom Metazoa; phylum Mollusca; class Bivalvia; order Cardiida; family Cardiidae; genus Fragum; species Fragum whitleyi. The sequence goes on along the minus strand of OX411543.1, from coordinate 18,677,992 downwards.
CAGAGAATATTTAAATCAGAAAACTGGAGTAGGTGTCCCCCCTGAAAATGTTTCTCAAACCTACTTTTTACACTTGTAAGAACTCCCCAGACCTCTGTGGCCTACATCAACTGGTTTTCTAGTGGACTTCCAGTATCGCTGAAATGTCTTCTCCATCGTAAATTTTGTACCAATCATTGGCTTCACCAGCAGATAATCAACTAAAATGAAACAATATAAAGTATAGATCCACAAGTTTAAGTGAGTGATCAAAGGACAATTTTGTCTATACCTGTATAGACAAAATTAACCTTTAATAACTCACTCTGAATTGCGGGTCTATAATTTCATTTTATATGAGCCTGTGCATGACATTTCTAACAATTCTACATATATGTGAGGTACAAACATTGAGCAGCTAAGACAAGTTCATACTGTAATAGGAATATTTATTGATCGCCTGATGAGCTGATGAGACCATTACTATCTGCAGAGTGCATTGTGAAGACTCTGGTCAGACTGTGCAGATGCACAAGCTGACCAGAGTCTTTGCCTTGCCCTCGTGTGAAGTTGTTGGGAATGTCACAGGCAGGCTCAATTTCATGAGAATCTCTGTCCGTTTAGCCTCATGGAACACATTAAATGAAGTTAAACAAGTAATTTCATTTCATTTGACTCTTTGTCAAAGAAGGCTAATGAAATATGCTAAAAAAAGGCCAGGTTTTATCAGCAATATTAACCATGCCACGTTAAAAGTTTGTAAATGGCAAAAGGTTAGATCCCTACACTAGCTTTTATCTACCTAAGAGGTACAGATAATTGGAGTATTTTGAATTTTTGATTAATGTATCAAAATAACACAAACACTATGTTGTTGGTAGACAGTGGAATAGTCTGAAATGATTCCAATGCATTCCAATAATATTAGATTTAAATGAGAAATAAAGATTTTAGACTGGCTTTAACCCATTTTATCCATACCTATGCTAAAACATTCACAAAATACTTATGTGATTTTCAAATCCCTACACTTCTGTTTAATGATTTAAACCTATTTATTTAACATCGATTGGGAAACTAGTTCTTACAACTTAGATTAATCCCTCTCAATTCTACTTTCCTGGAAAATTCGCCAGTTCTTGCACCTAGTGTGTGGGGCAATGAAAGAACCAAGATGGAAAGCTTCTCCTGGGAATAGATTCAGGAACTTTTGGTCAAGAGGCCAGTCCTCTACCTCTTTGCAACAATTAAGTTTAATCTGATTATTTTTGTGTTATATTTTATCTTGTAATTGACAACCATATTGTACCTTTAAGATCATTATAATGACTCTTCTTACACTTAATCTGACCTATAGATTTATGTTTGAAGCCTGTAATTTGAAGCTGTTTTGTATCTTTAAAAAGATTATAATGACTACTTACACTTAATCTGACCTATGGGTTTATGTTTGAAGCCTGTAATTGGTAACTGTTTTGTACCAGATGATTTTGTTCTATCCAGGGGTAATAGGAATGAGAAACCAACATGTCTGGGAGGCTGGTCCTCTGCATCATAAACAAAGTAATCAAACTGAAAACCCTGCAAAAATAGGGAAAAAAATAATCAAACTAAAAACCCTGCAAAAATAGTAAAAAAAGTAATCAAACTGAAAACCCTGCAAAAATAAAAAAAAAAAGTAATCAAACTAAAAACCCTGCAAAAATAGTAAATAAAGTAATTAAACTGAAAACTCTTCACAAATAGTAAACCAAGGAATCAAAGTGAAAACCCTGCAAAACTAGTAGAGAAAATAATCAAACTGAAAACACTTTCACTTTGTTTTTTGCAACCTCTTTCAAATAGGCCAGGACTCAATTTTGAAAATGAGAAGACAATATGAAATGGTAGTAAATACATTTGTTAAGTTGTATGCCAACCCAATCAGCTCTATTAAAGAAGTAAACCTCTTGTTTACCATTATCAAGTGACAAACCCTTTCCCATTAATCCGGGGATTTGAAGACACCATAATTATATTCTTGAGAAATAATTTGTTGAAAAGGTAGAAATTGCTTGTAACAGTATTTCTAGCGGGACTTGTGTTTGAGCTTTAACCAAGGGTTTTGACCCCCCAAAATCTGAAAATATTTTAATTTGACCCCTAATAATGCCTGTGAAGGATCTTGGGCATAATTATGTAAAAGCCCTTTACCTGATCATAGTATACATTGAGCAAACTTTAGATATAAGAAGTTATCAATTAGAATATAAAAGTAGTTACTTTCCCCACAATTATCAAGTGCTTTTAATGTTTTCATCATAAAGATTCTGAGATCTTTCCCATTTTGCTACCATTGCTTTGAGACTGGGGAATCATAATGGCATGAAGTACTATACATACTAGTGATGGGCAGATTAATCAATAATAATCAATTATTATCAATTATCAGCTAGTTTGGGCTTCCGATTGTGATAATCGATTAAAGAATTTCATAATCGATTAATCAGTTTCTAACACATTAATGAAAGCCATATTGTATACTGTTTTTGAAACTGACATCAGTTTGATAGCTCAGTGTGATACAATGGTTTATAGGCAGTTACAACTGCTTCATACTGAGCTATGAAGTTGGTACAAATTCTGCAGGACAACTCTTAGGTTATGAGTTTTAGCTAAAACTTTCATATTCTATCCTTTAAAGTTTGATACTGGGAGTGCTGTTGTATAATAACTCATTAATTGATTCATTTTTCCAACTGATTATCGATTTGAAATCGATTGCCCAATACTAATACATACCAATGATTCAGGATCCAAGGTTTTTGCATAAAATGTAAGAAAGCTGCCAGGTCTACAGATGGTCCCATATTTCTGTTGGGGTAATGGCTTGGATCGACCTTTCTCTAAAACCTGAAATTACATTTAAGAGATGTAGCAAAGAATGAAACTAAAAACATAATCACACTGTATGAATGCACAAAACTTATTCATACATGAGGGTGATTTGGTTTTAGTTTCAAACCTCCATGAAATAAAACAAGAGGGCCGTTGGCCCTGGGTCGCTCACCTGAGAAAAAAGCTTCATTACCTAGGTATGTCCATGCAACCACAGAAAAAGAGATTTTCACTTATTCAATCAGATAACATTTGAAATAATCCTCCCCCACCCCCCTCTGCTCCTCCCCTGGTCATTATTTATTTAAGCTTTTTTCATAAAAGGTCTGTGATCAGCTAATCTATGCCAGATATACAGGCTGATTCTGAGACTTTCAAAGTTTTCTTTAATGAGTTGATCAATCCATGTCAAATATAAAGGCTGTAGGGATTCAAAATTCTCAACAAAGCACTCCCCCTCCCCCAAGATGCTCTGCACCTGGTGAATCTACAGTCATGATTTTAGCTAATTCAATAAATGTCCATTTGCTGATCATTCATACCAATATTCAAGTCTGTAGGACTCCTGGTTCATTAGAAGAAGTTTAAAGATTTCAAAAATGATCCAAAGTACTACCCCCTCCCCAAGACACTCAGCACCTGGTGACCCTACAGTCATGATTTTAGCTATTTTTATTAATGTCAATATATTGATCACCCATTACGATTTTCAAGTCTGTAGGGTTCCTGATCCAGGAGAAGAATAAGGTTAAAGATTTCAAAATTGATCCAAAGTACTACCCCCTCCCCCCTTATGCTCCGCATCTGGTGGCCCTACATTCATGCTTTTAGCTATTTTATTTAAGATCCATATGCTTATCATCCATGCCAATATTGAAGTCTGTAGGGCTCCTGGTTCATTAGAAGATGAAGGTTAAAGTTACAAAATTTTCACAAAAGTACTACCCTCTCCCCCCTGGTGCTCCGCCCCTGGTGGCATTACAGTCATGATTTTAGCTATTTTTATTAACGTCTATGAGCTGATCCTCCATGTCAATTTTCAAGTCTGTAGGGCTTGTGGTTCAGAAGAAGAAGAAGGTTAAAGATTACAAAATTTTCACAAAAGTACTACCCTCTCCCCCCTGGTGCTCCGCACCTGGTGAATCTACAGTCATGGTTCTAGCTATTTTTATAAAAGTCCATATGCTGATCATTCATGCCAATATTCAAATCTGTCAGGCTCCTAGTTCATCAGAAGAAGAAGGTTAAAGATTACAAAATTTTCACAAAAGTACTACCCCCTCCCCCCCTGGTGCTCCGCACCTGGCAGCCCAACAGATATGGTTTTAGCTATTTTTATTCAGGTCTATGAGCTGATCATCCATGCCAATTTTCAAGTCTGTAGGGCTCCTGGTTCCAAAGAAGAAGAAGATTAAAGATTACAAAATTTACCCAAAGTACTACCCCCTCCCCCCTGGTGCTCCGCACCTGGTGGCCCAAAAGATATGATTTTAGCTATTTTAATTCAGGTCTATGAACTGATCATCCATGCCAAGTTTTAAGTCTGTAGGACTACTGGTTAAGAAGAAGAAGAATTTTAAAGATTTTCTTAAAATTTCACTGTTTGTTGCCATAGCAACCAGAGTTTTTCATGGATTTCAATTCTTTTAGCTATTTTTGAAGGGGACCACCTAAGCAACATTTCTGTAAAATTTGGTGTAAATTGGCCAAGTAGTTTAGGAGGAGATGTCGTTTAAAGAAATTGTTGACTGACGCCGGACGCCGACCGCCGACCGGACGACCGACGGACGGACGCCGGATGAAAGGTGATCACAATAGCTCACATGAGCACTTCGTGCTCAAGTGAGCTAAAAATGCTCCCTTCATATCTTATAATTTTATTTCTTGAAGCAAACATATAAAGATTAACCCTAAAATACATGGATTTTTATTGGACTACTTTTTACCTAAGCTAACAAAAAAGCTGCATAATCAAGTGTTTTCACAGCAAAATGAAACCAATATTTCAGCCCATCAGAATGCATGATTTTTGGTGAACAGAACTAGAATTAGTAGGAAATTGCTGGTTGCCATAGAAACACAGTTAGTGTTGACCCCTGCAACTATGTCAAACTTTCATGTTAAATCTAAACTGTATTGCCTAAACTTTCTTTTTTCATTTTCTTCTTTTTATCTCATGAATTTTTTGAGGGTCCATTTCTGTTTTACAAGTTATAAATCAACCCTATCTACTAGTCACAAAATCTCATGTCCCTGTGATATTATATTTTGAGGAGTCAGTAGGAAACTATTGTAAGTGCCTATAAATATATAGTCAATAGAGGGCGAGGATTTGGCCATCAACACAGGACCTATCACCAAGGAGGAGATCAAGGAAGCAATGGGGAAGCACCCAGCCTTGATGGCATCCCACCAGAAGCCTTGAAAGCAGATCGCCAAACTACAGCTGATCTTCTCATATGCCTATTACAAGATATTTGGGACAAAGAAGAGGTGCCAGCAGAATGGAGAACAGGTCTGATTGTCAAACTACCGAAATCAGGAGACTTGGGAGACTGCCAGAATTGGAGAGGAATTCAACTCCTATCTCTCCCAAGCAAAGTCCTGGCGCGGATAATCTTGAAGCGTATGAAGACATCATTAGCAGGGATTCAGATTGGTGTCGGCCATCGGCCATTTGCCGAACAAGAGTTTTAATGGCTGAGAAAAAGTGTTTAACTTGGCCATTTCGGCCGAGAGACAGTATGGTAACCGGACAACAAGAGGACCCTGAGGGCCCTAAATCGCTCACCTGATATTTCAAGTAAATTATCATTAAGACTCCATTTCCTATGATATGGCATGAACCTTCCCATTTTCAACAGAGTTCATTCTTGTGACCTGGCAGACTTTTGATCAAGTTTCATGAAAATTGGACTATATTTGTGGCGTTTGAAGCTCTTACAAGAAAATTGTCATTAAGGCCCCTTTTCCTGTGATATGGCATGGATACTTCCCATTTTCAAATGACTTCATCCTCATGACCTAACAAACATTCTGACAAAGTTTCATGATGATTGGACCATATTTGTGGCTTCTTGAGTGAAAACAAGAAATTTGTCATTAAGGCCCCTTTTCCCGTGATATGGCACGGATCCTTTCCATTTGAGCAATTTTCATAAAGGACCACCCAAGCAATATTTCTGCCAAGTTTGGTTGATTTTGACCCATAAGTTTAGGAGGAGATTTCGTTTAAAGAGATTTTTGACAAAATTGTCATTAAGGCCCCTTTTTCCGTGATATGGCACGGATCCTTCCCATTTTCAATAGACTTCATCCTCATGACCTAACAAACATTCTGACCAAGTTTCATGAAGATTTGACCATATTTGTGGCTTCTAAAGTGAAAACAAGAAATTTGTCATTAAGGCCCTTTTTCCAGTGATATGGCACGGATCCTTTCTATTTGAGCAATTTTCATAAGGGACCGCCTAAGGAATATTTCTGCTTAGTTTGGTTGATTTTGACTCATAAGTTTAGGAACAGATGTCGTTTAAATAAATTGTTGACAAAATTGCCATTAAGGCCCCTTTTTCTGTGATATGGCACGGATCCTTCCCATTTTCAATAGACTTCATCCTCATGACCTAACTAACATTCTGACCAAGTTTCATGAAAATTGGACCATATTTGTGGCTTCTAGAGTGAAAACAAGAAATTTGTCATTAAGGCCCCTTTTCCCGTGATATGGTACGGATCCTTTCCATTTGAGCAATTTTCATAAGGGACCACCTAAGAATATTTCTGCCAAATTTGGTTGATTTTTACCCATAAGTTTAGGAGGAGATGTCGTTTAAATAAATTGTTCACAAAATTGCCATTAAGGCCCCTTTTTCTGTGATATGGCACGGATCCTTCCCATTTTCAATAGACTTCATCCTCATGACCTAACAAACATTCTGACCAAGTTTCATGAAAATTGGACCATATTTGTGGCTTCTAGAGTGAAAACAAGAAATTTGTCATTAAGGCCCCTTTTCCCGTGATATGGCACGGATCCTTTCCATTTGAGCAATTTTCATAAGGGACCACCTAAGAATATTTCTGCCAAGTTTGGTTGATTTTGACCCATAAGTTTAGGAGGAGATATCGTTTAAAGATATTGTTGACAAAATTATCATAAAGGCCCCTTTTTCCGTGATATGGCACGGATCCTTCCCATTTTCAATAGACTTCATCCTCATGACCTAACAAACATTCTGACCAAGTTTCATGAAAATTGGACCATATTTGTGGCTTCTAGAGTGAAAACAAGAAATTTGTCATTAAGGCCCCTTTTCCCGTGATATGGCACGGATCCTTTCCATTTGAGCAATTTTCATAAGGGACCACCCAAGGAATATTTCTGCCAAGTTTGGTTGATTTTTACCCATAAGTTTAGGAGGAGATGTGGTTTAAAGAAAAAGTTGACGCCATGACGGACAGACGGACATATGGACAACGATCAATCACAATAGCTCCCTTGAGCACTTCGTGCTCAGGTGAGCTAAAAAGGCTTAAAAACTTGAAAGAAATCAGAGAAAAATGGAAATTTCAACTTATGAATAAATAAAAACTCATTCTTCTCTGCTCGGAGAAAGTTATCTCAGTGATGCCTGGTTCTGGTATATTCGATACCGAAAGCCGCATGTTTTAAATCAAACAGTGAATAACCAGTCAACTGCTTGATTCTATATTAAGAAACATGGAATTCTCAAAGTTGTTAATTTTATCTCACCTTCTGGATGTTCAGTGAAATTTTATAAACACTTTTTAAACCTCACTGTCTTAAAAAATAAACAGGGTTTTTGAATGCAGATGACACCAAGGTAGTGATAAATTTGCAAGAATTTGACTTGTTCTTCGTACAAATTTTGTGCCAGTGAAACTTTTGTCTGCACAATTTTTGCAGCAGAATATTCATAAAAATAGTCCTGCTTTGATAGCAAACAATTAGTGTAGATATGTTCTTCCCTTAAAATTAAATATTTGATTCCAAAATATTTAAAAAATTACGTCCTGTTTATCTAAACATGAACAAAAATACTTAGAGAAATTGATTCAGCAAGCCAAGCAAATCAATTTACAGCCATCAGAATTAAAGATTTATACATTATACTATTTCAGAATTGACAAACAAGTTATGATTTTCAAAAATTAAATATAGTTTTATCATCATTTTTGTGAAGAATGGTTTTATCTTTTTCAATATGAATAATTGACAACAAGATGTGTTTGTGAAACACTAATGCCCCCGTAACAGCAATTTTTTTTCAAAGTTTGACCTTGACCGATGACCTTGACCTTGTCACATGACCTTGACGTTGGTACCAGCAGATGCGGATCATTGAGATCTATCATCATGCCAAATATGAGCCTTGTATCTTGAATGGGCTTGGAGATATTGGCAATGTTAAGTTTTTTGGTTAACTTTTTGAGTTATTTTACCTTGACAGATGACCTTGACCTTGTCACATGACCTTGACTTTGGTACCAGCAGATGCGGATCATTGAGATCTTTCATTATGCCAAATATGAGCCTTGTATCTTGAATAGGCTTGATGATATTGGCAATGTTAAGTTTTTTAGTTAACTTTTGCAGACAAACAGACAGACGGACGGACAGACAGACAGAAGGACAGACGGACAGGCGGACAACGGTAAAACAATATGCCCCCGATCTTTCATTACAAGGGCATAAAAATGACAACCAATGTGAATTTTATTATAGAAAAGACATTCTACCCTTTTATGTAAAGACCCAATTACGGTGTCTTTGATTGGTAACAGTCAATTACAATTTGCTGATGGAGACAAGCAAAAAACAACTAGCATATTCAATGCCAGAGCTATAGCTCAATTTGATTTTAATATTGCACTCATATTTTGCAAGTTTGTAACTCTACCTTGTAGTATGACAGAGGCCAAAGAATTCATGATACTGCTTAGTATTTACTAAAACCTTGCCAAATTTCCTGACTGTATGTTTGATTTTTGGTAAAGGTATTGTGGCCTAAAGTTTTTCTTAGTCTAGGACAAAATGGCCTAAAGAAATTTCAGTTTTTAGGCCATTCTGTCCTGAGACAATTGTGTCCAATCTGAATCACTGCATTAGACCATATAATGAGGCTTCTGCCAAGGAAGATCATGTACAGAACAAATTGCAGCGCTGAGGATAATCATTGAACAATCACTGGAATGGCAATCACCCCTATACATCAACTTTTTAGATTTTCGTAAAGCTTTTGACACCATAGACAGAGTCACCATTTGGAAAATCATGAAGCACTATGGAATTCCAGAAAAAATCATCAACATAATCTGTAGCCTCTACCAAGATAGAACCTGTCATGTGATCCACAACCAGGACCTATCCCCTCCCTTCAACGTTTCTACACTACAAGGGCCTGTTTTACTAAGCTTCTTACGAAAACAAGAGGCCCAAGAGGGCCTGTATCGCTCCACTGGATTAAAAATCTCAAGATTTGAAAGAGAGATATTGAAAATAGAAGGTAATGAAAGTGAACAGCATTCAAAAGGAATTCTGACTTTTTCTAAGTTGAAACTAACTTATGAAGAAATGAAATTATTTAACTAATATGTAAAATTACAAGGAAGAAAACTATATAGATATCACTTTGAAACAAGAGGACCAGAATGGCTATAAACCGCTGACCTGAATTTTATTGATCCAGTGGATCTCATCCAATCCAAATTTCTTGAACAACTTTAGAAGAGGGTCACCAAAGGAACATTCTGGTAAAGTTTCATTGAAATAAGCCTAATGGTTCAGGAAGAGATGTCGTTCAAAGATTTCGGGGTCAAAAAAAGCCCCGCCCTGCCACGCCCATATTTGGGGGTCAATCCAAATTTCTAGAACAACTTTAGAAGAGGGTCACACAAGGAACATCTGGTAAAGTTTCATTAAAATTGGCCTAATGGTTCAGGAGGAGATGTCGTTCAAAGCTTTTGGGGTCAAAATAAGCCCCGCCCTGCCACGCCCATATTTGGGGGTCAATCCAAATTTCTTGAACAACTTTAGAAGAGGGTCACCCAAGGAACATTCTGGTAAAGTTTCATTGAAATCGGCCCAATGGTTCAGGAGGAGATGAGGTTCAAAGATTTTGGGGTCAAAATAAGGCCCACCCTGCCACGTCCATATTTTGGGGTCAATCCAAATTTCTTGAACAACTTAAGAAGAAGGTCACGCAAGGAACATTCTGGTTAAGTTTCATTAAAATTGTCCTAATGGTTCAGGAGATGTTGTTCAGGGATTTCAGGGTCAAAATAAGCCCCACCCTGCCACGCCCATATTTGGGGGTCAATCCAAATTTCTTGAACAACTTTAGAAGAGGGTCACCCAAGGAACATTCTGGTAAAGTTTCCTTGAAATTGGCTCAATGGTTCAGGAGGAGATGTTGTTCAAAGATTTTGGGGTCAAAATATGCCCCGCCCTGCCACGCCCATATTTGGGGGTCTATCCAAATTTCTTGAACAACTTAAGAAGAGGGTCACCCAAGGAACATTCTGGTAAAGTTTCATTGAAATCGGCCTAATGGTTCAGGAGGAGATGAGGTGCAAAGATTTCAGGGTCAAAATAAGCCCCGCCCTGCCACGCCCATATTTGGGGGTCAATCCAAATTTTTTGAACAATTTTAGAAGAGGGTCACCCAAGGAACATTCTGGTAAAGTTTCATTGAAATCGGCTCAATGGTTCAGGAGGAGATGTCGTTCAAAGATTTTGGGGTCAATATATGCCCCGCCCTGCCACGCCCATATTTGGGGGTCAATCCAAATTTTTTGAATAACTTTAGAAGAGGGTCACCCAAGGAATATTCTGGTAAAGTTTCATTGAAATCGGCTCAATGGTTCAGGAGGAGATGTCATTCAAAGATTTTGGGGTCAATATATGCCCCGCCCTGCCACGCCCATATTTGGGGGTCAATCTGAATTTCTTGAACAACTTTAGAAGAGGGTCACCCAAGGAACATTCTGGTAAAGTTTCATCAAAATCCACCCAATGGTTCAGGAGGAGAAGATGTTTAAAGAAAAGTTTACGCACGGACGCACGGACACACGGACGCACGCACGACGGACACCTCGCCATGACAATAGCTCGCTGGCCTTCAGCCAGTGGAGCTAACAAGTAAGAAAACTATATAGATATCACTTTGAAACAAGAGGACCAGAATGGCCATGAACCGCTGACCTGAATTTTATTGATCCAGTGGATCTCATCCAATCCAAATTTCTTGAACAACTTTAGAAGAGGGTAACCCAAGTAACATTCTAGTAAAGTTTCATTGAAATATGCCAAATGGTTCAGGAGGAGATGTCGTTCAAAGATTTCGGGGTCAAAATAAGCCCCGCCCTGCCTCGCCCATATTTGGGGGTCAATCCAAATTTCTTGAACAACTTTAGAAGAGGGTCACCCAAGGAACATTCTGGTTAAGTTTCGTTAAAATTGGCCTAATGGTTCAGGAGGAGATGTCGTTCACAGATTTCGGGGTCAAAATAAGCCCCGCCCTGCCACGCCCATATTTGGGGGTCAATCCAAATTTCTTGAACAACTTTAGAAGAGGGTCACCCTAGGAACATTCTGGTAAAGTTTCGTTAAAATTGGCCTAATGGTTCAGGAGGAGATGTCGTTCACAGATTTCGGGGTCAAAATAAGCCCCGCCCTGCCACGCCCATATTTGGGGGTCAATCCAAATTTCTTGAACAACTTTAGAAGAGGGTCACACAAGGAACATTCTGGTAAAGTTTCATTAAAATTGGCCTGATGGTTCAGGAGGAGATGAGGCTCATAGATTTCGGGGTCAAAATAAGCTCCGCCCTGCCATGCCCATATTTGGGGGTCAATCCAAATTTCTTGAACAACTTTAAAAGAGGGTAACCCAAGTAACATTCTAGTAAAGTTTCATTGAAATAAGCCAAATGGTTCAGGAGGAGATGTCGTTCAAAGATTTTGGTGTCAAAATATGCCCCGCCCTGCCACGCCCATATTTGGGGGTCAATCCAAATTTCTTGAACAACTTTAGAAGAGAATCACCCAAGGAACATTCTGATAAAGTTTCATTAAAATTGGCCTTATGGTTCAGGAGGAGATGTCATTCAAAAATTTGGGGTCAAAATAAGCCCTGCCCTGCCACGCCCATATTTTGGGGTCAATCCAAATTTCTTGAACAACTTTAGAAGAGGGTCACGCAAGGAACATTCTGGTAAAGTTTCATTAAAATTGGCCTAATGGTTCAGGAGGAGATGTCGTTCACAGATTTCGGGGTCAAAATAAGCCCCGCCCTGCCACGCCCATATTTAGGGGTCAATCCAAATTTCTTGAACAACTTTAGAAGAGGGTCACCCAAGGAACATTCTGATAAAGTTTCATTGAAATCGGCTGAATGGTTCAGGAGGAGTTGTTGTTCAAAGATTTCGGTGTCAAAATATGCCCCGCCCTGCCACGCCCATATTTGGGGGTCAATCCAAATTTCTTGAACAACTTTAGAAGAGGGTCACCCAAGGAACATTCTGGCCAAGTTTCATCAAAATCCACCCATTGGTTCAGGAGGAGAAGATGTTTAAAGAAAAGTTTACGCACGCACGCACGGACGGACGCACGGACGCACGGACGCACGACGGACACCTCGCCATGACAATAGCTCGCTGGCCTTCGGCCAGTGGAGCTAAAAATGATCGTAAGTTAAAATCACAACTCGTCCCTGGTGGTTCCATTCATTCTTAGTTTCTGCCTTGCAATATCTCATCGGAATCGTCTTGAGAAGACGATTCCAATGAGATGATGCATGGCAGAATTCCGTATTTTGTTACTAATTTAAAAGCAACTTAAATTTTTGACTTACACAAAAAATGATCGTAAGGTGTTTAGTAAAACGGGCCCCAGGTCTTTGCCAGGGCTGTTTGCTATCTCCACTGATCTTCTCGCTTGTGGTTGACTGGATCATGAAGACTGTGACCACAGAACCAAGGGGACTACAGTGGACCTTCACAAAGAAGCTGGAAGATCTTGACTTTGTGGACAACATTGCCCTTCTGTCACACACTCACCAGCACATACAGGAGAAAACTGAATGCCTGGATGAAACCGCCAAGAAGACTGGACTCCAAATCAACATCAAGAAAATAAAGAAAATGAGAATTAACAACGGAAGTGAATCTCAAGTTACGCTGAACAATCAGCCGATTGATGAAGTGGGGAGCTTCACCTACCATGGTAGTGTGGTGAGCAAGACAGGAGGCTCATACCAAGATGTAAAGACCAGGATCAGGAAAGCAAGAGGTGCCTTTAGCTCCCTCAAGAATATCTGGAACAGCACAGTTATAAGGCTCAATACAAAATTGAAACTCTTCAACTCCAATGTAAAGTCTGTCATGCTGTATGGCTCAGAAACCTGGAAACACTCCAAGACCATCGAAAGAAGCTTCAAGTCTTTATAAACAACTGCCTTCGTAAGATCCTGAAGATAAGGTGGCCCGCAAGGATTTCCAATGAAGAGCTCTGGAGGAGGACTAAACAAAATCCCATAGTAAAGACCATCAAGGAAAGGAAATGGCGATGGATTGGTCATATTCTACGTAGAGTACTAACATTACCAGACAAGCTCTTGATTGGAACCCTCAGGGAAAGAGAAAGAGAGGCAGACCTGTCCTGACCTGTAGAAAAACCCTTGACACGGAGCATCAAAAGATCAGACTCTCATGGAGTGAGGCAAAAAAGAAGGCGGAAGACAGAACAGACTGGAGAGCAGTAGTGAAGGCCCTATGCCCAACCATGGGCGAAGAGGATTAAGTAAGTAAGTAAGTAACCCCTTGACTTTGAAAAACATATGAAGGAGAAATTTCTTTAAACAAACAGTATTTTATGGGAGAAGCTTTTTTACCTTTTCCCAAAGTATTTCCTACTAGGATAATGTCTTTTCAAATTGAATTCATTTCACATTATCATCTTCAATGTCTTTCCTTTTGGATCAGTTGAATATTTTGAATCATCCTGAAATGGTTAAGGTAGTGTACCTGTAATAGTTTTGCAACATCTAGGATGTAATGAACTTTAAGAATGTTAACTGAGGTTTCCTAATGATTTTCATTAGGAAATCTCGGTTGACATTTTGAAAAATGTGTGGTCCGAAATGTTGTGAAATTATTAAGGTTCCACTACCTTAAAGTAAATTTACTCACAGAAACCAGCAGATCTGTTCGGGTACATTCAGGCATAGAATCTCCAAGAACTTCCTCGTCATAGGTGTCATCTGAAGCCTAGATACAGGGAAGTTAAAATTTGAGCCTGTGCATGACATTTCCAACAATTTCATATGTGCGGGATGGACTGACATTTAGCAGCTTGGAGAATCACACAGTGCAATGAATTTAATATTGGGTAGTGAATAGCGACTTTAACTCAATAGCCATCTTCAGAGCGTGAAGTGAAGACTATGATCAGACTATGTGGCTACACAGGCTGATCACAGTCTTGATTTTTTCGCACAAATGAAATCATTGGAAATGTCCCAAGCAGGCTCATATGCTATGTACCTACAAGGTTTTAGTGTCACATCAACAAAATGGGGTCTCAAGGACTCAATAGTTAGGTTCATTATGGGTTCTTGCTTAAATTTTGGGAGTCCCTGCTTTAAATATGGACTATTTATTTTTGAGCTACCCTTATGTTTTACATGTGTGTATTTGTAAATGTTATATCAATTAATCTATACAAGGTGTTGTACAGATATGTACTTTTAGTATTAACTTCAGAGAAAAATGGGAGACTGTTTTAAAACAGTCTTGAATTTATCTTTGAGCCTGATCCCCAGCAGGTCCTTATTGGGACATCAGAAAGTTTTGAGAGTCCTGGCCACTTATTAAGACTTGCAAAACCTGCATCCCTAAAACCCTGAATTGATATGATATTTTCTCATAAACCCATCACCTATTCTCTGTGAAACAAGCATAAAATGTATATTTTTTGGGCCAATTGATGTGTTAAGGTAGCAATGGACACATGGCGTCATTTTTTACCGCCCAATGAATTTCTTTCTTGCTCACATATGTTGTAGATTAACATTATGTAGGCATTATATCAAAATTTGAAGGTACCTTTCCGTACTCGTTTTCATGCAAGAGTTATCTGCCCTTGAGTGGCATTGGCCATTTTCAGTAAAATGTTAATATTCATTTTAGGTCTAGTATAAACTCAGTACCAACTTATAGCTATAAACCACATACATTTTGATAGACCTTATACATGTACACAATGGCTGTTGCCAAGAAAATCTCTTTTTGATCAATTGCATTTGCACAGTTTGCCTTCAAAAGTTAAAAATTCACTAATTTTTGTAATTTTAAGGGGTAAAAATGCCACAAAAACATATTTTTTGAAGAAATGACCCAATGAATTTTTCTTATTTTCCGATATATTTAAAACCCATACTTCTCCTTTATTTGATAAAAAATTCAGCATACCTTTCCATGCAAATAAGAAAGTTTTTCGCTATTTTACTGTAACCCCTCCTAATCAAATGAGGCTTTTAACGCATTTTATTGTTAAATTTAATGATCCAGTCATTCAATTGATATCAAACGTTGAAAAGAAGCTAAATTATGAAATTGTACCACCAGTTTTGAAAGTTTTTTCAATTAGCAGAATCTTACAAAAACCGGTCTTTTCAAACAATGTGCAAAAAGAGCCGTAAAATAAATGAAAACCCACTTCCGCTTTATAGAGTCGGGAGGCCGCTGTCCATTGCCACCTTAAGGGACAAAATCAGGGTGTTAAAGGGAGAATATGTTGCTTAATAAGAAAATTCATGTGCATTTAGCATGTTGCGTTTTTACATTACATATTCTTGATCTTGCCCTATACACTTCAAACAATTTCAAAGACACTGACCTTTTTCTGCACAAAAATATACAAATAAAGCCAAGTTGGGGTTATGTTTAATCATTGTGTTATGGCAATACACTCTGACCTCATAATTGCATCCTTTAGATCAAAGACAAAAATTAAATCAATCAGTTTAATAATAAACATTCAGTCTACATTCTGTGTGTAGAGATAAATACACTATCTATTTTAAGTTTAGCATACAAAACGTGTATCAATACTTCACTATAGTAGTTTGCTGGCATAAAGTTTTACAAAAATTAAAAAAAAATTGATGATAATATTATCATTTCTATGGGTATTACAGTTCAGAAAATTGTTTCTGCCAAGTAGTTCTCAAATTTCAAACAAAATTAGAATGATCAATTGAGGTTGAGAGGCTTGCTTGGTGGTCTTTGTAGACTTGCAGTAAATGGGGACTCAGAATAAAAACTGCATGCTTGTATCAAAAATTCTTTCGGAAATATTTGAACTTTTAACTTCATAGAGATGAAGGGTAATGGATGAGCAACAAGGGTTTTTTTCAGGTTCTACAAAACTGGACATGTACATCAATGATTGTGGGATTATTATATTATTATTATATCCCTAAAATACCTATTGTATTTTATACAGAATAAAGTGCAATGAATTTCCTCAAGTGATACAATTTAAACCAATCAGAAATTCTTATATTTTTGGATTTTGATTGAGCCTGTGCATGACTTTTCCGACAATTTCACACCTGCGTGAGGTAAAAACATAAATAAGTGTTGACAACTACACAATGCACTAAAAATATACGCTGACGGCATGAAGATGGATTAAGACCTTTTCTTTAATGCTTTTCGGTGGTTTATCGAGAAATAACGGTAGATTATCACTTGATAATCTCACCGCAGGAGCAGTTAAATTATCAAAAACTTATACCCTGCTTTTGTGCATTTAATCCTTTCTGACGTCATCTATGCGGGGCAAAATAAGTGACGTCACAATGAACGTTGCATAGCAATCACGCGCAAAATGACGCGCTTTACGAAAAGTTGTCCTAGAAATTTCACATTTTGTCTCATTTTTGCATCAAAGAAATAGAATAATTGTTTGTTTTTCATGTAAGATTGATTTATATTTCAATTCGTGAACAACAAAAACTCTATTTTCACTCGTAGCTCAGCCACTCGTGAAAATATAGCTTTTGTTGTTCACTCAATGAAATACAAATCGATCTTACACTGAAACAAACGATTATCCTCTATATCTATCTAAATCATGCATAGTGAAGATTCTGATCAGACTGTGTGGCTGTACAGGCTGACCAAAAACTTTTCTTTGTACACATTTGAAATTGTTGTAAATGTCACACACTGACTCAATTATATGAAATTGTAGAAAATGTCACACACATGCTCAATTATACGAAATTGTAAAAAATGTCACAAACAGGCTTAATCATATGAAATTGTAGGAAATGTCACACACAGACTCAATTATATGAAATTGTAGAAAATGTCACACACATGCTCAATTATATGAAATTGTAGAAAATGTCACAAACAGGCTTAATCATATGAAATTGTAGGAAATGTCACACACAGACTCAATTATATGAAATTGTAGGAAATGTCACACACAGGCTCAAATATATGAAATTGTAGGAAATGTCAAACAAAGACTTATATCTACTTACTTCTTTGTACCTATAGTCTATGGGTGTACATTTGATACTGTATGTCTGTTCTCGATATCGAGGTTTCCACATTTTGATCGGATCACTGTGAATTTGTAGCTGTAGTTCGCAGTGGTCTGTCAGCCAGCCCCAGTTGATCAGCCGGATACCATCTGTTTACATAGAAAAAATAGAAACTACATAATACTGTTACGTGCCAATGTAACACGAACAAAGAAGCCAGCAACAAACTTTACAATTAACAATATTTATTGACAATAATACAAGAATTATTGACAATATGAAATTAATACAAAAACAATTTACAATACCTTGAATGTTTAATCCTAAAGTTTTAATTTTAGATCCAATTTATTTAAGTTCCTGGTCCACAAATAATAAGTCCAATGATATCTGAATTTAAAATTAAACACGCTTTCAAACACACTTTTAAGATAACAAGAAATCCCCTTTTAGTTTAACACAGTACTACTAAATGAAACCATAAGTCTAAATCAAGTGAACCAAGAATGCTGTAGGAACCCCTTTATATAAAACTATAGAACAATCTGGAATAGTATAGAACATAAGAATACTCTAGAGTCTGAATCACCTTCCAAAAGGCCTTTCTAGAAAGATCTAAAATCTTCTACATATCTATTACCTTAAAGTGTCAAGAGATATTGGAAAATCCCCAGACTAATTCTAAAAATAGACATGGTAAATACCATTAGGTTTATTTATAGCTTATACATAACACTACAATTGCAAGTTCAATGCCCTAAAAAGAAAAAAAAATTCACAATAAATATCTCAGATGTTTGATGTTCAACTATTAATCTTATCAACAGGACTAAACAAGAGCACGGCCTACCAGTACCTCTGCTCGGCTGTTGATTGCTGATTGGTGAATGAAAATCTAAGTAAAAAAAGGGGCATCATTCGGAAAAAATGAAACTAGAGCATAGGTTGCTCTTTTAATTGTGAAGATTTGTACCAAGCTTCAAGTGAATGCCTTCAGTAGAACCAGAGATATCACAAAATGTCCAAGTTTTTGCACTAAGATGACATTAACAACAATGATGACCACACCAAGGCTTTAGCAATACCTCTGTTTTTCCCTGTAAACTACCTTGCTAAAAGTATTGAAAATAAAACAATTTTCTCACTGTCCCCTTTTTGTCGAAAATTGTCTACCATCAGAACATAAGGCAGTGTTTGACACTAAGTCTGAAGTCCGAACCTCCTTGTTTACATGTAGGGACTCCTGCATTTTGTAAGTAAGGATTCCAATAGACTCCAGGGCTTGTACGAGAATAGTTTAAAAAACAAATCCACAGTTAAGTTTGCTTTTCAATTCATGTCAAACCTGTAGATCTTTTCACTACAGAACTTGTTGAAGATAATATTTGCTTGCATTTAGCAGTATTATGCAACAAAACCTTCCTTGAGCAAGAAACTTGCGGAAAAGAAGAAATTGCTTGTAACAAGCAATTTCTTTGTTTCCACAATGTTCTCCCCATTATGTATATTCTGACTTATTACTTTGAGCTTTGACTCCTTATTCACAATAATTGGTGTCGATCCCTGTAAGGTGACAGTTTGTCATCAGGGCCCAAGGTTATACAAGTTTTCTCAGGCTCAGGCTCAATTTTCTCAAATTTCAATATGAGATTAAAGCCGTATTTCTGTTTTATTACTCATTTTAATGTATTAACATAAAAGATGATATTAATAAGTTGTTATAAATAACAACTTATTAATATTATCTTTTATTTTCATACATTTATTTTAATTTAAAATTTGAGAAAATTGAGCCTGGGCCTGAGAAAAGTTTTATAGCCCGGAGCCCAGATACTCAACTGCTTACCATAATTTCCAAACACATCTGGATCTGGCAATGTAATCTCAGAATTCTGTGACAGAGCATCTGAAATAAGACAGCAAAATTGAGTTGACAAACAAACTAGAGTTTTTTCCCTTTACCTGTTACCTTTAAGCCTATGTCGCATTCATATCAATTCATAAAGCCTGACATACTTAATCTATACTGTAGTAAGCAATTATATGCTCATTAAGGAAGAATTAATTTAAAGTACAAATTGATAAGTGTACCATGATTGTGTGCCTACACATTTTCTTGAGTGTTGGACAGTGGATAAAAAATCTCAAGTCAGAAAAGGGGCATAATGAAATGATGTGTTTACTTGTTGACTTTTTGTTGAAATTCTTGTTCAATTTGGAGCAAAACTATTGTCCTTTGTGTAGATAATTGTTTAAACGTGGCAAGTACTAATTAGTCCCAAGTCAAGCATTCATGCCCATTACAACAGACTTTTACAAGACAAATAGTATGGTAACTTTAATCTTTGTACCAGACCAAACTAAATTTTAGCAGACCTAAAAAGCAGAAATCATTGTGTACGAGGCTAGATTTTGCTGGTCAATCCGTCCTCTTGTGCTTATATATCGGAACAGCATTTTTACCCGACATGTCATTGTAACCTTCAATTTCTTCATTTTTCACAATGTTTTCTTTACTTTTTTTCAAGCATTTCAAAAAGCTGAAATGCATGGGAATGGGCAAACACCTACCAGTTGGTGAAAAACGTCTAGGTTTTATATGTCCCTCCCACCATTTAACCAGCACTAATTTCTCCTGATCGTCTTCTGTGTCACTCGCAAACCACTGACAGATAAAGTAGCGATAGTGGAATGTTTCGCTGCCTTCAAACCTTACTTTCTTCGACCAGATATCCCTAAAAAGTTCAGCAATTGAAATTGATCTACTATAAAAATGTATATCAACCATTTCATTTTTTTATAGCTAATTGAACTATTTGTCACATGATCGAACATCAGTATAAATTGTTTTATCCATGCACGCACCTTACAGTTGCCGCTTGCAAAAAAGTCATTTTGTTACATATGCACTAAACATGCATTGTGACACTGCTATAGATTTCATCCCAAAATTGACTTTTCTTCTCTCTTTTTCTCTTTATGTAACTTATTTTTTAATGAAAAACATTTTGACACGAAATTGATCGGGTAATAAAATTTATTTTATGATTTGTGTAACAGTGAAAAACTATTACCCTTTGTGTCAGGGATGACATTCATTTGGAACACCACTTGGCCAATCTCACGATCAACCTTGGATATACATAGACAGACTATTTTAAAAATTAGGGGAAAACATTGGAAAAACTCGATGACATCAGTTCAAATGGCGTTAGCTCTAAAAACTTTAAGTGAAAACATTCGACTCGTTTAAGTCACAGACACGAAACCATCATATCCTTTACATAAATATATTTAGATTCTAAAATAACGACTGAAAAATCTTAATTTTTGCGAACGTCGAATCATTCTCAAAAATTATGATTTTTCAGCCGTTATTTACTGTAAAATATATCTAAAGATAGCTCCGGTTGTTTCCGCGCTAGTTTTTCTTAGACTGTTTCCGCCTAACGAAATGCACAATTTTGTTACATACCCATCCGCCTTATACATCCAAGGTCTTTTGCAGTTTACAAAAATGGCCGATTGATGTTCCGAATGGGATGACATTATGAACTGTTAGCCTCTGCCTTCGGCATCAAGCATCATTTCAGAATGTCTTCCCCTCCAACACAGGACAATGGTTGTCACTGTTACACAAATCACCATGAAATAACTGTATAATTTTTACTGATCACAAGAAAGTTACAATAAATTTGCTTAACAGTGGAATGGAAAAGGTTGCAATAGTAAATTATTCACCTCTAACTAGTATTTTGAACATACATCAAAACTGCTGACAATATTTATTCAAGATGCTGTTATATTTGGAGTAGTAAACAGTTTCAATACATCAGCAAATTTTCATAGCAAAACTAGCAAATAACACTAGTTGTTTGTAAAACATTTATGCCCCCCCCCATAAAAGCAGGTCAATGACCTGTTCTTTGTCAATCAACAAAGGGCAATAACTCACACAATATTATGAGTATAGTTATGGTTCTTGTGCAATGCACTTCTACCCAATGAGATCTATCCACCTGTGAAGTTTAATGATTCTAGATTGCATACTTTTCGAGATATGCTCCCGACAACAAAAAGGTCTACAGACGATATGACTGACGGACCGACTGACAAGTGCAAAGCAATATACCCCCTCTTCTTTGAAGAGGAGCATTATTATTGATTTATCACATTCTTCCACCTACATATTGCCCTTTTTCTGCAACAGTATTTACTACCATAAGTCATACAGGATAATCGTTTGTTAAAGTGTAAGATCGATTTATATTTCATTGAGTGAACAACAAAAGCTATATTTTCACAAGTGGCAGAGCCACGAGTGAAATATAGCTTTTGTTTTTCACGAAATGAAATATTAATCGATCTTACTCGAAAAACAAACGATTACATGTATTCTATTTCTTTAATGCAAAAATGAGACAAAATGTGAATTTTCTAGGACATATTTTCGTAAAGCGCGTCATTTTGCGTGTGATTGCTTTGCAACGTTTATTGTGACGTCACTTATTTCGCCCCACATAGATGCCGTCAGATAGGATGAAATGCACAAAAGCAGGGTATAAGTTTTTGATAATTTCACTGCTTTTGCGGTGAGTTTATCAAGTGATAATCTACCGTTATTTCTCGATAAACCACCGAAAAGCATTAAAGAATATGTGATACTAAACTTCATCACTACAATTTTTTCAAGCTGTTTAAACTAGATATTGGTCCCAAAATTGGTAAAAGTTAATAATTGGCATAAAAATTCTCGTCAAATACAAACCAACAGCTAATTCTGCCCTTGCATGTTTAATTTAAGCTGCTCTCTCACAGAATGGGATGATGCAAATCTTGAACTTTTTTGTAAAATTAAAATGAAGTTTCAACTTAAAATGTTATGATTCATTTATTGAGTCTCTGCAAATGTTGACCAAACTTTTCTCTTTTTTTTTTAACTTATAAGTTATATGAGTCTGTATGTGACATTTCCAACAATTTCCAACATGCGCAAAGCAAAGACTCTGGCCATTCTGTGCATCCGCACAGTCTGACCAGAGTCTTCATAATGCTATATGTACATGTACATAGATAAGGTCTCAAAAGTATCTGTAGACAGTTTGGTAATCTCAAAATGGCACTATGTAACTGACCGAGCTTCTAAATGTTTGCGCCTCACACAGATGTCAAATTGTTTGAAATGTGACGCACAGGCTCAAATATTAGAAAAAATAAGGTTTATGAGACACTTGCCTCAACTTTTGTCTCTACTTCATTTTTTTTTTTTTTAATATTTATAGTCTGCTTGAATTCTATAAAGACCAAGGTTTTCACCAATTACACAAAATAATGTGGGTTAACATGTTTTGTTATTGGTAATTATCTTAATAATGTGAGTAAAGATGTTTTTTATTTGGTAATCATCATAATATAAGCTACATACCATTCCAAAAAATATTTTTTGAGAAACATATGTTTTCAAAATAATAATTTTGTCTATTTGTTTGATGTTAATATTTTTGCATATTTCTGCTCTCAAAAACGAGGGTTGGAAAGGCTGTTCCTTATTTAGAAAATGTAAACATATAGTAAAAATACATGGTTGTATACTAAACTTTTGATACATGTACTATAAAATCGCAATTATTCCTTTTTTGGACATGATTATTAGCATATTGACCGTCACATCATTTTGAACTGAAATATGTGAATTGTGCTGTTATAACTCTCCTGTTTTCTGGATTTTCTTCAAGGAAATCACAACAATTTTGTTCAATAATCCATTTTGATTGGTCTGAATAAGGGAGTATAGGGTTCATCTCAGAATAGATAAAGATCATCTCAGAATAGATGATTATTGCAGGTCAACTGTTTCTCCGTTTAGCTAGCGGAAAGCAAAATGTCAATGGACTGACATTAGTTTTCACCAATTCATTTTAGAGAATTTTGGCTAAATTTTGGTCCATATATAGAAGTCAAACGGACTATGTTTATGGGTATTTATTGAATTTTGCGCTCATCCAAAAGCACAATATGTACAGAAAAAACACTATATGATAATTCTTACCCATCTTCTGAGCATTCCTCAAAACATGTTGTCTCATCCACATCGCCGTCCATCTTTTTTGTCTCTCGTCTCATACTGACGGCTAAATGAGGGTCCCAGTTCCCCAGTTCATGAACGTCTCCCACAATGCATACTGTTTCTCCTGGTCTTGTCTTAGCTTTTACCCTGTATAATCATATAATGTATCAAAAAGGCTAAATAAGCATAATGAAATAATTTACCATAGCTTCTGATAAGATTCCACTTGTCTATAATTAATATTGCAACACAAGATACTGTTAAACCACATCCTCGGATACCCAGGGTCTCCCTTTTTGCTACGCTAGATATAGCGTAGAAAAAAGCAAGATCCCGGGTATCCAAGGATAGTTAAACCATTGCATAGAGGATAATCGTTAGTTTCAGTGTAAGATCATTTTACTTTTCATTTTGTGAACATATTTTCTCTTAAATAGTAAGAAAACAATAATTTGTAAATGGATTTAGAATGGCATTTTGTGTTTTTCTGTTCAATCTATGTATTATCAAAATGAAGAAATAAATCATTAATTTTATTTTAATAAATAACTGCCCTTGTAACACAATTTCATTCTGATAGAATCAACTAGTCTTCAAATGCCTTCAATCATTAGAAAATGAAAGGGAACTCTGTCATTCTTTCATGTCCGAGTAATCACCCTTTTCCATAGAATGACAGCCCTTTGCACATCTACCTATTTGTCACCCAAACCTGAAATAAAGAATAACCAAGGCTCATGTTTGACCCTTAAACCACGATTTTGACCCCCCCCCATTGTAGATATCTTAATTTGACCCCTAGAAATTTCTTCCAAGGGAGTCATTTTTACCCCTTGAGAGGAAATACTAAGGGTCAAAACATGGTTTTATACCTAAGATTTTCACAAATTACCATCTAAAGTTCTACAAATTAATTACTTGTTTCAAATCATTACAAGAAACAGTTAAAATTTCTCTTAAATATGCAAAATTCCACTAATGATTTGCTTTTTCTGTAATTTTGATCCCTTTAAATTCAGATTTGACCCCCAGAGGTGAGGAGTCAATGACTCCCAAATGTCAAACACTAACTCAAGCCCTTTATAACTGTTACAGAAAAAGAATATCAGAATACTTTCCAAAAAGAAATATGTAATTTTTGTCTCATTGAAGCAGTTATGTACGTTTGAAGCAAATTTTGTTCAAACGGCCCTACACGCTAAGGGTAACTTCACATTTATTTTGTCCTATTATTCTTTTTAAGTTCTTAAATTCAAATTTGAAAACTTATATCTGTTGTACCTTGGACTTATTACTTTCAGTAGTTTGCTTCTTTTCTCAGCTGACACGTTTATATGATTGAAAAGTGTTCAACCCCATTCACAATCATTTTTTTTTTTTTTCAGATCTACTTCAAAAGTTGATTTTGATGTTAACTGATGGACTGATCAAATGGCAAAATTTCTTTGATAAATTCAAAAATCTTCACTGATTTTGTTAAAAGGTACTAGCCACTGTCTATTTCCTTTGGGAATCAGCACCAAGTAGAGTAAAATTATCTTATCTCAGACGGTTTGTCTTCAGTTTCTTGAGCAGCGGAAACGTCTTTTCCCTATACCCACTTGAATATTACCAACTTGAATATTATTTTGTGAACACTTATTTCTTTCATTTTGGGATTTCATAACAGGTTCCTGTTCAAATATTTCTTATAATTCAAAATATGGGTTTTAAAAAAATCTCAGAATACAGGGTAACAGCAACTAACCAATCTTTCATTACTGTAACTGTACTGTTAGGCAGATAGTTCTGTGTAATATATGCTTTTCGCCGTTGTCTTTTGATTATTAAAGCCCTTACTAATTTAGACTGGTTGACTATCATAAAAGCTGACAGGTAGTCACCAAAATACAGGCACACAGTATTGGCTTTTCAATAATTGATGACGTAAGCCCACCTAGCACTTCTGATTGGCTTTATGAATTGTTTGTACACAACAAGTCAGGAGGGGGCGCCATTTTGCCTTTCGCCTTACTTTGTTTTTTAAGGTAATGTCCTTAAAGAAAGTATACATTCATAGATAATCTATATTACCCTAAAGTTTTTTCGTCAGTATATAATCTTTTCACACATAGATTAATGAATAAACCCAATTATCGTTTTAACTTTGTTATAGATCGGAGCATCGTTTTCATTTTTATAGACTAGAAATTTGAAGGGTTAGGTCCATAGACTATGGGCGAAGAAATCGGTGTATACCTGTTGGCTTCATACATGAGTCGACAGTAGGACCAGTCTATAACTAATTATCATTAGTGATGAGTAAATAGTCCATCATCCACTTTCATTAATGCTAATTGGAAAATACAGTTCTCTCATGCAAAAACCATGCAAGACTTCTTTGCGGGGAAATAGCTAATTTACATCCATTGAAAGTCAGACTCCGCCAACAACGTCTATGGATAACCAATTAAAATTGGCTGTTAAAGCTAATTAATGCCACACCTACTCTAGTCTAACAGACTTCAGATATGCCCATTATTGATTATTCCATGGTGCTACAAATTGTACGGTAAACAATCCTGTGTTTTTCTAAAACATGCTTTGCAAGATAAACATACAGGTGTATAACACACATCGCAATGTTATACTCGATGCATTACCAAGTTTTTTTTGCAACTCAAAAAAAGCAGGGAACATGTTTTGTTGGGAGCAAGAGGTCAAAAAATTCTTTTTCAGAGAATCTCTCAGTCATGACCCACTTTCAGGGATAATTCTTGCTCAGAATTTAATGTGCAAACAAGAGCACCGCAGGCAGGTGCCAACGCTCGGCTGTCTATTAATTTTTAGGCAAATGCAAAGATATGAACTTGGTACCTACAGAAAGGTCTTGTACAAAGTAATACTCATTTGAAATATGATGGCTCTTTGACTTACCATTCAAAAATTATGACCAACATTATATTTTTTCAAACAAATTTGACCTCGAATAATGACCTGATGACCTTGAACTTGGTATCACCAGAAAGGTCTTGTCCCAAGCAATGATCATGTGAAATATGAAGGCTCTATGAATTACCATTCAAAATTTATGGCCAAGGTAAAATATTTAAAGAAATTTGACCTTGAAAGATGACATGACCTTGACTGATGACTTTGAACTTGGTTCCTACGGTAAGGTCTTCTCCCAAGCAATAATCATGTGAAATATGAAGGCTCTATGACTTACCATTCAAAAGTTATGACCGAGGTTAAATTTTTCAAACAAATTTGACCTTGAAAAATGACTTTGACCTTGACTGATGACCTTGAACTTGGTTCCTACAGAAAGGTCTTGTCCCAAGCAAAGAACATGTGAAATATGAAGGCTCTATGACTTACCATTAAAAAATTATGACCAAGGTTAAATTTTTCAAACAAATTTGACCTTGAAAAATGACCTTGACCTTGACTGATGACCTTGAACTTGGTTCCTACAGAAAGGTCTTGTCCCAAGCAATGATAATGTGAAATATGAAGGCTCTATGACTTACCATTAAAAAATTATGACCAAGGTTAAATTTCTTAAAAACAAATTTGACCTTGAAAATGACTTTGACCTTGACTGATGACCTTGAACTTGGTACTTACAGAAAGGACTAGTCCCAAGCAAAGAACATTTGAAATATGAAGGCTCTATGACTTACCATTCCAAAGTTATGACCAAGGTTAAATTTTTTAAAGAAATTAGACCTTGAAAAATGACCTTGACCTTGACTGATGACCTTGACCTTGGTACTTACAGAAAGGTCTTGTCCCAAGCAATAATCATGTGAAATATAAGGGCTCTATGACTTACCATTCAAAAGTTATGACCAAAGTTAAAGTTTGTCATGCCAATGACAACACCAGCGCCAACACCAACAACAACGCGAACGACGCCAAGGTGATCATAATACCTCGGGTTTTCTTCGAAAACAGCCGAGCTGAAAATCTTATTCAGTTGGAACTAATGAGGAAAAACAAGTTTTCAATGGCAAATTGAACCTATCTATATATATACTGCCTAACTCCCCTTTCGGGTATTACTGGCAGGAGCGTGTCTGTGCTGGAATAAAAACTGTTAGTCATTGGTTAGGGTGCCAAATTTTAAAAGTATTGTTAGTGTTAGATTAAAAGATCTGGTAGAACAATTTTGGTTATTCAGGGACGGCTCACTATCTGAAAAGAATCAAGACTCTTCTTGAACGCGGCAATATCAGGTTGCTGTACGATTGTTTCTGGTAGGCTGTTCCAAAATATCACTGTATAAGGAAAAAAGAATATTCAAAGTAGGAAGCATTTGTGTGGATCTGTCTAAAAGATTTTGTGTGCATATGTGGGGTGATCCTTACTGGTTTTTCAAGATAAGTTTGTATTGGTACTGCAACAAAACAATTCACAATTTTATAAAACATGGTGACTCTGGTGTTGTCTCGTCAGGTTCCAAAGAATCCACTCGTCTGCTCGTATTTACGAGGAAGAAATCACGGAGGACGGGTGGAAATTCAAAGTCAGTCGTCCGCCCGGACAAGTGAAGAATTAATGGAACTAAATAACAATGCCTAGAGTCTGAGTAAATACGGATAAAAGACAAGGGGCTCTCAAACAATTAAATAATGACAGAAGTTCGCTTCAACTCAAACTGTAGACAGTCATGTACTTTGATTTCTAAAAATAAACTTCCGGTATTGGCATGATATAACCCGGTACCCAAACATCGTAAATATTTATCAATCCCAAAAACATGGAAATTATCGAGACTTCAAAGGTTTTTTCACGTGTTTTGTATATATCTACTACTTCTTTAGTTGTATATAAACATGGTCATTGAATTGAACATGAAAAATCCACAATATTGTATGTTAAAAAATAAATTAACATAATTAGAATACATTATCCCTCGTCGGAATCTTTTTACCGGTATTTAATCTCTGAAATTAAAGTTATTTTGACGTCATAAATTTTGTCTTTTTGTTTCGTCTGCACTCTAAAATGACATCTTCAGATATAAGTTAGTTTTTTAAAAGATCATTGGCCAATCCTAGGGCGAGTGACATTCAAAGCAGGACGAGTAACTTTTTCAAGTGACTTGCCCTGAAGGATGAGTGCCTTTTTCTGAATTCTTTGGACCCTGCTCGTCTATATCGAAGAGTTTGCCAGCCAAGATCCTTCTGCAAATCCTTTTTTAAAAATATATTTTGCTGTGAGATTTTTCTCTCATTTAGCCAATTCAAATGAGATTTCTGGCTCAAAAATGAGAAAATCATTAAAATATGAACGCATATTTACATTTGTAATAGACAATAGTATTTTCTCTAATATGGTCCATTATATTCATTTGGCTCTGTTTGGCAACCTACAATCCATATGAAATTTAACATTGAACGTGGTTGGGCAAGTTGTAGCCTTGAGATTCCCCTATTCGAGCAGACCCCTGTTTACGATCATTCTTATTTTTGGTGATATTTGCCTAATATGCAAATTGTCAGAAATATTTTTCAAAAATATTATATGCGCAGAGAATGCTACAAACATGCTTAATTCTTTTTAATTAACGACTTTTTCTGCCCTACTATTATTTTGATCAGCCTTTTTTAAAAATTTTGGGGCCCTTAAATTGATTTTGTGTTGCTCAACTGGCTTTGTGTAATTGACTTTTAAAATGATTAAAGATTAAAAGAAAGAGATCTCTTTGATTTTGTAAGTCAGTTTCAATAGTTTGTGATATTCAAATTTGATCTTGGAATGAAAGTTGTCAAGGTGCTCAATTATGGGAGACTGTTTTTAGGTCTTTCAAGTCAGTGTACCTTTGCCCAAACATCACACGATGTAACTTAATTATGTAACCAATCTTATTTTTCTTCACATGGAAATATCACAATTAAGTTTATGCTACTTTCAGTGTAGTTTACAGAGGAATATTGCAATGTTGGAGTGTGAATGAGCAAATTTAATAGCTTAAGGTGCCTGTGTTCGAATATGGGATACTACAGGCTAAAGAATTTCTTCTAACAACTCAGGGAAACAAATTTACAGGCAGTGGATCATTACCTGAAATTCACCTCATAAGTCATTGAAAGCATCATTTTAGGTCCTTTTCTTTCTTTTTTTTTCCACATCAATTATTCAGGTTTAAACAAATCAGCAAGGTAAATTTCACATTTCTTTATTTTGATATTCTGTTTTTACATTGTTAACGCGAAAACTCATGACACATTATATGTTTTGACAGGGTGCGTGGAAATGCCGAAATAGACATGAATACCGAAATAGACCGAAATACACCGAAATATACCGAAATACACCGAAATACACTAAAAATATACCGAAATAGGAAAAATATTAAGGAAAAAAAGAGATAAATATCTTTTATCTTTGTGATGAAACTTTTATATGATGGCAGTGCCGAGCGCGAAACTGGAATAACTGTAAAAAATTCTTAACAAGTATCCGAAAAAAGTGTATTTCGGTATTCGTTAAGTATGCAGAACGCACCAAGATAGTACATCAAAAATTCGAAAATACCTTAATACAGCCTAAACAGGGGCTAAAAATGTGTATTTCAGTATTTGATGAAATATGCATATCTCACCTGTTTAGTACATCAACAAATTGAAAATACCGAAATACAGCCTAAACCAGTTATAACAATGTCTATTTCGGTATTTGATGAAATATGCATATCTCACATGTGTAGTACATCAACAAATTGAAAATACCGAAATACAGCCTTAACCAGTTATAACAATGTCTTTTTCGGTATTTGATAATATGCATTTCTCACCTATGTAGTACACCAAGAAGTCGAAAATGCCGAAATAGAGTCTTAACTAGTTATAACAATGTCTATTTAGGTATTTGATAAAATATGCATATCTAACATGTTTAGTACATGAAAATTGGTCGAAAATGCCGAAATACAGTCCAAACCAGTTATAACAAAGTCTATACGGTATTTGATGAAATATGCATATCTCACCTGTGTAGTACATCAAGAAGTGGAAAATACCGAAATACAGTCTTAACCAGTTATAACAATGTGTATTTCGGTATTTGATGAAATATGCATATCTTACCTGTGTAGTACATCAAGAATTCGAAAATACGGAATAACATTCTAAAACAGTTTTAACAATGTGTATTTCGTTTTTTGATGAAATATCCATATCTCACCTGTGTAGTACATCAAGAAGTGGAAAATATCGAAATACAGCCTAGACCAGTTATAGCAATGTGTATTTCGGTATTTGATGAGACATCCATTTCTCACCTGTGTAGTACATCAAGTAGTTGAAAATACTGACATACAGTCATAACTAGTAATAACAATGTCTATTTCGGTATTTGATGAAATATGCACATCTCACCTGTGAAGTACATCAAGAGGTCGAAAATACCGACATACAGTCTTCACCTGTGTAGTATATCAAGCAGTTGAAAATGCAAAAATACAGCCTAAACAAGTTATAACAATGTGTATTTCGGTATTTGATGAAATATGCATATCTCTCCTGTGTAGTACACCAAGAAGTTAAAAATACCGAAATACACCCTTAACCAGTTATAACAATGTCTATTTCGGTATTTGATGAAACATCCATTTCTCACCTGTGAAGTTCATCAAGAAGTAGAAAATACCGACATACAGTCTTAACTAGCTATAACAATGTCTTTTTCGGTGTTGATGAAGTATCCATATCTCACCTGTGTAGTACATCAAGAGGTCGAAAATACGGAATTACATGCTAAACCAGTTATAACAATGTGTGTTTCGGTATTTGATGAAATATCCATATCTCACCTGTGTGGTACATCAAGAAGTCGAAAATACCGAAATACAGTCAAAACCAGTTTAAACAATGTCTATTTCGGTTACTAAAGTTATTAAAAAGTTATAAAAGGGACTGGAATCGTAATTGTTCCGTAAGATTTCAAAACTCACAATATTTCACAAAGTTGATTGAAGTTTTTCTAATGTTATCATTAGAAAAGCCTCGGTTAAGACTGTTACAGTTTATTACTTCCGAAACATTGCAGAACTAACATTACCAAAAGTTATTGTGACGTGAGTTATTTGTCTCCCAGCAAAAGTCGATTCATAGGTACTTAGAACGTTAGTCTGATGGGCAGCTGGTGGTTCGGATAAAATGTTATACCTTTGTGTTTAAAGCAACACGTGTCATTGGCAGATACCACGGCCTATTGTTTCATCATCCGATATCTGTCTTATATGGTAATTATATCCGTCTGATATAATGACCGTTGAGACAAAAATCGCAATATGAAACAATTCCCCGAGGTAGGTACACCTTTCGCCGCAAAATAAATGAAAAATGTCTTTTCTTAATTATTCTAATAGAATCCGACAATATTTGAGGACTTAATCGTGCAAACGAGAATTATAAAAAATAAGCCGGTATCAAGATTTATTTTACTAAACAAAACACTTGATATGTTAATATGTTCAATACACAAACACCTATCCATTATGTGTGCCTTACTGTCCTAGTTGACAGTCACCCGCACCTGTGTCAATATAAATATACGTGTAATGTGTGACAATAGTGAATACACAGTCTATTGTGGGATAGCCGACAGTGGGACGAGTCTAGACACAAATACCGAAATAAACACTAACCTAGTGATAAATGTATTTCGGTTTTTGATGAAAAATGCACATCTCTCCTATGTAATACACCAAGAAGGAGAAAATACCGAAAAAGAGTCATAATAATTGATAAAATAGGTCTATCTCGAAATTTGGAGAATCATGCAAGTAATACATGTACTGATTTATCAAGACATGGAAATAACCGAAATACAGCCCAAGTAAGGGAATAGGGTGTATTTGGACATTCGATTAAATATGCATCTCGCTTGTGTAGAGGTCGGAAATACCGAAATACTGCCTGAACTATTATGTATGTCGGTATTTGATGAAACATACATTACTCACATGTATAGCGCAAGTTAAGACCGAAAATACCGAAATACAGCCTAAACTAGTTCTAAAAATGTGTATTTCGGTATTTGATGAAATATTCAGAACGCACCTGAACGGTACATCAAAAAGTCGAAAAAGTCAAAAAGTCAAAATAATGTGTAATACGATATTCGATGAAATTATCTAACTTATAATCAAATTATCTAGCATATCTATTATACCAGTATAGTTCACCAAGAGGTCGAACATAACGAAATACAGACTAAACTAGTTATAACCAAGTGTATTTCGGTATTTGATGATATACATGTATGTAGATATCTCAATGCATTCAAAGGACGAAGATACCGAAATGCAGTTCAAACAAGTCATATTTATATGAAATATATATGTTACGGTATTTGATGAAACACGCATATATCACCTTTGCAGTACAACAGGCTGTCAAAAATATGAAAACTTAGACAAAACAAACGCCAAAAATAATTTTCCGGTTTTTGATGAACCAACACTTCTTACCTTTACAGTAAGGTATGAGGTCGAAAATAACGAAATACAGTCTACACTTGTGATTAAAAAAAAAAGTGTATTTCGGTATTTGATGAAATATACAGAACGCACCTGAACGGTACATCAAAAATACAACTTAAACCAGTTATGAAGTGTGTTTTTCGGTATTCGTTAAAATCATCTGTCTAATTATCTATTCTACCAGTATAGTTAATCAAGAGGTCGAACATAACGAAATACAGACTAAACTAGTTATAACTATGTGTATTTCGGTGTTTGATGAAACGTGCAGTTATCTCACCTTTTATGTGCATTTAAAGGTCGAAGATACCGAATAACAGTTTAGACAATTGATAAAAATGTGTATTTCGGTATTTGATGAAATAAGCATATTTCACCTTTGCAGTACATCAAGCTGTTAGAAATATAAAAATTAAGGCAAAAAAAGTGCCAATTATTAAATTTTCGGTTTTGATTCATTTCTCACCTTGGAGTAATGTATGAGGTCGAAACTAACGAAATACAGTCTTTACCTGTGATAAAAATGTGTATTTCGGTATTTGATGCAATATGCAGAACGCACATGAACAGTTCAATCCAAAAAGTCGAAAATATAAAAATAAAACTTTAAAAGCCAGTTCTGAAAATGTGTACTTCGGTATTCGACAAAGTTATCAACCCGATCAGGATTTCTGGAAGGTATCTGAGAGAGCTGCCCAAAGGATCATTCCTGTGAAATTCTGTGAAATTCTACTCAGTAGTTCAGCGGGAGAGTTCAAATGTTTATATAAATAGCTAACGCACGGACGCGCGGACTAACGGCAGACAACCCGCCACGACATTAGCTCCAGTGGAGCAAAAGATGATTGATGGAATATATACTTAGTTCTAAAAGTGTGCACTTTTGAATTTTGAATATCTCTGAAATTATACAATCTATCGTCACGAAACGTCGTATGACTATCCCTAAGAGTATATAACATTACTTGAAAACAAAAATCGCGCGATGAGCAAATTTTTTCTGCTACATTTGAGACATTTGATTGTGCATGTTTCGCATGTGGATCACGCGTTAGAAGAATAATTGAAGTGAAAATGCAATCAGTTGAATCCATGCGGCTTTCCTAAGCATAAAATCACATCTTCAATACAACTATGCATGATCCTGAAGCGTGGTTTGACGTCCAATAAACGTCGTTGAACAAAATCGAACCTTGTCAGATTTAGAACGTCATTAAAATTGATTGAATATTCATGTTCCAATAGAAATCGAGGTCATCATTTTGTAAGGCTGTACATAAGTAAATCGAGATGTCTTAGAGCGCCAAAGCACCATTCAAGAACAAGCTTCTGGCCTAACATCATGGCAATGTTTAACGTTGACGTACACATAACGTCTACATAAAAATTAAAAATTTGTTTGGCAATGTCTTAAAACGGCTTCTTAAACTCAATAATGCAACATCAACACAAAGCCCTTACCAAAGAAAAAGATGTATGTCGGTCACATCTCAACAATGTAAGTTCTGCCTGCGCGTAAGCGGCATGCAATACTTTATCAAAAGCTGATTTGAATTTTAATTCCAAAAGGTCTTGACTAAAGTATGGTATCAAAATTATAACATAATTTTCCTCCAATCTTGTAAAAATCAAGAGAAGTGCAAAAGGTAAAAGTGCACAATTTCTTATGGAACTGGGTATAGAATTAAAGCTGATCAAATGCTCATTAAATGACAAAGATAACAAGCGAAACAGTAATGAAAATGTTGAAAACGCCATCCGACTCGATCAAAATTATTCTTAACCGCTCACTCAGCGCCCCATTAATTCATTCCTAACACTCAAACCATTCACAAACGCTCAAAAATGACTAAAGGTAAGATCAACCGCTAAATTCAAAATAAATATAGCTAGAACACATCTCGATTTCACTTAATTACTTGAAACTGTATCTATCTTTAGTCTGATTGGTTCTTGAAAAATAGGAAAACTATTAATAGAATGTATATGCATATTTTTTGAAAGGAGGGTTATAAATATCTCTAATTTTGTTCCTCTGGAACAAAAGTGGCGACATTGGATTACCTCCCGTTAATTTCACTCATTCAATTTCATTCCAAAATCAATCACCTTGTCCAACTCACGATGTTGTTAAATGTAATAGAATCTCACTCGTTTCTTCCAATTTGGGTAAATCGAGCGATAATCTATTACCCCCCCCCCCCCCTCCCCTTTTCGATAATAAAACACATTACCCTCATTTCATTTCTTCATTGTTCGCAATGACTTCTCCATAAATCAACATTTCTAAAAAAAAAAAAAAAAAAAAGAAAAAAAGGGGGGGGGGGGATAGCCGAAACCCTAAAAATTGCAGTTTTCAACTTCTTAAAAGTAGGGCCAGTTGTCTGATATAGGTTGAAAAAACCGGCTTTCGGTTTTATCCAATTATGTCAACTTTTTGGTAAAAGGAGACTTTAAATGCAAACATAAGCGTAAAAATATTCCATCTTCCTGTATAAGATGAACGAATAAGTGAGATATTCTGAAATCGTATAGGCCTTAAGGATACAGGATAGTCATTTTCTCTTCGTTATATAACTTTTATATGCTAACTTTGGTTCAAGCGCCCAACTGCATCGACTGAGTGAATTGTGGAATTAAATTCCAAATAGTTTCACTCTATGATTGTCTTGACATGACGAAGCGCCGGAAAACGTTTGAAATGACAGCAAAGACAACCAATCGGTGAAAGATTATTAACAGTTCATATGCGTGGATGCAATTCCGATGCTTGAGAAATTATCATTCTCCGAACCTAGAGGCTTTAATACGAAACATTGGTTTAAAGGATGCATTTTGATTCCATGGCACAAAGTAAACCATCTTTGTTTTGACTAAACTGAAACATATTAAGGGCTAAAAGA
The DNA here is from genome assembly GCA_948146395.1 of Fragum whitleyi. Classification (NCBI taxonomy): domain Eukaryota; kingdom Metazoa; phylum Mollusca; class Bivalvia; order Cardiida; family Cardiidae; genus Fragum; species Fragum whitleyi. The sequence goes on along the minus strand of OX411543.1, from coordinate 18,642,106 downwards.
GAACACAACACTATGTAATAATAATTAGTCTAATAATGAAGCCAATATAATGTTCTTGTAGTTTCAAGCATAAGTGTAAAATGTTGTAATAACATGCATATACATGTATATATTAAAACAATAGAATATCACAGATGTTAACAAATAATCACTGAAAAATCAAACATTGAATTATCACAAAAGTATTTGGAAGTTAGGTTTATTTGATATCAACAGAAATATCAATATACCATGGAGATTAGTAAATACATGAAAAAATGACTAACTGGAGGTGCACACAGTATCGATCTTAAACAACGTCTTGCTGTGACGAAAATTATTCGAAAATTTTTGGCCCCGGTTGGAAACGATGTTTGACTATTCAATTGAAGGAGTCTCCAGATAGTCCATCATAGCGTGACGGAACATCAGTATAGAGATATGTGACTGTTGTATGTTGGAAAAAAATTATAACCAATTTTGTTGACAATGGTTTGCTGGCAACATTCTTTTTATCATTATTATTTCTTTTGTGCAGATAATTTATTCACAAGAAACAGAATAAGATGGGTATTTTCACATTTGTTCTCGATTTTTTTCAATGCGTATACTGTTTGGAATCGGTTGGAGGGCAAAATGTGGAAATCAATGCGACGAAGCGTCTTCAGCTATGTTTTTGATGGTTCAATTACGGTTACAGTGTATAACATCGAGAAATTGACAACCATTCCGATCAAAACAATTCATTCAGCGCCCCAACAATTCATTCGAAACACTTTCTTCCATCACTCAAAAACGCTCCAAAATTGTTCAAAAAAATCAATCAAAATGATCAAAAGTTAAATAAAATTGGTCAAATAAATGCATTTGGCAAGTGTTGATTGTAATAAAGTTCTTATCTGTCGGTGAAGACAAAGAGAGAGAGAGAGAAAAAAGAAAAAAAGAAAATAACCCAGATTATTTATAGAAGGAAGGTAAAAAAACCCCGTTGTTTTACGTCCTTTGAAAATCATTCAAAACTGCATTATCACAGTCAAATTAAAACCAAAATCATTCATCTTGTAAATCTTACGATGTTAGTAACTGTGCTTCCAATATAGAATATAAAGAATATAGATTATTTTTTATGTTCATGTTCCCGAGCCTGAAAAAGTATCTCCAAATTCAAATATGTGACAGTAGATTTCTTTCTTCCATTAATATTTTGACATACGAACAGGCATACGCGAATACAAACAATCTTAAAATAAGTATCCCCCCCGAAATGTAGTTTGTGATTTATGAAATTGTCAATTATCAATATATTAAAAGACACATGTCATCGATGATTTTCGCATGGCAGGGCCGATCCTAACGGGATACCGAAATTAGGGAAAGTTAATTCACACTGACGTCGCGCACGGTAATGCGGCACAAAAATGTAACGTCAAAATAGCGAACGTTGATAATGTAGCGCCTAGTTTTTTATCGAAAATAAGGTCACCATAACTGTTTTATATATATATAAAAATCCAAGTAACCAGAATATATATATATTAGAAGAAAGAGATGCAGAAATAGTTAAAGGATGTTATTATTGGCATAGGCCTATGCTAATTGTCGATTTAAATGCAAACTTTCGGCCAATTATTAATATTAATGAATATGTGTTGTGTCCATCAAGATTCATCAATTCTGATTTCAGAGCCCGTGGTTATAAAATATTTTTTGTGCTCAATTGAGAATGTTCTCAAATTTAGAATTTGGATTAATGTAGGGAAATCAAAGATGATATTATTAAGTTGTTATGTTATTTATAACAACTTATCAATAATATCTTTGATGTTCATACATTTATTTCAGTATTATAACTGAATTTCGGCTATAATGTTGGGTTGAATTTTAAGAAAAAATTGAATCTAGAATGAGAAAGGTTTTATAACCTCAGGCCCTGTACAGTTCCATCTGAAAATTTTTTCAACTGTGAATATTTCAATCAGTAAAATTCAAGAATTTCGTCGATTTATCGCAAAATTGCTGGTCATTTTAGTGTTTGAATATAAGAATTTATTGAACGTATAATCTTATTCGGATAAAAATCGGCAAAGTCACGTTTTTGTCTGTTAATAAATAACCCGTTTAATGAATTCGCTATTTCATCAACACTCGTTAAATATCTCTCTTGTACAAATAGGGCCATCAAATCCCACTTCTTGCTTCATTTCAGAACAGTTCAATCTGCGAAAGACTCTACTGTCCTGTCTCTCAGGTTCGCTTACAGAATGGGAAGTGCGGATTTGCCGCCAAGTTCGTGAAGATCGAAAATCTAATCCTTTGTTTAAACGTTTCTTCTGACCAAGATCCATTTCATCCCAACGTCACAGAGATGTCCGGAGGACAAGTCCATTCTCTGCTGAGGGAAAGAATGCCGTGGTCAGAAAATTGGAGTATCAATTTGATAGGATCAATCATCCACAAGGAGTCGAGCAAACTTGAGTTTCTGGTATGTCTTGTACAAAAGATGAAATATCTAAATCTAGAATCCTTGAAAAACGAAATCATCGCAAGCCTAGCTAAAAAGTGGAAGATTGGATCTGGACCAGATGGAGACTTGGATCAGGCATTTTCAAAACATGGTCAGCTAGTTCCAGAAGATAGAATATTTCTGAAGCCACGCTGGTCACGGTTTGATACGCCACTCACGTCAAACTTAACCTCTCCGATATGGAAAACGATGTACGCCAAAAGAATACGTGCCCCTTTCACCTACGATGAGATGCTCATATGCGAACAAATCGAGCTACAACCTGATGAATACCAGTTAGAGAATGAAGGTTCTGTAATGTACCTACAGAGCCAACATACGTATATATATCCAAACCAATATTTGGTGTTGGAGAGTGGAGATAGGCCCAAGCGAGTCCGGGTTTGTCTCGAGAATTCTGGATACGTAAAGGTAGTGAGCGGTGGACCGAGAACCACGAATGGAAAGACACTACAGGTCATCTTTATACTGGGCTGTGTAATCGGCTTGAGTGAATTCGCCAACAAAGCTTAAAATGAATTTAAAAGAAGTTATATAGTTAATGCACTGAATAACAAAAATAACGCACATGATGAATAATTCAGTACCAAAATCGATCATATTACTGATACGAGATTACTTGTTATTGGCTAGCTTGTATATACGATGTTTATTCACTTAGAACAGTCTTGCACTTAACCCTTGATGAGATTAGACATCTGAATATGATAAAACTATCGCTTGAGTAACAGATGGAAAGTATCGTTCCAAATTAATGATGGTAAGGTAGTACAAAACCAAAGGAATATTCTTCAGGTAAAGAAAAGCTTTCGACTTTTATGAAACGGCATTTTTGAATTTAGGAACATCATAGCGCCATTTCCACAATAAACGAATTCATTACATATTTAAAAGCAAGGGAACTTCCACCTGCTATTCATTGAAAAACAGTTATATCAAAATAAATGTGATGTGTTATTTTCGTTGTTTAGTATCAATTGAAAAGACAAAAAGGTTCGATATATATAGAGAAAGACATTCTAAAACTATGGATACTTTTATACACATGTAGATTCTTAAAGAGTTTAATTGTAAATGCGTGAGTGTACAAAAAATGTTTTGAATACTACATTGTTTTATTTTGAAACACACTGAATCAAAACGTTTCTAATCGCTCACTCAGTGATTCATTACTTACTTACTTACTTACTTACTTACTTACTTACTTACTTACTTACTTACTTACTTACTTACTTACTTACTTACTTACTTACTTACTTACTTACTTAATTAATTAATTCATTCATTCATTTATCCATCAATTCATTCATTCATTCATTCATTCATTCATTCATTCATTCATTCCAAACATTCACTCCGGTCACTAAAAAACGACCCGAAATAGGTAAAAAAATCAATTCGAAATCGTTCAAAAGGATTCAACCTTCTGATTCGATGTAATGGAAAAACCTTAAAAAAAGAAAATCTAAAAACCTGAAAATGATTGTTTGTGTCTAAGGATAAATTCTGATGGGAAGGAGGTTTATGCAAAGCAAAATCCGCCCTCGAGTTTTACCTTTTGCCTATAACTCTTTCTCCATCAGGCTTTATTCATAAGAAAACATCAACTTGGACAAGCTGAAGTTACGTGGTTTTGGAATCTCAACGATGAAATATCGTCACATTTTGCTAAACACGTTAACCTGTTTGATTTTGTAATGCAGTTATTTACACGTGTCGCCTATCTTTTAGAACAAAAAGAAAAGAACCTAAAATATTGAAGAGTAAACTCGCCAACTGATTATGTCACGGCTAAGTCGCGCCCTGCCAGTTCAATAATAACGAAGAATACTCAACTGATGGGAATTTTTTTCTACATTGCAAAAAATAACTTATTATGAAGCCGCTTATTATTTGGCCCGGTACTATTACCTAATTATTTGATTATGGTTGCTAGGCAGTGCGATACACATCAAATGGATAGACCTCATTGGTCGATATCTTTTCGTATATAAACCCTTAGTTCCCGCTTTCTGTACAGTTCGAAACGTTCTTCAGAGAAGAGAAGTCAGAAACTGCCCCCTTTCCAATCCAATTACATGTTTGCTTGATTCATTTATTCATTTCATTTATCTGTGCATTGTTGTTTTCATGTTGGCTTATAATTCATTTCATTTCTTGGTTAGTAGGATATTACTACATTGAATTGTTATTTACTGTTGATAAATTGCTTTTGATAAAATAACTAAATCCTTCTAAGTATTAAAATTTGTCTTAATCGTCGAGATTGAATAAGTGGTATGAGTGGAAGATCAGTTTGTTTGAAAATGTTGAAACTAACTGATGCTTCCTACTTACTAGAATTTTACTTGATTGGATACATTGAATTACTGGTATACAAAACTGAAAATTATTGAAAAATGTTTATTTTCAAATATTCTTATTCCAATCTTGTTATAATTGACCTCTCAATGATGTAGAACTGGAACACAATCAAATGGTCGTTACTTTCGAACAAAAAAATGTTGTTTGAGTTACAGTTAAAAACATCGTGAGATTGACACTCATTCCGATCAAAATCTTTCTAAATCATTCATTCAGCGCTCCATTCATTCCAAACAATTACTCAAATCGATCAAAAACGCTCAGAAATCATTAGAAAATATTTAGAAACCATTCAAGACGTTCAACAATAAATTCAAATCGATCTATCTATTCTACGATTTTATTAGCTGGTGTGGACTATAAATGTCTGATTGGTCCACGATGACGTATAATCAAACAAAAACGAATATTTTATGAAAGGGGGTAATCAATATCGCCAATTTTGTTCACCATGAACAAAATTAGCAATGTAGGATTACCTCCCTTTAATTTCACTCAAAACTCGCTTCACACACTCATTTAATTTCATTCTGAAATCATTCCGAAATCATTCACCTTGTCAATTTCACGATGTTCTTAACTGTAGCTTCCATGTGAAGCTCTGAGACAATTTTGTTTCGTGTATGTTTGTGTCCTTTGTGAGACGTTTTCTTATCTTCCTGTCCGCTGAGCTGCGAAAGAACAATGTTATGTATAACTTGATGTTAACATTGATCTCCGAGTATGGAAAAGCCCCGTATCTTTTTTTAAGAACTTTAGACTAAAAATGGCAAAAGATTCAAGAACGTTCTATACCCGAGATATTTAGAAATTAAACATGTATACAGCATTTGATAGATCTTTCTAGGAACTTGACATTTAAAAAATGATTCATTTCTCGAATATTCTATGGTTCTATGCTTTTCTAGGTTGTTCTTTGGTTCTATATTAAGAGATTCCTACAAAAAAACTATAATAAATATTAATAGGAGTACAACTGATGTCTTAGCAAATAAGTTTTTCTTTTTATCTTGTCAATAATTATGTGTTATCATTGTCAATAAATATTGTTAATTGTAAAGTTTGTTGCTGGCTTCTTTGTTCTTGTTACACCCGATGCGTGTCAAAGAAAACAAAACAAAACCCCCAGTCTATTAAATCAACTGAGCAAGTTTACCAGGAAATTCTGTCATATACTATCGACATAAAGTTAGAAACATTCATGAGATTTTGTGTTAGAAAAGCTGATCTTAATTTAGTCTAGAATTATATGCTATTAAGCCAGCATTGGCAAGCTTAGTGAACGTTTCTTTTCTAGACGAGGTTAAGGTCGGCTTGTCTCAAATCAAGGTCGAGTAACAGATTCTTTGTCCCACCTATACCGCGATAACGTGCTTTATATTACGCCATGGTGACGTCAGTAAGAATATCATCTTACACATGTTTAGGACAAAGATGGCCTATCACTGATGGCTGTTCATTGTAGAAGGAAAGGGAAGCGATGTGAGAGAAACATCACATGTAGAAAGACAAGCGAGACTTAAAAAAGAGACCAATCATATGCCATCGACCTTTAATTGCATTTTGTTTTTAGACCATCTTAGTAGCCGTTTCTTGAGAACTCTAATTGACGCATTTTATAAAATACACATTAGATATTTGAAAAGCGAAATCTTATAATGTAAATTAACTGTTGCAATTCATATGGGACAAATCTCGTCGGGAATCTTAAAATGACTCCATATCATAAATGATGTCTCCATTTCTACCTTTGATGAAATTGAAACTTATATTCTTTTCAGATCAACTTCAGTTAATTTTGTGTAAAAGTCTCTCACAGCTGATTGACAGCCGGCCGTGTCAATGCAGGATTATCGCGTGCAGTCTATAGCGACATCTTTCAAAAGATACCTATATGCTTCGTAGAATAGTGACAGCCCGATTTGCTCAGTCGGTAGAGCACCGGATTTCAAATCAATTGAAGGTCGATTGCGATGGTTCGATTCCCGGGCTTGCAAACTAACAAACTAACTGTCTTTCGGATGAAACATCAGACCGAGGTCCCATGAGACGGTGCTTTACACCGAGCACGTTTAAGAACCACAGCGGATCTCCCGTAACAACTAACCGTCTTCTGAGGGTTTCGCTCACATGGGTATATGGGCATATATTATGGTAGCGACGATAAATAAACGGAAATAAACAAACGTAGAATAGTACTCATAATACATGCAGTACGGACCATAAACACACTTGTACACTCCTGAAATCTTTTGAGTTCTTTTTGAGGTAATAAAAAACTTGTTTTAAGGTGATTGAACTTAAATGATATAGCCAAATCATTCAGAAAGGACATGGAAAAAAGCAACACAGAAATATCACCAGTATTTTTTTAGATAAAGCGAATGTAAGAGGACCCTCGATTTTAAAAGATTTTTTGACTACAGCGAATGTAGAGGACCCTCGATTTTGAAATAAGCGCGTATAAGCTATTAAAAATACTCGTTATATACTGTAAGGGACTCCTTGAAATTGACAAGATGAATGAATTCGGATGACATTAAACGAGCGCGATGAGCTAGCTTTGAGCTTAGCCGTGACGTAATTTGGAGAGTTAACTTTGAAATATTTTAGGTTCATTGAAAAGATAGTCGGCAATAATCGTGAACGCATGCAAATAATTCTATCCTTAAACCAAAAGAATTTACGTGCTTTGAGAGAGTGAACACATTTAATAGTTTTGTTACTAAAGCCTCGTAACTTAGTTACGAGGGTTTGGTTACCAACATACGAGATAAGGCCTCAAGTTATTTAAATCGACTCTCTGTAGAACAGGTCATTTATCATGGATAAAGTGGAAGCACATTGAACTGAACGTGGCCTTTGAAATTAAAATAAATTAAAAAACCGGTCGTTTCCCTTCAGTAAAACACGACTTAATCGTAAAGTTGGAGTGCACGTCTTCGCTCTGTTAACCCTTTAGCCGCCCATGCTTTTTACTGTAACGGCAATATTTGGTCACCTTCATGAAAAAATAAATCAATACACAAATTGGGTCTCCTATTTAATAATCTTCAGATGCGGGCGATAAAAAATACAATCTTTCATTTTTTTTTAAAATGCATCTATGTTTTTTGTATTGATATTAATTAAATTCCCTCTCTCAGTCGCACTCAAGTAGGAACAATTGTTTTTGAATTTGAATCGTCTACTCCATGACAATGCGCCCTGTTTTTAGGATAGCTATTGAGGTAGTCTGACATCATTTTGCACTTATTCTAATGTTTGTAAAATAAATATAGTTCGAAGATTTACGATAATATGGCCAAAAAATCAGCATAGCTTTCCACGCATTTTTCGGTGAAAATGTTTTTTTTTGAAAATACCATATTTTCTTGCAAAAATACTAAGAAAAGGACGATAAGAAGCTGAATGATAAACTTCAACGTTAGTGAGTTGGTATACATGATACATGGAATACAAGGAATTGTAAATATTTGATAAGTAATATTTAGCTTACAAGACGAAAATGCAAGAAAAATCGTTTTCGAAAAAAATACTCTTTAATTCACCAAAATCTTACTTTCATTTTTACATGAAGAAAAAACATACAGCTACATTAAATTAAGTTGAAAGAATAAAAAAGAAAATTAGAAAATGTAAAATAAAATAGGTGTATCCAGGCATTTTTGGCCACTTTGCCATGAAACCACTAACCCTCCAAATTCAGGTACCATAAGAGAAGATTTTAATATGATGTATTACAACAATCAGGGTGAAGTGTGCTTAATGGGCGATTTTAATAGTAGAGTCGGGATAGAGCCGGATTTCACAGCAAATCTGGGTCTACACCGATTCATTGATACAATCGATACGTCGGAGTTACATGAAGTTAGCAAAAGAAATTCTTTCGATAATGTTTTGAACGGATTTGGTCGAAAGTTTTTAAGTTTTTGCAAGCAGCATGAACTTTTGATATTAAATGGCAGACTTGAAGAAGGCAGGTTTACATGCTATTCCATGAATAGGGGGATTTGTGGCAAGAGCGTGGTTGATTATGTTATTACACATTATGATAATTTTACACTATTTCACAATTTTCAAGTAATGGATCTAACAGAGTTCTCGGATCATTGTCCCATCAAATATGAATTTTTAATCCGTGATAATTTTACATCGCGGTCAAATACGAATATCTCTCATAGTGATAAAATCACTCGGGATACGGACAAAAAAGGGCATTTGCTTGATACCTTATCGCAAAATTCGCAATTTTTAGAAAATTTAACTAACAGTTTGGAAATAAATGAGGTTGCAATCGATCATTATATCGAGAGTTTTTCCAGCTTTATTTATGATTCTTGTACAAAAATCTTTAATAAAAGATATACATATCGAAGTCAGGACACGCGCGATTCTAGGCCGGCTTGGTTCAACGCGGATTGTCAAAAAGCAAAATAAGTTTTTCTTGGATGTAAAAAGCGATACAAGAAGGATAAAAGTAATATTAATTTAATAGATTTTTTAAACAGTAGAAAAGATTACCGAAAAACCCGTAAAAAAAGCAAGTTAAAGTATAACAACTTGCAGAAAAGTAGATTATCGCAAATGAGCTGAACGGATCCCAGAAATTTCTGGAAGACAATTAGAAAAGGTAAGACCAATTTAGATGATCATGTTTTGTCAGAAAATGATTTTCTAGAACACTTTAAAAGTCTAGCGCAGAAAATGGGCAACAATTTCATGCCGGGAGATAATGAAATGGGTCAGAAAAATTCTACCCGGGTCGATAAACTTGATTGTCCATTTTTCTATGACGAGGTCATTAAAGTTATTTCAGCACTAAAACGTAACAAAAGTCCCGGTATTGATAAGATATAGTTCCGCAAGAAAGAGTGAGGTCTGAGAAACCGTTATCTCCTATCATTTTCAATGTAAAATTGATCTTTGATCCCTCACTTGAAATTGTAGGTCTATACCTATCGATTTTTTCATCGATTCTAAGGAATTCATAACACCGTTTCTGGTAAGGGTTTTGAATCATATTTTTGATTCGGGTATTTACCCGGAATCTTGGTCGAAAGGCGTCATAGTTCCGATACATAAGAAAGGTAGTAAGTACGACCCAGGGAACTATAGGGGTATTACACTCATCAATTCTATGTCAAAAATCTTTTCCCTTTGTCTCAGGAATCGTCTCAATAAATGGAGTGAAAATGAAAATGTATTTACGGAAGCCCATTTTGGCTTTAGAGATAAAAGAGGGACTACAGACTGTATATATATTTTACATACTATCATTGAAAAAATACTGTCCATGAATAAAAAATTCTTTTGCGCATTTATTGATTACGAAAAATGTTTCGATACGATAAACAGAGATGCATTATGGTTAAAATTATTCTCGGTTGGCGTAAGTTCAAGAATGGTAGCTATTTTAATCAAAGTACTGAAAGTACTGATAAGTTGGAATGCGTTCGAGAGGCGGTGCCATCAAGCTACTAGCGAAGCTGACGCCTCCCGCCCACCACAGGTGATCACATAATACGTCCCGTCTTTTGACGGGCGTATATAAATCAATGTATTTCAACAACGAGAGACGCTTAAACCACTGAATCTCTAGACAGGCCTGAATCTGATGAAAGAAAAATTAAACCAAGAGGGACAGAATGGCCCTAAACCGCTCACCTGAATTCGATTGGTCCAGTGGATCTTATCCAAGAAACTTTCTGGCAAAGATTCATTCAAACTTGCCTAATTGTTGAAGAGGAGACATTATTCGAATTATAAGCAGTCATAATAGACCCTGCCAACCCATTCATTACAGAGGAGACTCAAAATTAGCCCTACCTTGTCACGCCCATATTTATAGGCTAATGAAAATTTTGCCAACAATATTTGGAGAAGGTCACCAAAGGAACATTCTTGCAAGGTTTCATTGAAACCTGCCCAGTGGTTCAGGAGGAGATGTCGTTCAAAGATTTTGGGCTCAAAATAAACCCCACCCTGCCATACCCATAGTTATTGGCCAATTAGAATAAAGCGACAATTTTGAAAAGGGTCACCCAGGGAACATTCTGGCAAAATTTCATTGAAATTTGCCCAGCGGTTTAGGAGAAGAAGTTTTAAGAAAGGTGACGACTCACGACGGACGACGGAGTCAGGGTGATCCTAAAACTCCCCTTGAGCACGTTGTGGTTAGGTGAGCTAAAAAGGAAGAAAATGATACGGACCATACAGCCGACTAATTGACATACAGGCGACCTTATACACTCAAAACATTTTTTATATTATTTTTCAATAAACTTCTGCTCCATTTGAGTTATCAATTACATTTTTAATTAAAAGTGTCGCAAATGATTTTTCCATGAGGAAAAACTATTTTCGCATGGAAGTCTTTTACTTCATGAGTTGGAATCTCTAGAAAAATTTTTTGGACGAAGTTCAATTGTGATTTCGACCTATGTGACTCCAATATTGGGCACTTTCTCGGGTTATTGACAACATTTGTGTCAAGTTCTATGATTTGGGACAATTTGTTGTTCAGTTAGAGTGGCAACTGCTAACTGTTGAAATTTACTGATGCCCGTGACATGTATGACCCGGAAACAATAGCGCATTTCTTTGGGTCATGGGCGATATTTGTTTAAAGTTTCGTTATTGTAGGTCAATTGCTTCTCCGTTTATCTAGCGGAAAGCAAAAGGTCAATGGACTGAGAGACAGACATGATGATATAAATATAATTATGCTCCTCTTCTTCTGAGTTGGTGGTACAGTTAATAACATCGTGAAATTGAAAGGTGAACGATTTTGGAATGATTTAAGCATGATGTTGAATGAGTGAGCGGAGCGAGTTTTGAGTGAAATTTAAGGGAGGGAATCCAATGTCGCTTATTTTGTTCAGGATGAACAAAATTAGCGATATATAAAACCTTTATAAAATATGCATAAAAGTTTAATCAATAGCTTTCTATTTCGCCAAGAACCAATCAGACGATTTAAATTTCATTAATGTCAGTGAAATCGCGATTTGGTTCTTGCTTAATTCATTTTGAATGTACATGTTGATCTTATTTTTCTAATAACTTTGAGTGTTTTTGAATGGTTTGAGTGAGTGTTTGGAATGAATGAATGGAGCGCTGAGTGAGCGATTAAGAATGTTTTCTATTGAGATGAATGTCAATTTCACGATGTAACTAACTGTATGATGTTGCTCTTAAACATGTTGATGTGTAATAATGTGAAAAAGCAAGTTGAACTAGAAGGTTTGTTTCAAATAAAAAATTGTCTTGGTGTTGGAATTCAATTGGGCAAAGATATTCATAATTCAATTAAAGATGTGGTGGCAAGGGTTTTATTGGATGAGTATTTGGGTTTTTACAATAAAACATTCATGTAGATAACTGCAATATGACGGAAAACAAACGACAATATGTTGCAAAAATATATATTAACTTTAAAAGTGTATCATCACTTTAAGAAAAGGTATTTATTTCGTAGCTTAGACAGAAATTTACAATATAACACCTTGTCAAAAGTTAAATGTGTAATAAGGTCGTTCAGAAAGAGAAACTATACCTTTAAAAGAAGCTATAACATAATTCTACGAAAAACAGGTCACGACCTTACTAAATAAGCAGATCACGTGATTGGTCTGTGCTATTGCCACAATACTGAGAAAACGGATCGCGACATTTCCAAATAAGCAGATCACGTGATTGGCTAGTGCTACTTGTCAATTGCTGACCTAATTGGACTTGACTTATCACATGATTTTCAAATATAGTAATGCAAACATGTGATACTAATATATTCGTACGCAACTTTCAACAAATGTCGTTTAAAACATAAATTAGCGTGTTAATAATAAACACGAAGTGATAGTTGTGTAATTGTACAAGCATTATTACTTTTTGATGAAATAAACTGTATGTCTTTGTCAAGTTGAGATATACAAAATAGGCCGAAGTGTATTCACATCCTGTTCACGTGATATGTGTTCTCAAGAAACCCGAAATGAAATTATCTTGTGTTCATTTTGCGGTTTTGTTAAATCTAAGTTGGAATTGCTCCGCATTCCAACTTAAAAAGCATATATAATAAAGTCTTTGCATGTGTAAAAATAGCGTCGGATCAGCATATTTCGGCTTTTTACGACATCATGATTGGATTAAAGCAAGGCGAGCCGTTGTCGCCGTTATTGTTTTTATTATTTATAAATGACATAAGCTTTAATATTGATTTTAACAATTTGACTGAAGACGATATTAACCACTTATTGTTACGTTTATTGATTTTTGCCGATGATATAGCGGCTTTCTCTACCGATAAAGTAACCCCGCAGTCTATGTTAAATGATATTTTCAATTATTCTATTGAATGGGGTATTTCTATAAATGTTAAGAAAACAAAAGTATGTGTTTTTGAGAAACGAAGAAGCCAGCATAATTTTGAATGGTTTATTAATAACGAAAAACTGGAAGTAGTTGACAGTTTTTGCTATTTGGGGTTACTATTTCATAAGTCAGGAAAGCTTTTACATGGCGTAAAAGCACTCCGAGAACAAGCTTCAAAAGCAATGTACAGCCTTCTATCACTTTTCAAAAGAATACCGATGGACATAAAAACTAAACTTGTTTTATTTGATAAAATGGTTGCTCCCATTATGACGTATGGGGCACCTGTCTGGGGTATTTATGAATATAAGGAAGTGGATGCATTGCATATAAAATTTTGCAAGATAATTCTAGGTGTAAAGAAACAATCATCAAACAATGCTGTTTTGGGCGAACTAGGAAGATTTCCTATGTCCCTTATATGTCTTGAAAAATCAATAAAATATTGGTTAAAAGTCAAGAGAAATCCCTTTAATACTATTTATAAGGTATATGCTGACTCATCTACCCATTTAGCCAATATTCGTCACAGCAGTATATTCAAAATCAATCAACTTTTAAATAAATTGGGACTTAATTTTATCTGGCGTAACTTTAACGTAGATTTTAATTACTTCCCGATAATCCAGAAGCAGTTAAGGGATCAATTTATTCAGAGTTGGTTCGCGGATATTTCTAATTCACCAAAACTCGATTATTATAAGCGTTTTAAACTTTCATTCGATTTAGAACCGTATCTACAAAATGTTACTAATGACAGACTACGAAGATGTTTAACTATATTACGAATTTCTGATCATAGGCTCGAAATTGAAACTGGTCGATATTCAAATATTGAAAGACAAGACAGGTGTTGTAAACTCTGTCAATCTAACTCCTTGGAATCTGAATATCATTTTATTTGCTGTTGTCCAAGGTTAAGAGAAATTAAACTTAAATATCTCAATAATTTCTGCACGTTCCCTACTCTAGATACCTTTTTTAGACTGATGAAATCAAAAAATGTTAAAGTCCAAATTAACCTTTCAAAATTCATAAAAGAAGCCTCAGTTTTGAGACAGGAGTTGATATCAATCCCTGCCGTTTGATTTAATTTGTGTTTTTAAACTGAAGGCTGAGCTGAATATATGTGATAAATCTAGAAAAAATACTTAAAATACTCATGTGATGTGTTTATATGTTTCTGTTTTGTATTGTGCATGTGTACATTTGTGTAATATTTGTGTTTATGGCCATGGGTACTTCTGTGCCGATTTGCCAATATTAAAGAGTTTGAGTTTTTTTTAGTTTTTTATAATAAAACGGAATCACTTGTTTTGTCTAAAAAGCCAAACCAGGCGCCGAAAAATCAACACCAGCCAATTAAATCGTGAAATTATTGATCAGCTTGATTGAAATGTTGATCATTTTGAACGATTTCGAAACGTTTTACAAAAATCGTGGAACGTTTCTGAGTGATTGGAGTGAGTTTTTGGAATAAGTGCTTAGGGCGCTGAGCGAATGATTTTGAATGGTTTCGTTCGAGATGAGTGTAAACTTCACGGTGTGATTTTCTGTACATGTCCTATCTCTTGGAAATTCAGATTTTCTAATTCTTCTACGCAGATTCCTTAAATTTTTGCAACACCTTTATTCCGCTCTCAAAATGAGGGTCGCGGCAAACATGCTTAATTATGTTCCAATGGTATATTAAACTACCCTAATTAGCTATTCTCATTAGTATCTCTTTGACATGTATCCGTTCGACATCTTTTTATTGTTTGGTGCGTTTTCTAACAATTCTTTTGAAATGATATTTTTTCGTTTTTCTTTTTTTTATCATATGTGATTCGTCACGAGAAAAGAGATTGCGCAGACTGACTAGGGTCAAATCTCTTTGCACTTTGCTTATTTACTGAATCTAGAATGATTAAATTACCTTCAAGTGAAAGAATTTTTGAAATGCGATCTCTGGTTGCTTTGTGCTGGACCCAATCTTTTATTCAAATATTTGTTTTATAAAGTTCCCAGATGGTCCTTTTTCGCGTGACGGGTCACATATGTGATTCGTCACAAGAAATGGACTAACTGGGTAATGCGTAGACTTTAGACGATTCTAGTCGGAGTACGCAGCCTGCCAAGGATCGAAAGTCTTAGCACCATCGTGTTTTTCTGAATCAAGAATGATCAATTCAACTTCCAGTGTAAGAAGTCATGAAAAGCGACCTTCAGTTGACCTCAACAAGAACAAGTCTCCTTTTTCAAACATATATATAACGGACTTTACAGATGGTCCATTTTCGCGTGACGGGTAAAAAATTCTTATATGGTTCCAAGCTAAATATCTGCTGAGAGTACAAAATATTACAGAGAGAGAGAGAGAAAGAGAGACAGAGACAGAGAGACAGACAGAGAGAGAGAGAGAGAGAGAGAGAGAGAGAGAGAGAGAGAGAGAGAGAGAGAGAGAGAGAGAGAGAGAGAGAGAGAGAGAGAGAGAGGAGAGAGAGAGAGAGAGAGAGAGAGAGAGAGAGAGAGAGAGAGAGAGAGAGAGAGAGAGAGAGAGAGAGAGAGAGAGAGAGAGAGAGAGAGAGAGAGAGAGAGAGAGAGAGGAGAGAGTGTGTGTATGTGTGTGAGGAGAATGAAGGTGGATAACATGCAACTATAGTGTCTAGACTAATCATTTCTTTCCTAAAAACAGCCAGAGATGTTATTCATTTCAACATTTGACAAAACCAACAGCAGTCTTTCATTTATATATATCGAGATAGTGGAAAATACCAAAGTTATACCTTTCTAAAACACTGGATCCCAAAGGGTGTATGAATACTGAAAATTTGAAATAAGTTTGAGATAATTTGTATTCAAACAGTTTAAGTAATTTGGATTATTGATTAAGGCAGAGGGTTATTTATGCTTTAAGCAATATTCCAAACTACTTACACTGTTTGAATATAAATTATCTCACATTTATATATAAAAAGAATGAACCTGTTTTGGTGGTCACAACTATAATTAATTTTTTTCATTTAGAAAGGTACATAACCTTTAAAAAATGAACAGTGTGAAATTCCAGTCTAATGTATTTCTCTTCGGGGAATTATACTTGCTAATTATACTTATTAAGTTAATAACGCTAGTTCAAAAGTCCACGGAGGTCCATTTAAAGTATGTTCCCGGTATCCACGGCACCCACGTTGGTCCAAAACGTATCAAGCCGTAGAAGTGGTCAGTTGGGTACAAAACAGTTGCAAAAATGGTTTCAAAAATACGAAAACATGACCGGTCGGACGGGCCAGGGAAAGAACCAAGCTCTCCTTCATCTAGCGGTGGTAAAAACAGGTATCCTTTGGTTGAGGCTGCATTTGCTCCTCTTCTATTGACAAAGTGGGATCATTTATTTCCTAGAATTGCCTTCATTGGTGAAACTAGAACTAATATGAGCGTGTGATTGTTCGTGAGGTGAAATCATTGAGTAGCGTAGACAGCCACATATAGAGGATATTGAATGAGTGTTCATTGAATACCGAATTTATTAAACGAGTCATCTATAAACAGATAAAAACGTGGCTGCGCCGAGTTTTTATATGTTCATAGATGACGAGTTTAATAAATTCGGTATTTGATGATCACAAATTTTATATTCTATTTATAATATGACCCGATTTTGGTGATGAAACGATAAAATTACGGTATTTATTGATTCATTTAATTCGGCGAAACATATAACGCCATTTGAAAAATGACGTCAGCAGATCCATTATGACGTCATTTTCCTAACAAAAATATAACGTTGTTCTTCGTTCTTAGCTCATTTGCATAGTTATTCCACTAGTGTAATAACACCCGTGTAATATCAAAAATATTCAACGTGTTTATCTCACTCCCGCGACGAAGGTCATATTATAAACTGTAAATATAAAGTTACAAGATGGACTACTGATACCTTGAGCCTTATCTATCAACTTAACGCATAGATAAGACTCGGGTCAGACTGTGCGAATATTTGCAATTTTTGGAAATTTCACGCACATGCTAATATACCAGCATTTCTACATATTTCAGTGTTGGCAATTCAAACGTAGCTATTCTGCCGTGTTAATGAGATTATTTCCGTTTATTTGTCGTCGGTACTGTAGCATATTTCCATATGAGCGACGCCTGCAGAAGACGTGTAGTTGTTACGGGGAATAGTGCAATGATACATAACTAGACTACTGCTGAGATCCGCCATGGTACTTTAACGTGCTAAGTGTAAAACACTGTCTCACTGGACCTCTGGCTAACGTCTCATCCGAAGGAAAATTAAATTGTTAGTGTGCCAGTGTGCGATCGAACCTCCATTGTTTTGAAATCTGGTGCTCTACCGACTTAGCTAATCGGGCTGACAACTTGTTACGCCGTGTTTGGCTTTTTATGTGTTCGTTTGACCGTGCGTGCCGTGCCAGACCGTATTGGAATTTGAAATAAACTGTAACAAGCTGAAAAATACCGAGATTGAACGTGACGAAAAACGGAAACGCGACGGATCGTAACTCAACTTCATAGGATCGTTAGTCGTCGATAAAAACTTTTGCTTCCCGTCCCGCTACGAACACTGTATAAATTTTGTTAGGGACTGTAACGTACTGTATCGTTCCGCTGCGTTCTTTCCGATCTACAGAGAAGGTCAAGTGCGCGTGACTGCCGTGACAAATCGTTTGAGAGTTTATACGTTGACCCCGGCAGCCCCGGTAATACGACTAGTTACGTTTATCGAACAATTAATGATTTGTTATGATTAAAATTTTAATTTTGGTTTATCCCATCAATTTTCGTGCATTCTGGTTGGCTAAAAAATTAGTTTCATTCCCCATTGAAATTAATTTTGAGTATGCATCTATATTGTAAGGGTCCGCATAAAGTAGTCCCGAAATAAGTCTGCCACGCCATGAGAAATATTACGCTTTTGCTTCGTTTTATTAACCATAAGATAATAAAAAGATATGAAGATAGAATTTGTTGATTTCATTTATGTATGAAATTTAAAAAAAAACTAATTAAGCTCAACGTATTAATAAGGTGTGATTAGTTTTTTCAAGTTCATACCTAAATGAAATCAACGAATTATCTCTTCATCTCTTAAATGAAGTTTTGAAGCCTTGTTAATAAACAAGTGTTAGGAATGTCGCGAATTGCGCTGAGCAAGTGATTAGAATGGATTTCAGCCTAAACGTGAGATTTCCAACGATTTCAAATATGCGCAATGCAAAGACTCTGACAAGCCTGTGCATCCGCACAGTCTGTCCAGAGTCTTCTTCCTGCGCTAGTAGAAAGATACGGTCTCAAAGTATCTGTAGAAAATCAGGATTTGAGCCTGCGTGTGAGATTTCCAACAATTTCAAATATGCGCAATGCAAAGACTCTGACTAGCCTGTGAATCCGCACAGTCTGTCCAGAGTCTTCCTTATGCGCTAGTAAATAGGTAGGGTCTCAAAGTATCTGTAGAAAATCAGGGTTTGAGCCTGTGCGTGAGATTTCAAATATGCGCAATGCAAAGCACAGTCTGTCCTGACTCTTCCCATTCGCTAGTAAATAGGTAGGGTGTCAAGGTATCTGTAAAAAATCAGGAACTTTATATTTACGTTTTTTGGCTGGCTTGGCCTCTCAATGTTTACACGGCAATAACATTTCAAATTCGTGGAAATGTCACGCGAATGCTCATTTGAAAGAGATGTGTCAATTTCACGATGTTACTAACTGCACTTATGAAAGTCCACGACCTTTCCCAGAAAGAAAGTTGAACTGTCGTTGACTTTTAAATATGAACGAATTTCGTTCAGGGAAAAGACTAACAAAGCTTATTATAAAATGTTAGTTATGCCTGTTAAAGACGATCTTTGAGTTGTTCTATCTGTTATAAGTAAATAAAGATAACCGTAAATGCGGAAAATAGCGTTTTGACCAGCCTTGCGATCACGATAAACCGGTGAAGATTGTTTGAAAATTATTCCCTGCTTTGCATGTAAAAAAACCCCAAAAAACAAAAACAAAAAAAACCAAAAAAAAAAAAACATTGACTGAAACTGAAAATATCTGTTAAGTTAAATAAAATCCATGTTTTAGCGTTTTGACCAGCCTTGCGTTCATGATAAACCGTTGTAGATTGTTTGAAAATTGTTCCCCCTTTGCATCTCAAAAACCCATTGATCAAAAACAAATCATTTTGACAGAAACTGAGAACATATGTGAAGTTTAAATAAAATCTATGTATTAGTTTTTTGGGAGTTAACGTCTCGGAAAAGCTGCAGACTGACATATGGACATAATCACCAAATGCTTTTATCTTTTGTGGTTCTCGAAATGAAAGATTTACCAATCGTACACTTTGAACACACGATTATTCTATTTCTTTATGAAAGAAATAGGGGATAATCGTTTTTCTCAGTATAAGATCGATTGATATTCTTTGAGTGTTGTTCACGAAATGAAACATCAATCGATCTTACTCGAAAACCTAACGATTATTCCAATTCCTTATTGCAAAATTGAGACAAAATGTGAAATTTCTAGGACATATTTACGTAAAGCGCGTCATTTTGCACGTGATTGCTATGAAACGTTCATTATGACGTCACCTTTTCCGCCCCGAAAAGATCAGATGGAATGAATGCACAAAGGAGGGTATAAGTTTTTGATCATTTCACTGCTTTTGTGGTGAGGTTATCAAGTGATAATCTACCGTTATTTCTCGATTAACCACAGAAAAGCACTAAAGAAACGATTATTCTATTTCTTTCATATTATTTTAAAGATCACCATTATTCATGTGGTAACTCGGCTAAGACGTCAAACATGGTGCATTAATCGAACACTCGGTATAATGTTGTTATTTCTTAGGTGTTCAAGTGATAACTTACTGTTATTTCTCGATTATCGAGCGAACGACATTGAAAACTAATCTCCATTTTCACCATATAAAAAATTTCGGGTTCAATTCGTATGAAAAATTGTATTTTAGTTGTGTGGTTCCAATATTAGACTACGGTGCATCTGTATTTGGTTTCAAGCAATATAAGAGCCTAGATAACATTCAGAACAGATTTATGTGGTATAATCTGGGCGTTCATAGATTTGCCCCTGTGAATGCTCTGGTCGGTGACACTGGCTGGCTACCAACACAATGTAGACAATGGATAAGCATCATATCATATTGGAATAGACTTCTGCGAATGCCTCGTGATAGACTTCTAAAGAAAGATATGCAAATGATTGGTGTGGCGATATCAAGACCATATTAGAGAAGCTAGATTTGTCACATCATTTCACAAATAAACAACCCGTAAATATAACACAAGCTGAAATGAGAATCAAACAACTATTCAGTGGTTTATGGTAAACCATATTGAATTTACACCGAAACTGCGTACATACAAGATGTTCAAAACGGAACTCTCGACGGAACACTATGTATGACTCAATCTACCGAAGAATGAACGTTCCCCGCTTGCCCAATTAAGGTGTGGAATACTACACTTAAGAATTGAGACTGGTAGATATATTAGTGAGACGATCGATATGCGTATATGCAATTTTTGTTCGAGTGCCGCATTCGAAAACAAGCAGCAATTTGTAATTGAATGAGAATTTTATCGTGATATACGTCACGAATTTTTTACTGATATAATAACAACTGATGTATACAAGCAGTTATCTCCAGAGCAAAGGTTATGCTACTTATTATTACACCATGTACGTAGGACAGCAAAATACATTGTAAAAGCGTTTATGAAGCGTAGAAAAGCCATTTATAATCCAACTATATATTTCTGTCTCATAAAAAATGGTTATGCGGTTTACTCCATAAGATTACAATAAATATTAATAATAGTCAATAAACTCATAGCTACAGCGCATTCAAGCTGTAGTTATGAGGTTTTACAAAGATTATACAATCCATTATTACATCACACTCAGTCAGTGATATCATTCGCTGACAGATTGTGCTGTTGTAACAGGGATCTCTGGTTATCTCCCTTTTGCTTAATTTTTCTTTAGTTTCTGGAAAATACTTTTCTTTGGTTGTGTTTTTGCAGATTTATAATGCAATGTGAATAGTCCTATAATGGATAATTCTCCTTTCTTCGCATTGCTAATCAATTTTAACCAAACTTTAATTGGATCTATTTATCTGCTCTGTCCTGCGTTCAGGATGGGGACGTTTTTGAGGCGTTTGGTGGTTGTTGCCCCGCCCTGCGCTTGTACTCACGTGCAGGGCGGTGTTCGGTTTCCGGACGTTTGCGAGCGTTTTTCCCCCAGAACGCAGGGCTTGTTATATTACTATGTTTTTCATTCACGTTCTACACCGTGTTTACCTATGAAAGTGCATTCTATTGTATATAAATATATATTTATGTTTATTACACTTAACACATGATACAAATGTAACTATTCTTGAAAAGGGAAAATATCGTCTACAGGCTTCGCACATACTTGTCCGTATTGTCTTGTCTTTGTCAGAGATATGATGGAAATTTCAAGTTATATTGTTATTTTCTCTTTGATAATCAATTCTAAACAGATGGAGCTTGTTTAGGTTTGCAAGAATTAAATTCGTGCAAATAATAATAAATTGCTGCTATAATTACCATTATCATTATTATTTCATTTTTATATTTCATTGTTAATATCCGATGGACAAGAGTGTTTTATGTTCTGTTTCGATAAGGCACTTTTCTCCATCATTTTTCCGTATTATCAACGATTAAATAGATGCTTGTTCTTGGGCGAGTCGAGTTGGATTGTCGGATATTCTTAGTGTTCAGTAATCCCCCCTGATCCGCATAAGGCTGGTGAGGACGTGTCATTAAATTGACGCTCTTTCATGAGAAAAGGGCGTCAGCAATGTGGTTTGTCACCCATCCGATATGCTTTTTACAAGAGTTCTGTTCAATCGCTTAGATACCTACATTGAGGACCTGAACAAATAGGCTTTCGTAAAAGTTGTCGCACTAACGATCACATCCTGACCCTGAAAACAATTATTAATAAGGCCTTTAAGCTTTCAAAAAATATTTATGCTTGCTTCGTTGACCTTAGCAAAGCATTTGACACTGTTAACAGGTGTGCACTGTTTCACAAAATGTACAGGTACAATATTAAAGGTCCATTTCTTAACATTTTGAATGATATCTATGCCTCTTTGTCATGCTGTGTGAAAACTCAAAGTGATGTAGGGGCAAGTTTTGAGACCAAAATTGGGGTAAAACAAGGATATATATTTAGCCCTTCACAATTCTCCTTATGCCTTAATGATTTAGATAGCTCTTTTGATAATTCATGTGATCCTGTCACTGTAGATAATACACATGTGTCAAGCCTCCTATATGCTGATGATATTGTTCTTAATTCTAAAAGTGCAACGGGACTTCAGTCAGCTATGAATAAGTTGGGAGATTTTTGTCTCTCATGGAATTTATCAGTTAATATTTCTAAAACAAAAGTTATCATATTTAACAAGTCAGGTAGAGTTCTTTAATGTTTTTCATTCAAATACAGACAAACAGAGGTTGAGATTGTACAGGAATACAAATATCTAGGTATCATTTTCAGAGCATCTGGTGTTTTCACCTTAGCCTTTAAGTATTTGTGCAACAAAGCACTAAAAGCAACATTTAGTATCAAAAAAGCTTTGGCAAATAAAACATGAATACTGATTTATATTTGAAAGTGTATAGATGAACATTGGGTCAAACCAATACTTTTATATTGTAGTGAAGTATTGTTTTTAGATTTTTATTGTAAATAAAGATAATTTTATTAGTTTTGAACATAGATATGATATTAACAACAAGAAAAAAATCAAGTTCGCTTTTTGAAATTAGTCATGGGTGTAAACAAGCATGCAAGCAATAATGCAGTAAGATCAGATTTTGGAATCTTTCGTTTGGTTGTATACGGTTTGAAATATTCTTGTGCCTTTTGGACACATCTGATTAATTTAAATCAGAATTTTATTGCAAACAAATCATATTTAGATAGTTGCTCCCTTCCTAAAGGTTTTGCAAGTAAATTCAAATTGTTTATGAAGGTTATTGGATTTGAACATGTATGGAACAATCACTTCACATTCAAAAATAAACTGAAAAATGAGCCTGTGCGTGAGATTTCCAACAATTTCAAAAATGCGCAAAGCAAAGACTCTGACCAGCCTGTGCATCCGCACAGTCTGACCAGAGTCTTCACTATGCGTTTAGTAGATAGATAAGGTCTCGAAGTTTCTGTAGACAATCAGGTAACTTTATATTTACAGAATGTGGCTGTCAACGCTACTCAATGTTTGCAGCTAACGCGCGTTTCAAATTGTTGGAAATGTCACGCACAAGCTCAAATGCAATTTATAACAAACTAAAAGAATCCTATGTACATTATTGGAAAAAACTTATGTTTGATGGTAGCAATAAAAAACTTAGAATCTTCAGAACCTTTAAGATAAATTATGAGAAAGAAATGTATTTGCCCATTATTTGCCAAATTTCGTGTAAGTGCACATAACCTTCAAATTGAAAAGGGTAGGCACCAAAAGAAACCTTTCATAGACAGAATTTGTCCTCTTTGTAAATCACAAGTTGAAACTGAAGTCCACTTCTTATTACAATTCCAGTCTTTATCAGATAGCAGGAAAATATTCTTTGCTGATGTAGAAGGCTTCACACCTTCTTTTAAATCATGAATGATTATGAAAAATTTAGATACATTTTACAAATCAATGAATATAATGTGTTGCAAACTTGTATATCTTATGTTCACAAAATATTTAAAGAAAGAGATAAATTACTCGCAAAAACAGCTGCAAACTCTTGAGTTTCCTTTTATTTCAGTGTATTAATTCGGAGACCTTAGTATGTACCTTGTATCCATCTTCTTTGCTTTTACTAAACTTTGTTCACCCTTATTATGAAAATAGAGCAGATCTTCTTAGACGCAAATTGTTCATTTGGTCATTGTTTTCTGCTAAAAGAAAAAAAAAGAAGGAAAAAAAGGAAATAAAATGAATTAATTAGTAGATAAATATGAAATTAAAAATGTTATCTGCTGCTTCTTTAGGTCTTTATAAGTCTTAGATTTATTTATTTATTTATTTATAAGGTTTTCAATTTTATTTTTGTTCATAAACTTATCATTGAATGAAAACAGATTATAAGCTATGAATTTTTTTCGGGTCATGATTATCTTTATAATTGGTCATAGATACCGTGAAATTAGAGATATATATAAGAATTACTCTCATAATACTTGCCCAGAGTTAATCATTATATATATAATGATTAACTTTGGGCAAGTATTATGAGTGTGATTCTTAAGCATAGCAATAACTGCTTTCTTCAAGCTCTGGTTGCAATGATTTTGAATTACATTATCATGATTTGACTCTGGCTCTTGATATATATGCTGATATTCTATATCGGTGCTAAGAATATATATCCATCTGATATATACCTTTTGATAAGTTCCGTCTTGTATGTTTATTGTACGTATGTTCTTGGTAACAATCCTATAACTGGATTTTTTTAAAACCAATAAAGGAATTTGAATTTGAACTTGATATATATTAAAGCTTAGCAGCATAAATATAGCTTATACATACATATTACTAGCAACACACGCACACAAAAAAGGGAAGTTTTTTCTCCCTCAAAAATGACCCGCCAAAACTGATGTGTATAATACATGTATTGAAAATTTTTTCTTGTTTAAAAAGTGACATATAGGCCCATGGGGCCGGGTGTTATTTATTTATGTATTATGTAATTGAATTCAATTTGATTGTTACACATGTCATTATAATAAAAAATCTGACTTACTTGAAAAACGACGCTTAGCACTGCGCTATTCCATCGTTAGTATATAAAGCGTCGATGGGCGATTACCTATTCTCTTAAACCTTTTTGATAGTTTATCGAGAACAAAAACGGTAGATTATCACTTGATTATCTCAATGCCAAACAAGTGAATTAATCGAATTTAATGTTATCTTTGCGGATCCAAAACACCAAAATGACTTCATGCCTTTGCATAGCAATAACGTGCAATATGATACGCTAAAATAAAATCTCGTTTCATACCATTCTTGCAAGATCGTAAAAATCGCTAAATATTTCATTTAATGAAGAACAAAAGTTATATTTTCACTCGTGGCTTTGCCAGTCGGTAGCTTTTATTGTGTCACTCAACCAAAATTGATTCGATTTATTCTGCGGTATAATTCATCTGGTAGGGCATGGCTAAGTCAAGACGTATTTTTGCGAGTTTTCTTTTTATTATTTTTGTTTTATTTTCAAAAGTTAGTCGACAATTATCGTAATCGCGTGCATATAACTGTATCCAAAAAACCCCAAATGGATTCACAAGTTTAGAAAAAGTGAACCCAATTCATCGGTTGGTTACTAAAGCCACGTTTCTTTAGCTTGGATAAGCTAAAGTTACGAGGATTTGTTACCAATCAACGCTTTAAGGTTTAAAGTTATTTATGTCGAAGTAAGTAATTATAAATAAAAGCTGAATTACCATAACCTTTAGTGCCGTTTGTTAGGCTCCGACCTGCCTGAGGAAAAATCATGGATAATACACTTAAACAAATCAAAGTACTGAAAGTACTGATAAGTTGGAATGCGTTCAAGAGACGGTGACCTCAAGCCACTAACAAAGCTGACGCCTCCCGCCCTCCACATGTGGTCACATAATACGTCGCGTCTTTTTACGGGCGTATATAAACCAATGTATTTCAACAACGAGATACGCTGAAACCCTTAAATCGCTTTACAGGCCTGAATCTGATGAAAGAAAAATGATAAAAAAGAAGAAAATCATACGATCCATACAGTCGACTAATGGACGCACAGGCAGACACTTATACACTCAAAACAGTTACTATGCTATTTTTCAAATGGCTTCTGCTAAATATGAGTTATGAATTACATTTTTAATTAGAATTGTCACAAAGTGGACCTTAAAAGAGCTTTGTTCCTGATTAAAAGCTATTTTCGCAGGGTATTCTTTTCTTTCATGAGTTGGAATCTCAAGAAAATTTTTGGACGAAGTTAAAATGTGACTTCGACCCCCGTAAATTGGGCCTTTGACAACATTTGTGTCAAGTTTTATGATTTGGGTCAATTTGTTGTTCAGTTAGATTGGAAACTGTTAACAGTTTAAGCTTACTTATGGCCTTGACATGTATGACCTCGAAACAATAGGGCATTTCTTTGGGTCATGGGCAACATTTTTGTAAAGTTTCGTTATTGCAGCTCAATTGCTCCTCCGTTTAGCTAGCGGAAAGCAAATGGTCAATGAACAGACAGACATGATGAAATCAATATTATGCACTTCTACTTCTGAGTTAGGGGTATGATGGTGCTCTTAAATGTCTTCAA
Organism: Fragum whitleyi; assembly: GCA_948146395.1. NCBI lineage: Eukaryota > Metazoa > Mollusca > Bivalvia > Cardiida > Cardiidae > Fragum > Fragum whitleyi. The sequence goes on along the minus strand of OX411543.1, from coordinate 18,615,478 downwards.
GAATGTAAAGAAAACAAGTTGAATTAGCAGGTTTGTTTCAAATTGCAAATTATTTTGGCGATGGGATACAATTTGGCAAAGATATTCACAATTCCATTAAAGATGTGGTGGCCAGGCTTTTATTGAATGAAAATTGGGTCTTGACAATGAAGCATACATGTAGATAACTGCAATATGACGGAAAACAAACTACATATGTTGCACTGGGAAATCACATCAATTAAAAAGGCAGATGTCACAAAGAAGATAATTTCTACATAAAACCAAGTTTCACAAAGTTTGGGCCATATTTGTGGCCATTAGAGTTATTTCAAGAAAATTATCATTAAGACTCCTTTTCATGTGATATGGCATGAATCCTTCCCATTTCCAAAAGAGTTCATTCTTGTGACCTGACAAACATTTTGACCAAGTTTCATGAACATTGGACCATATTTGTGGCATCTGGAGCTCTTACAAGAAAATTGTCATGAAGGCCCCTTTTCCCGTGATATGACAAGGATCCTTCCCATTTTCAAAAGAGTTCATCTCCATGACCTAACAAATTTTCTGACAAAGTTTCATGATGATTGGACCATATTTGTGGCCACTAGAGTGTAAAAAAGAAAATTGTCATTAAGGCCCCTTCTCCTATGACAAGGCACGAATTCTTCCCATTTTCCATAGGATTCATTCTTGTGACCAAGCAAACATTCTGACTAGGTTTCATGAAGATTGGACCATATTTGTGGCCACTAGAATGTAAACAAGAAAATTGTCATTAAGGCCCCTTTTCCCATGATATGGCACGGATCCTTCCCATTTTCAATAGAGTTCATTCTCATGACCTAACAAACATTCTGACCAAGTTTCATGACGATTGAACCATATTTGTGGCTTCTAGAGTGTAAACGAGAAAATAATGTCACTAAGGCCCCTTTTCCTATGATATGGCACGGATCCTTTCCATTTTATCAATTTTTACAAGGGACCACCTATGAATATTTCTGCCAAGTGTGGTTAATTTTGACTCAAAAGTTTAGATGGAGATGTCGTTTAAAGAAATTGTTGACGCCGTGACGGACAGACGGACGCCGGACATTGATAGATCACAATAACTCCCTTGAGCACTTCGTGCGCAGGTGAGCCAAAATCCGTAACCGAAACAAAATATTTATATTACACAAGAATGCAACATCAAAGTTTGAGATATACACGAGAGGTGTAAATTGCCGGAATAGTTGAGAATATAAGTCGTCTTGTATTGGAGTAAATTTTTCTTCATATACATAGGAACATTCCATTCGTTTGTAAACTTAATCTTTTGTAATTCATGAGTACAGATTTCATTCATAAAAGTCAGATACAATCGTAGAAGGTCATCAGGTCGTGTGGTATGGCCAATCAGAAAACGGCTTTTGTTTACACATACGTGAGTTCAACTCTTGTGATAGGAGAGTGAGTACACGGGAAAGGGATTTTATGGTGCATAGAGAAGTAATAAAAGAGAATATTTACTAATACAGATAAATAATCTTTAGATGTTGCGCGTTTCTAATGATGGTTTACGGAACAATAAAGTACACAACATTTGAACCATTTTGTTGAAGCGTGTAATAAAGTCGTTCAGAAAGAGAAACTAGACCTCTAAAAGAAGCTATAACATAATTCTACGAAAAATAGGTTGCGACATTACCAAATAAGTAGATCACGTGATTGGCTTGTGCTATTGCCACAATTCAGAGAAAACAGATCGTGACATTACCAAATAAGCAGATCATGTGATTGGCTAGTGCTATTGTCAATAGCTGACATTAATGGACTTGACTTATCACATGATTTCCAAATATGGTAATGCAAACATGTGATACTAGTAAATTCGTACGCAAATTTTGATAAATATCGTTTAAAACATAAATTAGCGTCTTATTAATATACATGAAAAGATATTTGTGCAATTGAAGATTATTATTTCTTTTTGATGTAGTTAACCGTATGTCTATGTCAAGTTGAGATATACAAAATAGGCCGAAGTGTATTCACATCCTGTTCACGTGATATGTGTTATCAAGAAACCCGAAATGGAATTATCTTGTGTTCAATTTGCGGTTTTGTTAAATCTAAGTTGGAATTGCTC